>WOXC01009655.1:0-128532 GCA_011680675.1 Gymnobelideus leadbeateri
GAATAGAGCGTCGGCCCTGGAATCAGAAGGACCTGAGTTCGGAGCCGGCCTCCGACACTTAATACGCACAAACAAAAACCTAGCCGTGTAACCTTGGGCAAGTTACTTAACCCCAATTGCCCTAAAGGGGCGGCTAGGTGGCGCAGTGAGTAAGAGCGCCGGCCTCGGAGTTTGGATGACCGGAGATCAGATCCGGCCTCAGAAAATGAGCACCCACGCATAAATAATGACTAGCCGTGTAACCTTGAGCAAGTTACTTAACCCCAATTGCTTTAAAAAAAAACAAACAAACAAACAAAAAAAAGAAATAAACAGGGCGGCTAGTTGGTGCAGTGAATAGAGCACCAGTCCTGGAGTCAGGAGGACCTGAGTTCAAATCCAGCCTCAGATACTTAACACAAAAAAAACTAGCTGTGTGACCTTGGGCAAGTCACTTAACCCCAATTGCCCTCCCCCCAAAAAATGGCAAAAAAACAAAAAAATAAACTACAAAAACAGAACCTGACCATCAAAAGTTACTATGGTGACAGAGAAGATCAAAATACAAACTCAGAAGAAGACCATAATGTCAAAACAATTACATTCAATGCCTCAAAGAAAAATGTGAATTGGTCTCGCTCCTTAACACCCCCCCCCCCCAATTTCTGGAAGAGCTCAAAAAGGATTTTAATAAAAAGGAGAGGTATAGGAAAAATTGGGAAAAGAAATGAGAGTGATACAAGAAAATCATGGGGAAAAGGGTCAAAGGTTTGGTAAAGGAGGCACAAAAAAACTACTGAAGAAAATGACACTTTAAAGAACAGAATAGATCAAATGCTAAAAGAGAAACAAAAACGCATTGAAGAGAATAACTCCTTAAAAAGCAGAATTGGCCAAATGGAAGAAGATGTACAAAAATTGACTGAAGAAAAATTACACTTTTATAAGTAGAATTGGCCACATAGGAGAAGAGGCACAGAAGGTCACCAGAGAAAAAAATTCCTTAAAAATGGGCCAGTGGAAGCTACAGACTCCATAAGACATCAAGAAATAATAAAATTAATAGAATGAAAAAAATAGAAGAAAATGTGAAACATTTCATTGGGAAAACAACTGACCTACAGTTATTTTATTTTAATTTTTTTATTTTTCCCCCCTAATATAAAAAATTTTTTAACAATCATTTTCTTTAGTTTTGAATTCCAAATTCTGTTCTTCTTCCCCTTTTGCGAATCCCCTCCTCCTTCCCTGAGACAGTAAGCAATCTGATATAGGTTATACATGTGCAATCATGCAGAACATTTCCATAGTAATCCCTTTGTGGAAGGAAAGGTTAACCAGAAAAAAAAGGAAAGTGCGAAACAGTATCCTTTGGTTTGTATTTTGACAATATCAATTCTAAGTTTGGAGGCAGAATAGTATTTTTCATCATGTGTCCTTTAGGAATATCTTAGACCATTGTATTGCTGAGAATATATTGCTAAGTCATTCATAGTTGACCGTCATAAAATGTTACTGGTACTGTGTACAGTGTTCTCCTGGTTCTGTTCACTTCACTTTATATCAGTTCATGTAAGTCCAGGTTTTTCTGAAATCGCGGCTTGTCATTTCTTATAGTACAATAATATTCCATTACAATATACTGTAACTTGTTCATTCATTCCATAATTGATGGGGCTCTCCTTAATTTCCAAGCACAAAAAGAACTGAGAAACAAAACACTTTTGAAAAGGGAGAAAGAGAAAAGAATAGAGGGAAATAGTAGTCATAATTGTGAATGTGAATGGGATGAACTCACCCATAAAATGGAAGCAGATAGCCAAGTAGATTACATGGTTTAGACATAAAAAATGATACCATAAGCAGATTGAGGGAGCATGGAATATTTACCTATCAGATCTATGAGTAAGGGAAGAATTTACGACCAAATAAGAGATAGCATTATGGGATACAAATAGATAATTTTGATTACATTAAATTAAATGGTTTTTGCACAAATTAAATTAATGTAGCCAAGTTTAGTAGGAAAGCAGAAAACTAGGAGAAAATGTTTATAGCAAGTTTCTTTGACAAAGTTTCTTCTCAAATATATAAATACGAGTCATTCTCAGTTGATAAATGGTCAAAGAATATGAACAGGAAGTTTTCAGAGGAATCAAAGCTATTTATAGTCATATAAAAATGCTCTAAATCACTATTGATTAGAAAAATGCAAATTAAAACAACTGTGAGGTACCACCTCACACCTGTCAGGCTAATGTGACAGAAAAGGAAACTGACAAATACTGGAGGGGATGTGGGAAAATTGGGACACTAATAACACTGTTGGTGGAGTTACGAACTAGTCCAACTATTCTGGACAGTAATTTGAAACTATGCCCAAAGACTGTACCTATCAATACTAGTAGGTCTGTTTTTCAAAGAGAATTAAAAAAAAAAGGAAATGTTCAAAAATGTTTATAAGTTCAAAAATATTTAAAGCAGATTTTTTTTTTGGTGGCAAAGAATTGGAATTTTTTTTTTTAAAGCAATTAGGGTTAAGTAACTTGCTCAAGGTTACACGGCCAGTCATTATTTGTGTGTGGGTGCTCATTTTCTGAGGCCGGATTTGATCTCGTGTCATCCCAACTCCGAGGCCGGCACTCTTACTCACTGAGCCACCTAGCCGCCCCCCTTTTTTTTTTCTTTTTGGAGGGCAATTGGGTTTTAAGTAACTTGCCCAAGGTCACATGGCTAGGTTTTGGTTTGTGTGTGTGTTAAGTGTCTGAGGCTGGATCTGAACTCAGGTCCTTCTGACTCCAGGGCCAGCGCTCTACTCACTGCGCCACCTAGCCTCCCCAAAGAATTGGAAATTGATGGGATGTTCATCAATTAGGGAATAGCTGAACAAGCTGTGGTAGATGTTTGTGATGGAATACTACGTGCTATAAAAAATGGTGAGCAAAATTCTTTCAGAAACACTGGAAAGGCTTACATGAACTGATGCAAAGTGAAGTGAGCAGAAGTGGGAGAACATTGTACACTGCAACAGCAATATTTTATGATGATCAACTGTGAATGACAGCTCTTCTCAGCAGTGATCTGATTTTGAAGGACTTAAATGGAAAATGTTATTTACCTCCAGAGAAAGAACTGATGGAGTCTGAATGCAGATTGAAGCATCTTTTTTTTACTTTATTTTTCTTGCTTTTGGGAGGGGGGAGGGTTGTGGGTTTTTTTTTTAATAACATGGCTGATATGGAAATATGATTTACATAATCACATATGTGTAACCTATATTAAATTCCTTGACTTCTCAGGGAGGTTTGCAGGGAAGGAGTGAGGGAAAGAATTTGGAATTCAAAATTTTATAAAACAAATGTAAAAAAAATTTTTTACATGTAATTAGAAAAAAGTCAAACATCAAAAGTTATAAAAATAAAGTTGTTGCAAATATATAGAACTCCTGGAAGGTGTTAATTCTGCAGCAGCTGCAGAATTGATTTTTCATCAAAACTACATGAAATGAAGAAATTAATAAAAAAATGATAAAGGAAAGATTTCAAAGGAAAACACAAAGCTTAGAATAGAGAGTGATAAGTTACCTGAACTAGAATACAGTAAAGAGAAATCAAAGACTGTGAGACAAGATATGTTAGAACAAAATAAAAGATCAACAGAACAGAAAAAACATATAAGATAGCTCATATAAAAAAACAACTGACCTGGAAAAGATGTTCAGGGAAAGAAGATTTAAATTGGATTCTCTGAAAACTGATATTAAAAAAAACAAACCTGGCTACCTCATTATATTTAAAGAAATAATAAATGAAAACTATTAGCACCAGAGGGCAAAGTAAAGATGGAAAAAACCACTGATCACTTCCAGAAAGCAACCTGAAAAGGAAAATTCCTAAGAATGTCATAACCAAAATCCAGTTTTCCAAAGTCAAAGAAAATAACAATGATGCAAAAAAGACAAAGTCTATTTTTAGCATTTTTAAAGATATACAGAAGAGAACAAAAGGAAGTTCAGAAGGAACAATACATAAGTAAGAGTTTGAAAATAATGTAAAGAATTTATGTTCTAAAAAGCAAGTGGCATGATAATAGAGATTTACAGCTACATATAGATATCTTATTGTGTTCTGGGATGGAAATTTGCTTTTTTTGATTCTTTTCTTCTCCCTCTCCAAAAACAAACACGAAACCACAACTCACCTATTTTCGTTATTAATTCCAGACATCTTCTTTATATAGAGTAGGGATGGGGAACCTTAAAGCCACATGTGTCCTTTTAGGTCCTTAGGTGCGGCCTTTTGACTGAGGCCAAGTTTTTTATTAAGGGGATTTGTTCTGTAAAATTATATATTATGGAGATCTAGCCATATGACTTTTCTGCTTGGAAATTTCCCTACTACCTACCTGAATGAAAGTTATACTCTTTTTTTTTTTCTCATTCAAAGATTTCCATAGTCTGGCATAATTTCAGTCTTTCCAGCTTTAATTCATATTGCTTCTTTTCCTATGTACTACTTTCTAGCAAACTACTCTACCTCCATGTTACTAGTTTACTCTGTTGCCTATATTTGAACTATATTCCCTTATTCTCTCTTCCTTTTGAATTCCTCTTTATCTTTTTGTACCTAATTCAGATGCTACTCCTTCATTATGTTCTTTTCTGATTTCTGCAGTAGGTACTCATTTCTGCCTCAGATCTGGCAGATCTGGCACTTTGGTACTCAGAGAATTTGTCATCTATTATTTATTATAGTTATTTGTCATGTCTCCATTTCAAACCTCATGCATGAGGACTAGAACCTTCACCTTAAAGTATTCTAGAATTGTAGCTTCCCTAGAACCCTAGTGTAGCATGGTCCTCAATAGGCATTTGATGAATTCTTGTTGAATTAAATTACTTTGAAGAATTAATGTAGAGAGGAGAGATTAGAGGCAGAAAATAGTTTCTGAGTTTTGAACTTAGATGATTACAGAAGGACTAGGAAGGACTCAATAGATATGAGAGATATGCACAGTAGAAAGCAAATTGGATTTTAATTATAGAACCTAGGTCCAAATATAGATTCTGCCATTTATTGCCAATGTGACCTTGGGCAAATAAATCATTTTAACCTTTCTGGATCTCAATTTTCTCAGCTGCAAAATGAAAGGGTTAAACTAGTTGACCTGTAAGGTCCTTTTCCAACTCTAAATCTATGATGATATTGCAGACATAAAATTCATGATGTGGTAATAAAAGGGAGCATTTTTAAAAATTCAAGTTTCCTAAAGCCTTTGTGTCTGAGGATGATGGCACCAACCCCAGAGAGAGACTTTTCAAAAAATAAAATTTTATTAATAATTCTTATTTTTACTTTCTTCCTTCCTGGAGAGGCATCCCCTATAACAAAGAATTTATAAAGAAAAAAAAGAAAGAAAAGGAAAAGACTAAGAAAAAAAATCAGAAAAATTAACTAATATGTCAAAAACAAAAACATCATAGGTAATATTCCATACCTATGAACTCCCTACCTCAGCAAAAGAGTACGGGAAGTATATTTTATAAAAAATAGAGTTGGGGGAAAATAAGGAATTCAGTTTTGTCTAGTGTTGTACTTGGCACGAAATACAACTTTAATATAGGTGGATATTTTCAGCATACAACTGTAAATATAACGTTAGGTCATTGAAGAGTTCCAATATCAATTTTGGAGCTAATCTTCAGCTGATAAATATTGAATTGAAACCAGGGGAATGGATGATGGTGGGAGGGAAAAAATAGAGAATATAGAATGAAGCAGTCCAAGGTTAAAACTTTGAGGGCTCCTTATTTTTAGAAGCTGAGAGAAGGAAGAAGACCCAATGAGGAGAAACAGAATGGACATGGAAATGAGAGAAGCCGCAGAATTTTAGCATCATGGAATCTAAGTGACAGTTTTTAGAAGTCACCTCATAGTTTAGAATGATAGTATTGTGAGGCACAATTAAAACTATTTGGAAATGAATCTGTGGGAAGGGAGGGAGGGGTTTTTTGAATTATATTTGGTTATAATCCTAGCTTTTACCAATAAATATTTACCAGAAGTCAGGTTGGTATAAAGCATTTACTACAATTTCAAATCAAATATAACAAATTATTATTTTTTTTATGACCTGATATTATGGTGATTAGTGATGTCTTAATTATTCATCTTCTAGTTGTTGAATGAAGATCAGCATGGTGTCACTAGATGGATGGCAGGATGGCTTGGTGGAGGAGGATCAAAAAGTGTACCTAGCACACCTCTGAGACCAAATCAGCAATCAGTGTTCAATAGCGTAAGAACTTCTTTAACCTTGCTACATATGACTAGTAAAATGACAACTCTTCTCATTGCTTTGTTATACAATACTCTTAAAAAGATAGAATAATGCATTGCAAAGAATAATGGAGTAGGTGACTTATCAAGCCCCCTTCAGCTTTTTGATTCTGTGGAGTTTAAAGGCTTGCATTTAAGTCCATGGATACAACTTATTGGTTATATGACCTTGGACAAGTCATATGCTTCAGTTTCATCATCTGTAAAGTGAGACTTTTCATACAACTTGATAGGATCATTGCAAAGATTTGCTGCTTTTCCCACCAAAGTTTTTTTTTTTCTGATGCTTCGTTATGATGTGGATGAAGCCCTAGGTCCATGAAGGCTATGGCAGTGGAACCCAAGCTTTGGCAAGTCTTATCAAGCTGGAAAGACTTGAAGAATAGACTCAGCAAAGCATGCTGTGTCTTCCTTGTATCTATCAGTCTCATTAAGATTTTTACTAAGAAGCTCATCCCTTGGTTGACTTTACAGTTCTTGAAGACAGTCTACAAAATCATAGAAGGATTATGCTTTGTATCAATGAAGTACTCTTGCTGACCCTTGAAGTTTTGAAGCATCTAATTTGTACATTTATCATGCTTGTTTTAGTGTTTTCTGATTCTTTTTACATATATTCCATTGGTGTAGTCTTTGAAAAGCTAGTTACCTCTATGTAACATGACAGTGGAGGAGGATTTAAGGGGAAGAGAATGTTACTATAGTTTTTAGTGTCTATGAGTGTAAAGAATTAAGAATTTTAGAAGATGTTAAGTCTATCTGATGGACAAGAATGACAAAATATAGGTTGGAAATACTACCTTCAGATATTCTTATTTAAATCTTGACATTTCTGTTGTGATACTCATATTGCAAAGCAAGCATTAATCCTTGAAACAAAGGTTTAGTTTTGATTAATATTATACAAGTTAAAAATAAGTTGTATTTTACAACACACATTTTTTATTTTAGTCTTTTTCAGAACTCTTTGTCAAGTTTCTGGAGACAGAATCTTGTCCGAGTCTTCCTCCACCAAAGCTCTCTGTTCATGATATGAAACCTTTAGATTCACCAGAAAGGGGAAAACCAACTAATACTGCATCAGGCAGTTTTACAGGTAAAAACATATGTTAAGGGGCAGCTAGGTGGCACAGTGAGTAGAGCGCCAGCCCTGGAGTCAGAAGGACCTGAGTTCGGAGCCGGCCTCCGACACTTAACCCACACAAAACAAAAACCTAGCCGTGTGACCTTGGGCAAGTTACTTAACCCCAATTGCCCTAAAGGGGCGGCTAGGTGGCGCAGTGAGTAAGAGCGCCGGCCTCGGAGTTTGGATGACCCGAGATCAGAACCGGCCTCAGAAAATGAGCACCCACGCATAAATAATGACTAGCCGTGTAACCTTGAGCAAGTTACTTAACCCCAATTGCTTAAAAAAAAAAATATCTTAAGAATAGTTTTTGGATTGAGTATGTAATTCTGTCTGCATGGAGCTCCTGGTGAAGACTAATATATTTCAGGTCCTTTTCTGAAATTTGTATAGTCTTAGAGAATTTGCATGGGGCACTGGGAGGTTAAGTGAGTTGTCCAGGATTCCAAAGTCAGTATATGAAGTGGGACTTGAACCCAGGTGTTCTTGACTGAGGCTATCTCTCTATTTAGTGGCCTTGATGCCTCACTGATACTTTTATTATCATTTACATTTTAAAGTGATGCTAACTAAAATGAAATGTCTTTTAGATTTGTGTTAACTCTTTCTGAAACTGTAAAGGAAAGAGATTTTTTCTCCTTGCCTCCCACATAACAGACAAGTCTTTATTAGATTCTTACCTTGCAGGCTAAAATGATATTGACATGTGTTTGAATGTATGCTTTTTGGGTTTTGTTTTAAATTTTTATTACTGACTTTTGTTTCTATATCACTTTCATTTCAAACATATCCTTCTCTCCTCACCTACTCACCCATGTTGTTGTTGTTGTTCAGTCATGTCCAACTCTTTGTGGCCCTGTGGACCACACTGTATATAGAATTTTTTTGGCAAAGATAGTGGAGTGGTTAGCCATTTCCTTCTCCAGTGGATTAAAGTAAACAGAGGTTAAATGACTTGCCCAGAGTCACACAGCTAGTAAGTGAGACTGTTCTTCTTAACTGCAGGCCCTGCACTCTATCCACTGAGCCATCTAACTGCCTCCTCAGCCATCCCTTGTAACAGGTGATAATAATAGCTAGCATTTATATAGCTCCTGTTATGTGTCAGACATTGTGCTAAGCACTTTACATTCTGCTAAGCACCTTATCTCATTTGATTATCACAACAGCTCTGGAAGGTAGGTTGGTGGTATTATCTCCATTTTATAGTTAAGGGAACTGATATAAACAGGTTAAGTAACTTGACTAAGCTCATATAGCTAGTAAGTATCTGAGGCCAGATTTAATGCAGCTCTTCCTGATTGCAGGCCCAATTCTCTACTGTGGCACCTAGTTATCCAAATAACAAAGAATAAAAGAGAAAAAATAGTTTAACAAAAGTAACCAACATACCAACCAAGTCTGAAAGTATATTCAATAGGTTTTCTTTTTGCTTTTTGGAGGGCAATTGGGGTTAAGTGACTTGCCCGAGGTCACATGGATAATTTTTGTGTTAAGTGTCTGAGGCTGGATTTGAACTCAGGTCCTCCTGACTCCAGGGCCAGTGCTCTATTAACTGTGCCACCTAGCCGCCCCTCAATTGGTGAATTTTAAATTTAATGAAAGTTTGTTATATACCTACTATATGTAAGACCCTGTCTGAGACTTGACATTTTAGTAATGATGATGATGAATTAGTGTTGATTTAGCTACACTGTCACCTGATTTTCCCATGTGATTAAAAGAGTAGTGTGTAATACATCCCAGGATGAGGAGGGAAGACTGTTCATGGAATGAAGGCTATTTTCTTCTCTCTAAAGCTTATTAGGTTCATTCTGGGGTTCAAACCCACAATCTTAACCTTATTAACAAAGATCATATAGACCAGCTCAACTGATCTAGACATAATAGATAGATATAAAATGCTTTAAGGTGACAGTTTTGACCTAGTGTCCTAGGGACCTGATTACCACTGAAAATAAAGAATTATCATTGAAGAGATTTCTTTTGTATTTAGAATCCTTCTGTTCTCCTTGCCCAGAAAAAAATTAATCTCTGTAAATCTGGGTATTACATTGTAAATGACAATAAGGATATTGATTGTTGCCTACTTCCTAGTTTTGTTTTGTTTGCCTTTTTTGGTGGGGAGGGGCAGTTGGGGTTAAGTGACTTGCCCAAGATCACACAGCTAGTAAGTGTTAAGTGTCCGAGGCGAGATTTGAACTCAGGTCCTCCTGACTCCAAGGCCAGTGCTTCTACTTCTTAGTTTTTTTTGTTTGTTTTGTTTTTTTTTTGTTTGTTTTGTTTTTTTAAGCAATTGGGGTTAAGTAACTTGCTCAAGGTTACACGGCCAGCCATTATTTGTGTGTGGGTGCTCATTTTCTGAGGCCGGATTCGATCTCAGGTCATCCCAACTCCAAGGCCGGCGCTCTTACTCACTGCACCACCTAGCCGCCCATTACTTCTTGGTTTTTAAAAATTGCATGTCAAACATCCCAATCCAAACAAAAAGACGGAAGAATTTTCACTGTGTTATTGAAAAAAAATTACTTCAGTGGTCCCTTAAGTTATTCTGTTCCTCAACTGAAAATGTCCTCTTTATAGAGAGGGAAATGTTGATTTTTTTTCTTGTATTGATGGTTCAGATGTTTCATGGTGGTCTAATGAAAAACCATGGTGTTTGCCCTACAGTTTGAATTAAGAATAATTTATGCTTGGTCATTCAGTATTTGGTATTTTGAGGTACTTCCCATGGTTGTATAATAACAAGATTTTCTTTTCTCTAAAATTGGACTTTTGCTGGTGATAGATAATAAAAAAGGGGGGCAATGGAAATGCATGTTGTGGGTGTGAATAGACCAACACATTAATCAACAATGCCTTGCAAGGAAGAAGTAACATGAATAACCAGGAAATGTATGATGAGAAAGGGTAACATATAGACAACCTAAGTATTTACATTTGTATCATGAAATGTTAAAGACCTAGAAGAAAGTCTGGAGTCTATTTGTTAGGTCCTCTATGAAGGATTTATGGGAAAACATGACCAAGAATTACTTAGGATGAGAATGTGTGTATTGTCTGTGATCTTTCCTCTTAGATGAAATTTTTACATTGATGAGATCACAGATTCACTGAAGATTGCGTTTTTCTTATTGTTTAGAAAAATCTTAATTCAGATATTGTATCTTTTTGAGTAGGAAGGTGGTAGACAGATTTAAAAATTAGAGCCTTTTTACATCTTAAGTCATTACTAAGTTTTGTATTATTACAATTAAATATTTAAATATAAATGAACCCCCTTGAACCTAGTACAGATCACTCGAAGCTTTTCTGGGTTAAGATTTCCCAGACCTTCTCAAGAGTTCGAGTGACATAATCTTTGAAAAACTCAGATCACTTCCACACCATAATAAAGAAATTGAGTTGTACCCTCCCTCCCCATATAATATAATAATAAATATAATAAACCATACCTATTTCCCTTGGGTATGTTTATTCAGTCCTTATTGCAAAACATCTGCATATGGACTGTGGAACTTTTAGTTACCTCTCAAATGTATGTATCTTCATTTGTATAGTCAAGAAGCAAGTATTCTTCAGAATAGTTAGACCATTAAAATGTGCTGAATATCACCTTGGATGCTGAATTCGTTAGTGTCTAGCTCTTTTTCCTTTTTTAAATAGATGGAGAATTTATGTGTCTTAATCATGTTTCTGTTTCTATACATATCAGAGTTTGCCATTTTACTGCATTTAGAGAATAAGCGTAGGCTAGCATGAAATGATTTTTATTAAGAATATGATGCTAAATAAACTGTATTTTTGTATCTTAGACACAGAAGGATCTGGAACCAGTAGAAGACCAGATGTAAATCCATTCTTGGCACCACGTTCTGCAGCTGTACCTCTGATTACCCCAGCTGTGATTGGAGCTGATAGAACTGGGCATCTGCTTATGAAGCCCATTTCAGATGCTTTGCCTACATTTACACCTTTGCCAGTGTTACCAGATAACAGTGCTGGTGCTGTGCTCAAAGATCTCTTAAAGCAATAGATGATGCTGAAAGCTGAGTTAAGATATAGCACTTTAAAGAAGTCATGAACACTATTTGTAAATAACTTTACCACAAGGGGCCTTTTGAAAAAATCACATATCTGTTTTCATTTTTTACTTATTTCTCTAAATTTGATTATCAAGTAGTGTATGCTTTTGGAAATTGTATAAGTACCAAATCGAGTGCCCATTGCCCAGTATTTTTTGTTGTTTTTGTCTTTACTGATTCTGCAAGCTTATTTTTAGCTGACAGAAATTTAGTTTGTCTTGGTTCTTAGAAAAAAATTATTTGTAGCCAAAGTACAGGAACTTTGTAGAGTAATTCTAGACTTCTTTGTATAGTGGAGAAACCAGAATCAAAAGCAGGTTCTAAGCTGCGCTGGAGCACGTATGTAGACAGACCTGAGAAAAGATTTCAGGATTTTTTTCCTTTCACAAATTATGAACAAACTTAAGCCATGCCAAAGTAGAGTGTGCTGCTTGATTCTGGGAGTTAATATTTCCAAGAGGATGTCCTATTACTGATATCTAATATGCAAAGAGAAACCATTTAAAATGGAAATTCTAAGGAGTCTGTTCAAATTAGAAATTCCCTATATTTGTTTTTTTACTGGCTTGCAATCATTAGCATTTTTTTAATGAGGCAGTTGTCTAGTTGTATTATAATTGTAGTTAACAAATAGATGGAGTAATGTAGTTTAGTAGCTATATACAAGTTAATTATATAATGGTACATTTAGTTTCAAGAAACCATTTTTTTTTTCTGATTTGAGATTTTTTTGTAAGACACACTAAGAAAGTCAATTTTCCTGATGGTTGTTTTTGACTGTGACACGATCTAGATCACCAGCACTAAGAGTTTGAAAGTAGAGAAAGAATATTTCTTTAATTTTATATAAAACCTTCATAAAGAAATAATGCCAACCTGGAATTCAATTGATTGTACCAGGATGTTAATATTTGTATTAGTAGTTGAAGATGTACATTTAAAAACACATTTCTTGCCATTTTTGTATATTTCCATGTGCATTTAAAATGTAAACACATGTATAGAAATGAAAAGTTAAAAGATGCTTATCCAAATATGTAAATAGGTCTGGTTAGTGCCAGAGCTGAAGCTGGTTATTTGTAAATTTTGCTATAAATAACTGTATACTTTATACTCTGTGAGACAGAATGGAAGATTTTTAATTATATGTGGATATGTAGAACTTAACCTTTCTGGAAAATTAAATAACCTATGACAATGCTGTCTCATATTAAAATATCATTTACCTTGTTTTATCTTCTAACTAGTTTTATTATCATTCTTTGTTTAGTATATGGAAGTTATCATTCAAGTTCTATATTAGAACTATCACACTATACTATTACTGTTTTCCATTGTTTCCCCATGAAATTTTTAGTGTTATAGAACATATTTAAAATGCAAAATTGTATAGAATCTTACAAAACAATAAATAAGACAAGCTCTTTGTTTTTTATTATTTATTTAACTGAAGAGTAAAGGATACAATCGTTCAGCTTAATTTTTTTTCAGTGAACTGAACATAACTCCATTTTTTGTGTAAAATGTATTCCGGGCTTTGTTTTTATTGATACTTTAGAAACTGAAATGAGGTTTGTGAAAATTTAAACCATTAAATTCAGTTAAAGTAACTTTTCCATTCATCACTCATTAATTTTCTAGGCTGAAAACATCTTAAAGATTTTGAATAATAATGAAAGAGTTTTTACAGTTTTTGTAATTTGCCTTTTGGAAATTTGTTACATGTCTTGAATATACCAAAGAAGCAGTAGGGTTTAAAATTCATTTAAAAACTTTTTAAAAAAATTTTTTTGGAAGTCTCACAGTAGTGTAAATCTTTTTGTTTTGGTTTTGTTTCTTAAATGCACCTTGTGATAATACTTTGAGTCAATGAAAATGTTTCCTACTATTGTTGAAGCACCATTTCTTTGGAATAACAAAAAAATTTCCTAAATGTTTAAAGAAAACTTAGAACATAGACATTTTTATTTGGTGGGGCGGATGGAAGAAGTAGAGTATGCAGAAATGTTATCTCATTGTTTTCTATTACAAAAGAGATGTATGATGGACATTAGAATGACTAATGATAACATTTCTGGTTATTCCTTCTCTAGCCCAAGTTGTTTTAAGCTTTTTTCTTTCCTGTGACTTAAAATAAGTGTAAAAGTAGTTATGTAGTTAGGCACTGACTACTTAGCTACCATAATAAAGAGCAGAGTTTTATATAATTATCATTTGAATGACAATTGTCTTTAAAATTACTCTGATTTACATGTGTATTATTACAGCTAACTTCCCACTTTAGTGATTATAGTGTACATTTTTTTTTTAATGGCAGTGTCATTCTCTTCTGACATATCATACTTCTAAAAACTCAATGTTGAATGAATGAATGAATGAATGAATAAAATGAATGAATGAATGAATAAAAAGAATGAAAAAATATTAAACTCTTACTGTGTGTCTGGCATGATGCCAACGCATATTGTTTCAAAAGTGAACCATCTATTGTTTTATTAATGTTAGCACTTAAGCATTGCTGAGCGTAAAAGTGATTTCACTACTTTCTTGTATTTAAGCTTAGTGGAAGTTTGTGGTTGAATTCTGATTTAAAAGCCAGTTTTTCACAACATTCCTAATTGTTTAACCACTATATTACAATTTAAAATTTAACCAGCCACAATTAAAAACAACCAAAACATAATTATTCACCATCTGACTACTTGATTTCTGCTTATTTCTATAATGGGTAAAAAGAATTTGGTCAGAAGAGGGAGAGAATAGTTTTGTTGCAACCAACTATTTTAAAAATTGACTTTTTTTTCCCACGGCAAAAACTCCCCATTTTTCTTTTTTAAACAGGGAAATGCCATCTATGATTGTCAAAACAGTTGCCAAATGAATAGAAAAAAAAAAGCCAGTGACTTGGAGAGCAGTAATCAAAACTATTTTAGAGTGCTAAAATAAAATTAAAAACTTTTGAGTTGTGTTTTTCCAAGGTAATAAGATTTTTTCTCCTTATATGTTCATTTAAAGGGTCTTCCACTTGCCAAAATTATAAGATTTCATAAATAATCACACCAATATATTTAAAGAGAAACATGGTCCTTTGGGATGGGGTGGAGGGGCCAGTACTTTTAATCTTCTGACATTTGTGCTCATTTGTCGTCAGCCTGTAGGATATGATTTTTTAAATTTCCCTTACCCAATATTGGAAATTTATTATTTAGGTTTTTAAAGAAATAGTTTATTTGAAAGCTGGGAGCCTTCAGATCAGTTTGTGCTTTATTAAGCCACAGGGCAATGTATTTCTGAACTTCTTGGGAGCATTACAAGTCCTAAAAAGCTCCAAACAAAGATGATATATGTAAGTTGGCAATGTATAACACAATAAAAAAATTAGCAAGCAGCTGCTGGCTTTTTCTTTAAGAGGAAGAAAAATGACTTACACATGTTGTTTACAGCAGCAATGAGTGAACTACTGCACCCAGCTTCCGCGAGTTTATAGTTGAAAACCAGATATTTCCAGTTATGTTGTAGTGTAAGCTTTGGAAATGTAAGTATAAAAGTTTTTTTGCTTTTAGTTTCAACAAATCAAGATGATGTATTAAAGTATGAAAAATGGTGAGGAAGGTGAGGTCTAGATACTACGGATTTTGAACTATTTTCCTACTGCCTGATATAAGCCAGTTGTTAGGTTCTTAATTCTTTAAGGTCATAGATCAATTTATGAATTTTATCTTTATTTTCCTATAATTTGATTTGTGTGAATTCATCACAGTAATAAAAATCAATATATCTATTAAGTATCTACTGGATCCAAAGCACTGTCTTAGATATTGGGAGGAAAAGTTTAGATAAGAAGGAGACCTTGCCCTCAAGTAGTTTATAGTATAGTGAGGATATGACAATAGCACATGTAGTTAAAATAACCAATATTTAAGATAAATGCATTAGAAAGTTACAAACTGAACTGTAATTTTAAAGGCCAAGAGGTAAGGTAACATTACTGAGTGGGGATCAGTGAAGGGTTCGTGGTGGAGGAAGCATCTGTATTGAAATTTAAAGGATGATTAGGGAATTCAGCAGGGAAAGATGGGGAGGAAGAGAATAATCCAGTGAGTTGGGTATGTTCAGGCTATGTATGGGGGGAAAGAGAATAATTAAATTTTTCTGAAGCATAAGGTACATGGAGTAATAGAAGATACGAGCTTTATATGTGTAGTGGTGCCAGAATATGGAAGTCCTTGAATGGAATGCCAGGTAGAGGAGTTTGAACTCTACCTAGTGAATAACAGGGAACACTGATGATTTTTTAACATAAAGGACATGACCAGATCCATTCATAACAAAAATTCTATTGATAGCATAAAGATAGATTGGAAGGCTAAATAGAGTTTAGGTAGGAAAGGCTTGTGAGGAGGACTATACTGTTGCAAAGAGAGCACTGGATTCTTTGCTTATCTCTGTTCTGTCCAGAGTACTAAGCCTATCTGTTGTGGAATCAAGAAACGTGCATTTAAATCCTGGTTCTGCTATTTATTTCTCGTGTGGTCTTGGGCAAGTTATTTGTATTTCAGTTTTATTAATTAAGGGTTTGATTTGATCCTCTCTGGCCCCTCCTAACTTTAAACTTCTATGATTCTAGTGGTTCTGGAAGGTATTAAATGGGAGCTATGTTAAGGTGATGGAAATGGAGGATGGATATGGGAAGTACTGGGGAGGTGGAATAGATAGGAATTATAAGTGATTGAACATTAGAAGTGAGGAAATGACTGAATCAAAGATAATGCCATATTTCTGTGCATGGGAGACCAAGTGGTACCAGAGTATATGGGCAGAAAAATGAAGTCTGAAGGAGAAGATTTAGGGAAAAAAATTAAGCTGGGAAGTGAATATGGAAGTGCTGCTGGGGACATCTTGATAGAGATGTCTTATATGCAATTGAAGCTATAAGTCTGGAGATAAGAAATGAGGTTTTATTGTCCAAAACCTCATACTAGTTAATCAGAACAGTAGTAAGATGATTATTTAGTCTCAGAGGGTCATCAGACACACGAAACAGCAGATTAGAACTGTTTGTACCTTCAAAATTTGACCATTTCTAATAGTGTAGTAGGTTTAAAGTGGAAAATGACTATGGGTCCGTCTATTTCAAGCTCTTAATTTTATAGATGAGGATGTTTAGGTTAAACATAGAGGTTAAATGACTTACCCAAGATCACATAAGTTCTAACTGGAAGACTGAAGATTTTTGAACCCAGGGTCTCTTGACATTAATATCTGACATTTGTATAGTGCTTTATGGTCTGCACAGCACTTTACATACCTTATCATTTGAAACTTGCAAGGTAGGCGCTGTTCTTATTTTTAACCATTGTTTTTTAACCATTTTAACCATTGAAGAAACTAACTATGGGCCACACATCTAGGAAGTGTCTGAGGAAAGATTCACCCTCTGGTGTTCTTGGGCACTTTTCTTACTAAGTCACATTATTCACAATAGAATTAGAAATACTATAGGTAGAGTTTTGCAAATCTTACGAGATTTACAAGTCTTACAATAACTTCATATAAAGTTATAAAATATTAATAGTAGTAACAGTTATAATTACCTGTTCCTTTGGGTCATGTCTGTATACACATTACTCTGAACTTCATAACATGCTTTTGTTCCACTTTTGTAGATCACCCAGTATCCTGGAAAACCACTAAACTAAAAAAAAAATACATGTATACATACATATATATGTATACATATATATATGTATATATATGTATATACAGTAGTTGGAGGAAGATTTTTTAAAAGCGAATAAAAAAGGATGATTTAAAGTGAATGCATACTCCAGGACTAGCTTACTAGTTTTGTCCCTAATGTTGAGTGAGCCTTTATGTACTTGAATAACAATGCTCTTGTCTTTAAAAAAAAAAAATTAGAAAATTGTCAAAGTTCTTTTTCTAAACTATTAATCTTAAGCAATAGACTGCTGCTAGTGAAGAGAAAATGGTTTTTATTTTTATTGCAGTTGATGGCATTGCATCAAGTTGGATTTGAATCAAGCATTGAATTATTTAGATACTTGGAA
The DNA here is from genome assembly GCA_011680675.1 of Gymnobelideus leadbeateri. NCBI lineage: Eukaryota > Metazoa > Chordata > Mammalia > Diprotodontia > Petauridae > Gymnobelideus > Gymnobelideus leadbeateri. The sequence continues at coordinate 17,597 of WOXC01009655.1, forward strand.
AATTCAAATCTTAATGATTTGAAAATATGCCTGATAGAAAAGTGGATTGTTTCCTAAGTCACTGATAGTCTTGATCTGTATGAAAAAATGGGACATTTGTCATTCTTTTCTGCAAAAAAATTCAAGGCATTTAGATGTTCAGAGGAACAACATTATGTAATTCCCTCAACCAGCTGCTGTTGACTCTCAAGTGCTTTTGGACATTTTACATAAAAATGACAATATTTGATATGGCCAACAGAATGGAGGACTGGACATTTTCCCCTTCAAGTCAGGAACTGAAACTGGTGACAGATTAATTTTTTGATATGGGAAGAGGCTGAGACAGTTTTGAGATCTAGCCTTTAGGGGGATTCATTAAAGGGGAAGGAGTCAGAAAGTGAGCATTAGAGAAATATAAGGGAGAAAAAAGATGGAAGTCACCAAAGAACTTAGGAAGAAGAAAAAACTCAGTTAAAAACCTTGAACACAGACATAAATCAGCAGGAAAAATAATAACAGGAGAGAAGATGACTTCCAGAACATAACATCCAAACATCTCTGAATAAATATTGCAAGGAAAAGGAAAATAATTCAACACCTGAGAAGGCAGAGGACCCTGTGGACCCAGGAAAGCATGTAACCACTTAAAGATGTTCCTTAATAGTTCAAGAGAAACAAGATTCATGAAAGCAGAATTTATATTCTATGGAGCAGAAATAATTGAATAGAAAACTTGAATCCACAGTAGTGAGTCTATCCAAAGAAGTGATGGAACAATTGTTTGGGAGTAGAAATATACAGAAATGAAAAATGCTCTGGAAGAAGAAAAGCAATCATGTTAAAAGAACATATGATCTCTACATAAGGAAGCATTGATACCAATGACAGGGTGTGTAGAGACAGCTTATAGGCCCCCCAGAAGAACACAAGTCAAAAAACTCAAACATCATGGTGGGGGTGGGGGGAGGAAGAAAACTATCTAGAACTTCTGAACGTTGAAAACCAAGTGCTAACTAAAATAATTGACTTCAAGAGGAGAAAAAAGCCTATGCTAAAAACTCCAAGAGATGGTGGTTGTCTTTAACAATTGCAATGACCAACAACAGATTGTGCAAGTGATGGGGTAAAAACATTTGAATTCAAAAGTGAGATTGTTCAAATACCACAATATGATTTTGCACCTACCAGAAACTACAGATAGGATGGGAATAATGAGTTCCAAAGAGCAAAGGAGCTCAAGATGTACCCTAAAGTTACATACCTTGCAAATCTAAATCTAACATTAATAATAATAAAGATGCTTAATGAGAGATATCTGAGACTTTCTTACAATTTTTTTTAAAACCTAAATGTGAGTCAATTATTTGCTTTGTAAATATACTAGGCATAAGAAGTATTAAAAAGGCAAATACAATAACTAATGAAGGCACAGATAACTAGATTATTCTGAGGGAGGGAGAGATAAAGACACCTTTGATGCTGATAACAAAAGCAACAAAATAGGGAACTATTAAGAAATTTCTAAAAGTATGCAAGGACACAAGGGTGACAGCAAAACTTAAATAGAAGTGATGAGGGAGGAACAGGCTTGAAACACCTCTTTACGCCCTGCCTACAGATGAATCAGTATTTCTTTGTAACTAAACTAAAGAATGGGAGGGCACTTTAAAAAAGTTTGAGAGCAGAGGGAGAATACACAGGGGAATATGTAATGTTTACCAAACAAGTCATTGATAACAAAAGGGAAATAACCCCTTCAGTATCAGGAATGAAATGGCAAAGGGAGTGATTTCCTCTCATCCCAAAAGGGAGGGAAAGGAGAAAAACTCGATTCAGAGGTGGGAAGGAGTCCCACTGAAGAACACTCCCATCTTGGGGGGGGCGGGGGTGGAGTGGAAAAAGATTCTGTAATAGCCAAAGGGGTCCTTTCAGTGAGGTAACCCACAGGAATTTTGCACTTAATTTTGCCTCTGAGAGTGTTGTCCCACCAAAGAGAGCATCCTATCTCAAGAGGAGAGGAATCAAAGTTCCAAGGTACAATTGACATTGAGAAGCTTGGGAGGGTGTGGACTCAGAGAGTAGATTTCAAGGAAAATGGGAAAACAAACAAACAAACATGGACATTATGAGAACCAGGAGAGAGTACTGTCCTGAACTGCACAATAAGAGACACAGGAGAATTTCTAACATGAGTCATAATTTCTGTTGTCATCTGCAGAAATTGAAACAACAGACAAAAGGAAGAGGGCAAGATCTACAAGGTGATAATATGTCTAGAAGAGGGAAGTCTTAAAAGTTTTAATTCCATGAGGAACAGAGAGACTAAAGGAACAAAAAACCAAATACAATGAATCAAACTAAAATAGAGAATGAGGGAAAGAAATCCTTTTTTATAAAAGGATTTTTATATATTTATATATAAATACTTATATATTAATGTATATAAATATATATATTTAAAATATTATATATTTTTATAAAAAGGTACAGATAATAGCTAATAAAAGTTGGAGAAGGGGGATTTTTACCTAATCACTGACAAAAGAAAAGGATAGAATTAGATAATTAGATAAAAGCCACAAAAAAAAAAAAGGAATTAAGTATAATCCTGTAGGGAAGGGGGTTATAAGTGGGAAGTTAGGCTTGAGGTGAAGGAAAGAGACACTGTAGCAATAATGTTGCTTTAAAGTAGATTAGTCAATAAACATTAAGTGCCTCCTATGTGGGCACTGTGTTAAGCACTAAGGATATAAAGAAAGAAAGATAAAGCAGTTCTTGCTCTTGGGGAATTCACAGTCTAATGGGGGAGACTACATGCAAATAACCAGGTACAAACAAGCTACAGATAGGATAAATAGGAAATAGTCAACAGTAGTTTTTACTAGAATTAAGAAAGTTTAGGAAAGGTGTATTGTAAAATGTGGGATTTTAGCTGGGACTTGAAAGACAGAGAAGCAGAGATCAGTAAGGAGAACATTTTGTGCTTGGGGGACAGTCCCTGGAGTTAAGATAGAGTCTTATGCAAGGAACAAGGAGGGCAATGTTACTGGATGAAAGAGTATGTGTTGGGGTGTAAAGTGTATAAACTGGGAAGATGAGTGAGGCAGGTTATAAAGGGCTTTGAATATCAGATTTGATATGTTTGATCCTGAAAGTGACAGGGGGACACACCATTTACTAGAGGGTGACATGATTAGACCTATGTTTTAGGAAAAATCACTGACAGCTGAGTGAAGGATAGACTTGTGGTAGGCAGACTAACCATGCTATTGTAGTAGTCTGAAAGAGGTGAAGAGGTCCTGCACCAAGATGGTGGCAGTGTGAAAGGTTTATGTGAGAGATGTTAACAAAGGTAAAATCAACAAGACTTAGCAAAAGATTGTATATGGAATGGGTAGAGGATGAGAAAGATTGAGGAGTTGAGGATGATACCTAGGTGGGAACCTGAATGACTAAGGAAGATGATGGCACTCAACAGTGCTAGAGAAGTTGGAAAGGGGACAAGGAAAGCAGATAATGTGTTCTATTTTGGACATGGTAATGGCAAGCAAAGGAGTATTTAGCTCCTTGTTTCAGTTATTCAAATGCCTTTGAGCCTCACCTGTGATTATATCAAGTCTTTGTTAGAAACAGAACCTGTGAAGCCCACAGGGGAAGGAACTTGCCAAAGACTAGAACAGGAGGAAGGGTGGAACAGGAAGGAGCTGAGGATATAAACGCTCAAGTATGAACTGGGACTGAGCAGACCTGGGAGGAAGGATGCCTGTGGTGCTGGCGCTTTGTCTGTCTGTTACTTTGTCAGACGTGTCTGCCGACAGAGGACGTTGTTGTTGTTACAGAAGCCCTGAAAGAGAACTTTCCTGCTGCCTGTTTACAGAAGTCCTGAAGGGGGGTTTTGCTGATGTTTTCAGAGGTTTTGGGACTTTACTTATGACTTGTGTTTGGTTTCTCAGACAGAAGCCCTGTTTGTTGGTCTGTGTTGATTTCACAGGCAGAAAGTGAATTGATGAAAGTGCTGGCAATGTGTGTGAATATTGTTGTAACTCTGCTAAGATTGATGTGTGTAGCTGGAGCATGAGCTGGGAGCTGCCTACCTGTGAATCTGGGTGACAGCTGGGTGAATTCGGGCAAGAAATGGAAGCATGGAAGAAGAACCATGGAGTTTGGAAGTCAGTCTCTAGTCAAGATGAAAGGATCTTTACTTGGGTACTTAACGCTGGCTGAAGAGATTAAGACAATGTGACCTGGGGGTGGGAGACCTTTGTACTTTGTAACCCTTAAGGATGATTGCTCCTTAAGGATGACTGAGTTAAGGACTTACTGAATGATATCTTTTGTTTAAGATTATGTGGCCACTTTAGTAATAAGTTATCATGTTATATTGCTATAAATGTTGTACTTTGGTTTCTGTGAATGTTTTGCTTTAGTTTACTGTTGAATAAATAGAGAGTTCACTATACTATGCATTCAGAATCTTAAAGTTATTCACAGCAGCAGCCCTCAGGAGAGCTACTTCTACTTGCCTTTACAGACATGTTGAATTTAAGATGTCTATAGAACATCCTGTTTGAGATGTCTAATGGGTAATTGGAGATGCAAATCTGGAGTCAGCAGAAGGTTAGGGCTAGATAAGAAGATTTGAAAATCATTAGGATAGAGATAATTGAATCTATGGGAGCTAATGAGATCAAGTAATAGAGGGAGAAGGGAACAGAAAACAGAACCCTGTGGGACAACCAAGGTTAGTGGGCATGACCTGGAAGAAAATCCAGCAAAGGAAACCAAGAAGCAGTCGGATAGTTAGAAGAACCAGGAAAATGTGGTGTCTTGAAAATCTGGAAAAAAGAAAGGATCAAGAGAAGAGGATGATTGACAGCATCACAATGCAGAGAAGTCAAGATGGATAGGACTGAGAAAAGGTCATTAGATTTGGCAATTAAAAGATGGTTATTAACTTCAAAGAGAGCAGTTTTGGTTAAATGAGGAGGCTGCAAAGTCAAATTGTGGGGAGTTAAGAATAGAGTGAGAAGAAGAGGAGATACCTGTTGTAGAAAGTTGTCACAAAAGGTAGGAGAGAGATGAGATCAAGGATAGAGTGATCAAGCGAGAGGTTTTCTTTAGAATGGGGGAGAGATGGACGTTTGTGGACAAGACATTGACAAGCAGTCAGTAGACACTGAAGTTAAGTGAGAGACAGAGTGATAGGATAGTATGTTGAAGAAGACAGGAAGGAAGGGGTCGGGTGCATGTAGAGGGGTTACTCTTGGCAAGTAAAAGGGCCACCTCTTGTTGTGAGATAGGGGTTAAGGAAGAGATAGTGTTAGAAGGCTTCTGGGTTATGTGAGATGAGGAAGAGAGAAGAATGACCTCAGTTGTTTTTTTTTTTCAGCAAAAAATATGGTAATTTTCTCAGCTGAGTGGGTTGGAGTGGGGTCAAGGATAATTTTGGGAGAGATGAAAAGGTTTGAAAGAGCTTCTGTGGTGAGTGGCTTAGTGAATTAGGTAGGTATAAAAAGATTGCCTTGTAGCAGCAAGGGTCTAGTTGAGCTTATGTAATAAATTTTTGAGACAGCTAGGTGGTACAATGGGTAGAGTGCTGGACCTGGAGTCAGGAAGAGTTATTTTCCTGAGTTCAAATCTAGTTTCAGACACTTACTAGTTGTGTGACCCTGAGCAAATCACTTTATCCTGTTTGCCTCAGTTTCCTCATCTGTAAAATGAACTGGAGATGGAAACAGCAAACCACTTCAGTATCTTTTGCCAAAAAAAAAACCTCAAATGAGGTGACAAAGAGTTGGACATGACTGAAAAAGGACTGAACAGAACAAATTTATGGTGGTCCTAGTCAACATGGTTTTGCTATTTTCTCTACCTTTGCATATGTATAAGAGTGAAGGCAACAGATTGTGAGAGAGCCAAGGTTGAGGCTTGGCAGGGCCCGATTGGTAATATGGTTAAGGGACAAGGGACTCAAGAGAAGAAGATTGTAGAGTTCAACTGGTCCACCAATGGATTGAGATTGGGGCAAGGAAAGGTTAACTAGTGCAGGAGTGATAGCCTGGGAGACTGTATTAACAATGCAATATTCACAATGCCTATGGAAATTATAAATATGCTGATGTGGTTATTAATCACAAAATATACCAGGCTCTCTAAATGGGGGATAAAGCTAGAACATTTATTAAAATGCCAGAAAAGTTAGTCCCAAAACCAGAAAGTCAAAGCCATCACAGTAGTTATGAAATTGGTGCATGTAGTTAATGTAGTAAACACCCACATTCTCAAGCCTTTAAAACAGAACAGGCTACCTCAGGCAAAGATCCTCCTCTCCCCACTCACAATAACTGCTCAGGGTCCAGGAAGCGTGCTCCCAGCAGCTCCGGTCCCCCATAGTTCCGGTCCCTGACAATCCTCAGCAGGAGTCCTTAGCAGAAATTCTGGCTGGCTCAAAAAAAGGGGTTCTCACCTCCGCCTCCATCTTGGCTGCTACCACTACCGCTGCCACTGCTGTTGCTATTGCAGTTGCTGCTGCTGCCAGTCACTGCAGGAACTCTAGCTTGGCTTCAGCTTCCTCTTGCCCCACCCCTTCCTGCTACATCAGCAAGTCCTACTGGTTGTGGAAGATCTTTATATCCCATAACCTTTACAGAGAAAACAGGATTTAAGGGATTGGACATCATGGTGTAGATAAAGAACAGAATTTGGCGTTGCAAAGCAGAGGGAGAAACAAAATGACAGACTGTGATCAGATAATCAGAGTTCACAACCACAGAATTGTAACATTTGTGAGTGATGGCAAGATCAAAAGTATGGCCATCTTTGTGTATGCCTGTGGTGGGGTGAAAATCATATGAAACCAGCAATTTGAGGAACTGTGAAGTTAGAGTGTTTATGAGACTATCAAGGGGCAGCTAGGTGGTACAGTAAATAGAGCACCGGCCCTGGAGTCAGGAGGACCTGAGTTCAAATCCAGCCTCAGACAGTTGACACACTTATTAGCTGAGTGACCTTGGGCAAGTCACTTAATCCCAATTGCCCTCCAAAAAAGCAAAAAAAAAAAAAAAACAAAAAGAGTGTCAATATGTATGTTGAAATCCCCTAGAATACGGGCAAAAGTATGGGAGGAGAGAAAGCTTGTGAGCCAGACACTAAATTCATTTGGGGAAAACAGGACAGTGACCTGGAAGTTGGTAGACAACAGCTACCAGAATTTTGATTAGGTGATAGAAAGGGATTTAGTGAACCTCAAAGGTAGGGAAATTACTGAATGATGGTGATAGAGGAAACACCTAGAAGTGGCAGGAGGGAGCAACGAATATTCTAATTCCCCCACTTAAACCAGTTAGTTGAGTGAACTGCAGAGTGCTGGAAAGTGGAACCAAGGAGGTTGTGTCATCAGGAGGAAGTCAGGTCTCAGTGAAAGCCAGCAGATTGAAAGAGTGGGATATGAAAAGATTTAAGATGAAAACACATTTGTTGCCTATGGAGCAGACATTCCAGAGAACATAGAGGAATGGGTGGTTAATTTTGGGGTGGGACATTGGAGAAAGTGAGTTGAAGAGGATGAAAACAAGGCATTGGGGTGTGGGAAGTGAGGAATAGGGTTTGGATGATAACCAGTGGAGAGTCCATATCACTGGGATGGGTAAGGCATAATGTGGGAGTTTGTTAATCATTAAGGGAAGATTTTGGATAGATTTTTATGACGTCCCTAGGGCTTTGGCCTTATAGTGAAGTCCTTTCAGGGCATTAGGCAGTTCAGGGAAGGGAACAAATAACTTAGAGCTGCAGGAATGATGTTACTCTCCTTCCTCCAGGCAGGAGACCAAGCTGGAGATTTGATGGAATGGCATTTTTTGTCTTCTCTTGAAGGGAGGCGTCTGGTGCTTGATGTAATAGCACCCTCTTCTCTTCTCACCACAACAAGAGACTGGTGTGCTGGGATGATACCTCTTCTCTTCCTAGAGAGGGAGACTAGAGACCAGGCAGAATATATGCCTAGAATGACAGAATGACACCTTTTCTCCTCACTGCACAGAAAGGGGACTGGTGTGATGGAATATTTCTTCTTTTCTTCCCCTAGGAGGATGGACAATTCTCACCACAGCAGCATAAGACTGGTGCAATGAAATGGATTATTGCAGATCTAAAGACACTGGAAAATCCAACCCTTTCTCATAATTGTGGTGCATGAGACAAAGGGCATACAAATATGGAGGAAGGAGGAGAGGAATAACACCACCAAATCCTAACTATGAAAAAATTTTAAAATATTAGGGAAAAACAGAGGAAAATATAAATCTAACTCACAACTTTAAATGTGAATTATTAAAAATTATTAAAATGAAAGGATAGATTGAATAAGAAAAGAAAACCCCATAATCTGTTGCTTATAAGAAACAAAAGGCAAAGGCTCACAGAATAAAAATGAGGTGGGGGTGGAGAGCAACAGGGATCAGAATGTTATCAGACAAGGCAATTTATAACATAAAAAAAACAAGGAAACTACATGATACTGAAAGAAAATAGAATATAGAATATAGAAAACCAATATAGATATTAAATCTATATGTTAAAAATACCTGTGTCTATATTAATAAAGAAAAATTAACTGAATTGCAAGAAGGCACAAACAATAAAAAGCAGAAGACTAGTATTACTGGCCCAAAGTTTTGGATAGATTTAACAGAAAAATAAGTAAAATGGAAAATATTGAAATGAACAAATTTCTGGAGATTTATTACATCTTCTAAATGAGGCTGCTAAAGAATATAAATATTTCTTGGCATCACATGGAAGTACACTAATAAACACTAACAGAAACAAACACTAACCTTGTACTAGGGCACAGACATTGCAGAAAAATATAAGAAGGCAAAAATTGCAAAGATATTCTTTACAGATCATGATAAAATAGCGATTAGTTCAGGGAGTACAAACAAAATACAGACACAAATGTAGACTTAATGAAATCCTAAATAATTATTGGGTCAAAAAAATTGCTGAAATAATTATGTGAAAGAAAATAATCATAAAATGACATGAAAATTTCTGGGATTCAACTAAAGCAATCCTCAGGAGACAACTTTTATTTCTAAAAAAAAATACATTAACAAAATGAAAAACAAATTGAATACACAATTTTTAAAGATTAGCCAATAAGTAACTCTCCCCCCCCAAAAAAAAATCATATAGGAAATATGGAAAATTAGTGGAGAACTAGACTGGAAATCAAAATAGATTATAGAAATGATAAGACTAAAACCTAGTTCTTAAAAACAAGCTAACAAAATTGGTAAACCTTTAGCTAACCTGTTTTAAAAAGAAGAGGGCAGAAAATCAAATAAACAAAATAGCAAATGATATGATATCACAACAAAACCAGAGGAAATTAAAAAAAATTAGCAGAACCTACTATGCACAGTTATATGCTACCAAAACTGAGAACACAAATAGAGGAATAACTTTAAAAATGTAAAATACCTAAGTAACAGAAGACCAAGTAGAGATCTTCTATAATCCAATCCCAGAAAAAGAGATAAATTGAGTAATAAAGGAACTACCAAAGGAGAATGGTCATCATAGATTGACAGGGTAATTCACACTTTTAAATAACAATTAGTTTTAATATTGTACAAATTATTCTCAAAAATTGAGAAATAGCTTTATCAGATTCTTTTTGGGGTGAATACGACCTTGATTCCTAAATGAGGAAAAGACAAAGCAAATAAGAACTATAGATTGATGTAATAACTGAATATTAATTTAAAATATTTGAAGTCCTGTCCAACAAAACATATGTCAACATAATTATGTTAACAATAAAAACATTGGGGGTGGCTAGGTGACACAGTGAATAGACCACTGGCCCTAGAGTCAGGAGGACCTGAGTTCAAATCCAGTCTCAGACACTTGACACACTTACTAGCTGTGTGACCTTGGGCAAGTCACTGAACCCCAGTTGCCCTCCAAAAAGCAAAAGCAAAAAAAAGAATAAAAACATCCAAAACCACATGATTATCTCAATTAATAGAGAAAAAAACCTTTGACAAAGTATAATATTAATTTCATGCTACATATTTTCTGATATTAACAAAAGATCCTTCTAGGCATAGAAGGATCTTTTGTTAATATCAGAAAATATGTCTAAAACCGAAAGAGAGAATCATATACAGTGGGGATCCACTAGAAATTTCTACAAGAAATACAGGAACAAAGCAAGCATACTCAGTTTTCCTATTATTATTTGACATAGTTCTGGAAATGATAACAACAACAATAAATCAAGAGAAAGAAGTTAAAGGTGAAAAGATAGGCCAAATGGTCATAAAACTATTCTAATTTGCTAATGACACTATGGTTTATTTAGAAAATTCTAGGTGAAAAATAAAGATATTAATTGAAACAATAGTTTCAAAGTTTCTGGCTGCAAAAATAACAGTATTTCTATATAATAACAACTAAAAAATAACACTTCTATACAATAACATCAAAATGAAAGGTAAACACCGTTCAAAATAACCACAAAAGCACAAAATACTTGGAGCTCAGTCTATCAAAGCATATAAAACACCTGTTTATATTCAGTTACACAATATTCTTTATGGAAATAATATTTGGAGAACTATTCAATGGTCATGGCTGGGTTCTACCAATATAATAAAAATGACAATTAAAAGTTATAAATTTCAGAGGGAAGAAACAATAGAAATTTACTCACTAACTTTATTATATATTTAAAAGAAATAAACTGTATATAATAGATTTGTAGTTTCATGCGGTTTTATCTTTTTTTATTCTACTATGTTGTAGAAATGCTTATCTTAGTTCATAAATTAAAAATAAATGAAATTTTAAGAAAAATATAGTTTTAATACCATACCAATCAAACTATCAAAAGGGTATTTTATAGAGCTGGATAAAATTATTTCAATGCACTTGGAGAAACAAAATATCTAGAATATAAGGGAAAATAATGGGGAAAAAAGGTAGGGATGAGGAGGGAAGAACACTTTCAGAATTCCAACTGTATTATAATCTATCAATTATCAAAACCATTTAGTATTGGTTTAAAAAAGTTAAGGAAGTAGATCAAAGGACAGAGTAGACAAGGGAAGATAAAAAAACAGACCTCAATAACCTACTGTTCAATGAGCTAGAAAGCATAAATTAGAAAAGAACTCATTAGATAAAAACTTTTCAGAGAATTAGAAATTAGTCTGGCAGAAATTAGACTTAGACCAACACCATCCCATCACATCCCACAATGCAATCTAAATGGATAGATTATCTTAATATTAAAAACCATACCATAAAAAATTAGAAGTTGATCATATGTCTTTCACAGCTGTGTCTTTCACAGGTAGAAGATGTATTCTTAAACAAAAAATGGATAGAAGTAACTACACAAGATAAATATATGAACCATAAAAGCTTCCACACTAACAAGACTAATGCATGTAGGATAGAAGGGAAGCAGCTGAATTGAGGTGGCAAGGGAATCTCTATCAATTTGTTTGATAAAGATTTGGTATCCAAGATGTACAGACTACAAACACACATGCCCATGTATCATGGTACAATAAGGATGATAAAATTTTACTGTGCTGTAAGAAATGATGACTAATGAATACTAGGAAGCATGGAAAGATTTATATGATTAGACAAATAGCAAAATACTCAGTCCAAAATAACAATACACACAATGACTACAATGATGTAAATGGAAATAACAATCACAGAACTATCAAAAATGAATGTTTAATGAGGTCAAGATCAGTTCCAAAGAAGAAATATGAGAAGACACCCCCACTCCACTCCTTTGCAGAGCTGGGATATCCACTGGTAAATTGTATATATTGTTGTAATAGTAATGAAATTTGAAGTTCCTTTTGTATTGCTAAGATGAGATGTACTTAGCACTTAATAATTAGTCAAGCCACTGTTAAAGAAATAGAAGGTATAAACCCCTGTTGCTGACATAACAGGAAGGGGTTGAAACAGGAAATGTCTGAATCAGGAAGCTAATGCTGTGTGTATATAAGGAGAAGTCCCTGCTGGGTTAGACAGATCTTCTTGGAGCAGGCTTCGTGGAGACAGATGCCCCTGCCAGGGAGGCTGAAGAAGAAAGGCTCCCCAGACTGGAGAGAATGATTTTGATTTTGAAAACATGGATGAAGTGATTTTGATTCTGGGAACCAGCTGAAACTTCTGCTGAGTCCGAGGGCCAGCCAGAGCTGCTGAGGATATCCAAGAGCCAATCAGAGCTGAGGGCCAGCTGGAGCTGCTGAAGACTGAGGAAGCATGACTGTGATGCTGGTACTTTGTGTGAACCTGCTGGTGGCTTTGTTAAGGCTTGTCTTCCCAGGAACAGACACTGTGAAGGATCTGAGATGGACTGGACACTGTGAGCTCAAATTTGGAGCAGGAACTGCAGAGAGGACTGGACACTGAGCTCAAATTTGGAGCAGGAACTGCAGAGAGAGCTGGACAAGGACCTGAGAGCTGTCTGCCTTTGGACCCAGGTGACAGTTTGGTGAATCCAGGTAGGATCTGGGACCATGGTAGGGGATCCAGGGAATCAGAGGGACCACCCTGAGTCAAGATGAAAGAAGACTTTACTTGGATATTGTGTACTAACTGAGACATTGTAATTTACTAGTGACCTAGGGATGGGGAGTCTGTGTGTTTTCTGATGATTAAATAGTGAGTGATGAAGGATGGTTGAATGATTGAGTCGACTTAATGTTGATTGACTAAATGATTGTTAGTGATTGATGACTGAATAAGTGACTGATTAAGTTAACTTAGTGTGCCCCCTGAGTGGAGAATTTTGACTGTTGTACTTTGTGTCCCTTCAGGAGGCAAACCTCCTTAAGGATGATTGAATGATTTGAGATGATTGAATGCTTGAATTACTAAATGATTGTTCTTTGTTGAAAACTTTGTGACCACTGTGGTAAAAACTATGTGGATATCTTAGTGATAAGTTGTTTGAATGCTGTATTTTGATTTTCTGTGATAAGTTGTAACATTGTGAATGCTGTACTTTGATTTACTGTGAATGTTTTGCTCTGATTTGTTATGGAATAGAGTGTCCACTATATTGTGTAATCAGAACCTTAAAAACTGTTCACAGTAGCATTCTTCTGGAAAGCTGCTCATACTTGGCTTTACAACTGTGTATATTTTCATTGAATATATTTTCAGACTTTTTTGTTACACTGGTTGATAATGTTGATTTTTTTAACTTGTTGATTTTTTTCTTTAAAATTATTATGGGATAGCTCTTTGGGAGGAAAGGGGATGGGATATGGGGAAAGTGTTAATAATGTATTAAAAACAAAATATATCAAAATTTATTTTAAAAATAAAATAATAGTAATCCCCATACAAAAATGAATGCCAATCATTTAAATAATTTCTCAAAGGAAAATGATAAAAGGAGACAATCCCTCTTTTAATTAAAAGCTATACATTTAAAATCCAAGAACAATATAACAAAAAGGCAAAACAAATTTGATTCATACCTCTGACTCCATAAAACTTCAATTGCTTGAGTAATTCTCAGCTCTGCTTTTTCACCCACCCCAAAGTAACAACCATGTTCCCTGGCTTCTTTTTTCCTGACAAGGATAATCTGTCATTTGTAGAATGGTTTAATTAGTGAGGAAGCATGAAGGAAGTAGCATAGTGTAGGGGGTAGGATCATTTCCCTAGCTGGCAGAAGGCCTGGATTTTAGGCTTAGCTTTGGCCCTATCTGGCCTAATTTTTTTTGAGTAATTTTGCCTACTGGATCCTCAATTTCTTCCTCTATAAAATAAAGAAGCTAGATTCATAACTGGTAAGTTCCCTTCCAGCTCAAATTTTATTCCTTCTCCCTTCTAAACTTCCTCATTACTACTGACAGCACCACAATCCTCCCAGGCTCCAAATTTGGGTGTCATCTTCAACACTTCATTTTTTCTCACCTCCCCTTGCCCCCATCTAATGTGTTGCCAAAGCCTGTAGATGTTAATTTCTTTTTGAGGGGGGAAAGGAGGGCAATTGGGGTTAAGTGATTTCCCCAAGGTCACACAGCTAGTTGTTTCAAGTATCTGAGGTCAAATTTGAACTCAGGGCCTCCTGACTCCAGGGCCCGTGCTCTATTCACTGTGCCACCCAGCTGACCCAGGTGTTACTTTTGTAAAGTCTCTTGTATTTGCCCCATTCTCTCCTCTGATACCACTACCATTCTGGTGGTGGCCCTTATTACTTCATGTCTGGACTATTATAATAACCTGATAGTTGGTCTGCCTGCAACAAGTCTCTCCCTGCTTCAATCCATCCTCAACTCTGCTGTCAAAAATGACCTTCCTAAATCATAGATCTAACCATGTATCCCCTCACTTTTTGCTAAATTCCAGTGGCTCTTTATCACTTCCAAGATCAATTACAAAAAATCCTCTAGCACTGAAAGTCCTTCAAAACCTACCCCTCTTCCCCACCCCTACACACTTTACTAGTCTTCTTATACCTTCCTAACCTTTGCATCCTGTTGGTGACACTGGCCTCCTTCTCTTCCTCAAACAAGACATTCCATCATTTGACCCCGGCCATTTTCACTGACTTTGTCCAATACCTGGAACACTCTCCCTTCTCACCTCTGCCTTCTGGTGTCCTCATCTTACTTTAAGTCCCAGCTGAAATCCTACCTTTCCTGGTCTCCCATAAGGCCAGTGCCTTCTCTCTGATGATTCTCTCCAATTCATCCTGCATATATCTTATTTCTCCATAGTTGTATGCATGTTATCTCCCCCATTAGTCTGTGAATTCCTTGAAAGTAGGCATTCTTTTTTGCTTTTCTTTGTATATCCAGTGCTTAGCAGAGTGACTGATACATAGTAGGTGCTTAATAAATGTTATTGACCATTGACTGAAATGTAAGGTATTTTGAAAGCAGAATTACCTCACTAAGAGCATCCCATATGCTCCTGCCTGCTGCTTTTTCTCACTTCCTCCTATTATTTAAGAAAATCAGTGTAGTATAATGAAGAAAACACTGAATTTGGGAGGCTGAATCCATGTATGTAACTTTGGGGAAGTCACTTTCTCTAGCCTAGGTTTCTTCATCTATAAAAAAGGGGCTGAACTGGGCAATATCTTCCTTCCAGCTTTAAATCTACTATGATCTATGACTTTTTTTTTTTTTAGCAAAATCATGAATCATCTGTAAAGGGATACTAGAAGGATTAAAGTTAGACATTTGTTCTCCTTTTGATTTCACTAGTCATTGGTATATGCTTTTTCTTGCCCCATTTCTTTTGGAAAATGTTCGGCCCTTTTATCTTCTTCTCTCTAACTCTTCACTTAATTGGTGCTAATTTCTAATAATAAACCAAGTTCAGGGGTCACTGTAGCTGCATTTATCATGAATTCAAGTAGCAGAGGCTAAAAACTTTTCTTCAAATGCCAATGACCTGGAGGGCTAAATCTTCATAAGTCTCCCTTACTCCCTAACTATCCAAGGCCTCTCCAAAGCTCTGGGATGTTCTAGCTGGGAAGGAAACTAAAGGGTGAACGTATCCCCATGGCCCCACCTCCCTCCATGCACTTGATAACCAGCCCTCACCAATAAAGATGCTCTCTGCAGAGTGTGTTTTTGCTTGCTAGAGTCCAGGAGGAGAGGCTTTCCTTCGAGCTCTGAGACTTTCGTCCTGGCAGACGCCCCAAGATTGTTGTGAGGAGTCTAGCCAGTTGGTGAGCTCTCTAATCTGAACCAGCTGTGTCCAGACTGAGGCTCCATTTGCATTGTTTAACATACTTAGAAAATGAAGTGTTCATTTTTAACATTCCTCCTCCAATTGGTTTAATGCTGAATTACTGAAGAGGACTAAGCAAAACCAGGTGCTTTCTCTGTACTCACTCCAGTGCCTCAGGAGGCTCAGACCCTTACCCTGCCCGCTTCACTACTTGCTGTATTGGAATATCATTAAAGCAAGAATCGAAGGGCAGAGAGGAGGTTGAAGTTCAGAAACGCCTTTGGGTAGTAGGCACTGTGATCTTTTTTTTTTCCTTTCTTTTTCCACCCACCCACCTCCTTTTTTTCTTCTCCACACATCTGGGACATGCCAGCATTAAAGAGGTAGGTTCTTTGTACGGAACTTCTTCAGGGATTGGAAAGACTTGCTATATAGCCTGCTGTGTGGAAAATGTCTATGGCTAAGGTTCAATCTGCGTTAGGACACTGGAAAAGAGATTTGCTAGTGATGCAACAAGATTGCTAATTATAAAAATGTGCTGTTCAGTAATTTCCATCATGAAGATCTTTTCGGGGGGGTGGGGTGGGAAGGGAAGGGGAGGGACAAGGAGTGGTGTTGTATAATAGTTTTAGAAGTCACATTGTCTGTCCCAGGACTGCAGAATTCTACTGCTCCAACTCCAGTGCCTTCATGCAAAAAACACTTTCACGGACTGGCAGCAGCTTTCTGAGCTGATTTACACCCCAAAAGTCACTAATTGGAGAGACTAAGCTTAAGTTTCCTAGCAATCTTCACAGAAAATAATTGCTATTTTATATGTATCATCTGCTGGACAAACCATCGTGCCTGGCTGAACACACTTAGACTCTCTTGTGCTGGACTGCACTGTATGTCTGTGTGTGATTCGCAAAGGGAATGAGACCCAGAAGTATAAAGCCAATGAGAAGTGGGCATTGCAGACAAAAGTACATGTAAGCAAGCTTTATGTTGTTCTTTAGGGAAAGTGGAATGATTGTAAAATTGATGACTGACAGATTGACAGTTCAGTGACTCTTGTCTAGTAAAAGCCTGTAGATTGTTTAAATCAATGGATTTCAGTGTGTGTGTGTGTGTGTGTGTGTGTGTGTGTGTGTGTGTGTGTGTACCAAAACTTAAACCTGGGATCACCTCTTCTGACAGCTAGCAATGCCAGTTGGTAGGTCCCTTCTCCCTTTTCTTTTCTTTAGAGGTAAGGCATGGAATGGATGGTTCACCAGCTTTTTAGAAAGTGCCCTGGATTGTGAGAATGAGAAGTTGGACTCTAGTCATGCATCTGATGATACCTTTTTTCTCATTCTTTTTTGATTGCTTTGTTTTGGGTTGTCCTGCAGAACAGAACGCAGATTCAGTGTCACAAGTTTATTCGTAGCTATTTGTGCTATTGTTAGAAGTTTTGCTAATGGTATTTTGGGGGCTCGTTTGTCATTATAAAAGCTCTTTTTGCTACTGATTGAAGCTTTTCTGACTCTAAGAACTTGCCTGTCACTCTGCCAAGGGTGAGAGCCTTTGTCTGGGTACCTTGATCTGCTTTGAAGTTTGAGGTGAGACTCTATAGCTGGGGAATACCTCTAGCCAAAAGGTGAGAAGAATGAGTGTTAAAATAGATTTTGTACCAGCTCTTGAAGGCACTCAGCCTACTCAACCTCCAATATAAATGAGACGTGATTTAATAACTAACTGAAAGGAAACTTCATGTGAGGAAACAGGAAAACATTGAAATTCATAATATACAGGCTAGAAAATAAATTTGTTGTTGCTCTTTTTTGAAAAAAGATATAGATTTAGTCTGTTAATTAAAAAAAAATCCACCCCCACCACCACAACGACCACAAAAACCTCAAAATAAAACAAAACAAAACAGATTTGGGTTGTGGCTATGAACTTTATAAGGTCAGAGCAGTCTCCAGTAAGATGGAACCTGGCTTATGCTGCTGTCTTATATATTAAAAAGTTAAGAAACTATTGGAATTTCAGAGTATTTCTTTAGCTGGGGAGAAGGATAATGTGGTTAGATGAAGAAACTGGGAGTTATGAGTCCTGATTTTGTTCTCTTTCAATAATAGTCAAATCACCTCATTTTCAGGTCCTCAACTTGATGAAACAATAAATAGACAAAGTCATATGGGCCACACAGAAAAAGTATGTGGAGGTCAGGTCTGCATCTAAAGTGAATTTGTTGATTGAATAATAACTTTTCAAAAGAAGAAATGAATGAATTGTCCAATTTAGACAAATACATCACCAATCTGGGCAGTTCAGTTTTTCCCTTCTTTTGATTGGTTGACTCCACATTCACCGAATATTTGATCAACCTCCCTACTAACTATCAAGAGTCAAATTTGAGATCAGAGAGCATTAAACTTATGCAGTATTTGCTAATGCCCCCACTACTGATTGATGGAAGACAAGCTACATGAATATTTATATTAAATGACACTGGCACCAAATTCATCTAGCACCTTGCTCTTTGGAACTTTAAGTACTTCACATTAATCATCTCCTTTGTTCTTATCTTTTGAGGTAGGTTACAAGTATCATCATCTATACACACGTTTATGATTAAAAAAAAACCTTCCTAAACTCAAGTATCATTGTATATATTTGCTTGTGTACAAAATAAAAACTCGATAAATACTTAATTTGCATCTGACAGTCCTCCCTGTTTCTCTAGCCTCTATAGGAACTAAATGGTCTTACTGATTATAAGAGCGTATTATTTGAATGAGAGGCTGCATGGTGAGGTGGCTAGATATCCAGCTTCAGAGTGAGGAAAACCTGGTTCAAGATCCCTCTTTGAAACATATTGACTGTGTGACCCAGAGCAAGTCACCTAATTACTGCTAAGTTAATACATTATAGAACATTGGTCAACTTGCCTTGGTAGAAGGAATTTTCTTCTTTAGGAGTCCCCAACTTCAGTGAAATCTAGATCTGGACCTTCCCCTTCAAAGTATCATGTTATATCACACTCATACAGTACTTAGACATTTGTATGTATAAAATATTGATGTTTGATTTTTTTTATCCCTATTTAGGATACTGACTGTTTCCATTCTGACTCTTTGTCTTACAAGTCCTGGACATGCACAGGTGAGAAGAAACCTTGACCTTCCTCCTCCTCTCCTACAAGTTTTTAGGGCTATAAAATATTAGTGGTAGGAGATACTTGAGAGATAATAAAATTCAACTACTAAATTTGAGGGGCTATAATATGCATCTGTGGAGGGAATATCAAAATCTATGAAATTATAGATCCTTGAAGTATTGAAATATGTATTTAGCAATTCAATAAACATTTAAGTTCCTAAGTGTATGTAGAACACTGTGCTAGGCCCTAAGGAAGATATAAAATTTAGGTAAGACATAGTCTCTACTGATATTGAGTGTATATTCTAATAGGTAGATTGTGACACATATAAAAAGTATACACAAAATACTGGTAGAATGCAAAATAAAATACATTATAAGAAAGGTGGAAGTAAAGTACCATATGAAGTATTCAGGTGATGGGTAGTGGGGTCATTACAGATTCATAGCTGAAGGAAGACTTCCTGGAAGAGTAAACACGAATTAGGTAGATAGTAATTTAAGAGGGTAGGAAGGGAATTCTAGGCATAGAGAACAGGGCAAGGACTCAGATGTTATAAAGTGCATCAAATGCATGGGGCTAAGGGTGAAGGAGAAGAGAGAGTGAGCAGTTCAATTTAAAAAATAACTTTTTACTCCAAACATTAAACAAAGTGATTATATCTCTATATACATATATGTATGCATACACATATATCTCTATACACTATAATATAAGAAAAAAGATTACCCACGAAACTACAGATCTCTATTATGTAAAGTTAGCTTTTCTCTTAAGTATATAATAAATTCAACACATAATTGTCAAAGCTGTCCTAATTGTTTGTGATCCTCTCTGGACTTTCTTCTATTCTGGAGCAATTTTGTAAAGAGTGGTCAGCATGGGAACCAGATTACAAGGAGCTGAGAAGAGGGCAGATAGTGAAGAAGTGAAATATCAGATGTAGATAACTTTTTAAAGAAGCTTAGCCAAAATAGGAAAAGATAAATGATTGCATGATAGCTAGATGGGGGTTGAAGGCTCAATAGAAGGTTTTATTTTTAGGATTGGGAGAACTTGAGCAAGTCTGGAGGTATATGGGAAAGAGCTCATGGCAAGAGAGAGATAGAAGATGAATTAAAAAGGGTTGCTTGCTGGAAAAATGTTATGGAGGAGGTGGGAAATAATGGGGTCAAGGACACTGACAGAGGAAAAAGCTTTAGTAAGGGCAGGGGTGAAGGAGAAAGAAATAGTGTGAAGATGCCGAGAAGTTTTGAAAATTAACTTAGTATAACTGAAAGAGTTTGCTTCTGTAGGGAATATTTTGAATTGGAGATATTTATTCCAAGAAACATACCCAGTTCTTTCTTGTTCCATGATGGCAATATACACTCATATTTTGCATCTTCCTTAAGTTAAGGAGCACAGTATGTATTTGGTAAATGCTTATCGAATACATGAATACATGTAGCAATCTCATTGCAGAATAGCACCCTGATGAGGTGAATCATAACTGTATCCTAACAACTATCATCTTTCAGGAGAGCAATGGGGAGAGGTACCATGATGTGGTGAAAGGAACAATGTCAGGGAACTATTTACTACCTATGTAATCCTGGGAAAGTTACCTACCCTCTCCGGGCTTCAGTTAGTTTAGAAAACAGAAGAGACAGATAAGATGGTCTTTAGATTCTATGATGCTAGTTTAGAATTCTGTGCTTAGGGGTCTCCAGAAAGAAATATTAGATCACTGAAGGATGTAATTTACAGGGGATATGGAAATTTCAGCTGTACCAGGAATGTGTCCATTATGAGACAGTGCCCCAGGAATGGGAGAGCCCTCGTGACCTGTGATAGGAAGTAAAGAGCATGGTTCTGTAACTTCATCCTTGGAGTATTTAAAAACCAATAACCTTCCCTTTCTTTTCTTTTGCAGCAGCAATGCACGAATGGTTTCGACTTGGACCGTGCATCTGGACAGTGTTTAGGTAGGAATCTCCTGTAGTTGCTTGACTCTTAATAGAGAATTCAGATACCATTGCTCAATGCTGTCATTTCCCTGTCCTGGGAACAGAGTCAACTTTTGATAATCTTCGAGGAAAGCAACGTCATGGGGAGTATGAAAGAGTGGATGATACAAAAATCTTCCATTTTCTGCCTAATTAACCTTCCAAATTATGTTTGACTTTTCCTAAACTGCTTTTTATGAACTGAAGCATGAAGTAGAATATTGAGTTGGCTTCAGAGTCTAGAATAGTTAGCATTGATATAGGGCTTTAAGGTTTGCAAAATACAAATATTATCTCATTTTTTTCTTCGCAACAACCCTGGGATGAATGTGCTGTTTTTATTGTTTTTTTTTTTAAAGATGGGGGAATTGAGTCAGATATAGATGACGTTATTTGTCTGAGGTTACATAGCTCCTAAATGTCTGAAGCTGGATTTGAACTTAGATCTTCTTGACTTCAGGTGCAGTGCCCTATCCACTGCCTAACCCAGGTGATTCTGACAGTTCTGGAAGACCTGGGTTTATCTGGCTTCTGATATATACTGGCTGTGTGACCTTGGGCAAGTCACTTAAACTCTAGGTGCCTTAGGCAACTCTCTAAGATTACTGTTTATAAAACAGTTTCATATTTGCATTGGCAGAAGCAGTTTCTTCCCTGGGAGTTCCCTGTACTCATGGATTCACAGATTAGGATAAACAAAATTTAAAAAATCCAAAACCCAAACTATTTTCTAAATTTTTTAGAAATTAAAAATTTAAATTTAATTTAAATTTTAAAAAATTTAAAAAATTTTCTGAACTTGTTCCTGAAACATGATAACTCAGGAGTTAGTGGCTGGGCAGCAATGGCATGAGGAATGACAGGAAACCAGCAGAAACTTAAAAGATTTGCCCTGGAAAATAGGTTTTTGCATACTGGCTATGATATAAAGATGGTAGGTTGGCATTTTTGTTTTTTATCTGACCATCTCATCCCTACTACCAATGACTTTAGTTTTTAAACTATAGAATAAGCTGTACGCTCTGAGTCTTGGAATTTCCCTTTCATGAGGTGTGAGTTGGCTCTGCATCTGTTCAGATGGTTGTCATATGTTTTCAGGACCCAGGCATGCTTTTATTCTCCCACCCCAACCCTCAAGCTGCCAATGCTAAGGCTGGTGAGAGGGATGTGTGTGTGTGACTGATCTCTTTGTGTGACCAGGCTGCCTGTGTTCATGCACATTATCTAGAAAGACATTCTCTAGACCAGGGAGGGGGCCCTGAAGGTCTGGGAGAACACATGCTGTTTTGGAAGCATGCCCTGCCTGTTTCTTAGTCTAATGGAAGTAAACTTTGAAGTAAAAAGCTTCACAATCAAAGGAACTGTTGTGTTGGTTTCTATTTCTTTTTGCCACTCCCAATACCCCTCCCCCTACTCTTGCCCTTGAAATAAGAAATTATGTCACTTTGAAGAGACTGGGTTTAAGTCTCAGTCCTGACCCCAACTCCTTATGCAACCCAGTTTCCTCATCTTTACAGTTAGATAATAATATACTGCCTACGTCACAAGGCTACTGTGAAGAAAATGTATTGAAAACAATGTCAGGTGGCTAGGTGGCACAGGGCCTGTGCATAGAGCATCGGCCCTGAAGTCAGGAGGACCTGAGTTCAAATTCGGCCTCAAACACTTAACACAAAAAACTAGCCGTGTGACCTTGGGCAAGTCACTTAACCCCAATTGCCCCCCACACCCCGCAAAAAAACAAAAAACAAATGAAAACCATGTAGTGCTATGTCCAGGTGGACTATAGTAGTTATTATGCTTGTCAATTAATTGCCGGCAGCCTGGTATAGTGCTTAGAGCAGTATGCTCGACGTCAGGAAGACTTGTGTTCAAGTTCCTCCTCTGAGATTTAGCAGCTATGTGATCTAGACAATGCTGAGTCTCCACGTCTTCCAGACAAATTTCTAGGACTTGCTTACTAAGTAACAGGTGGGTTGCAATCTGCATTGGTGAGTTTCCCAAGCCGATGAAAACATAGCTCCTTCCCATATTGGAAAATTAGTCAGGAGCAGGTAGAGGCAAAGCCTATTTGGTCATTCTTAGAAGGGCATACACAACATAGCAGAGGGGCTATTCATACTCTTGCCTTTTCTGTCCACCTTGACAGATGTCGATGAATGCAGGACGATCCCTGATGCCTGCCGAGGAGACATGATGTGTGTGAACCAAAATGGTGGATATTTATGCATTCCCCGAACCAACCCAGTATACCGAGGGCCCTATTCAAATCCTTACTCAGGTGCTTACCCACCACCACCAGCACCAGTTCCTGCTCCAAACTACCCCACTATTGCCAGACCTGTTATTTGCCGTTTTGGATACCAAATGGATGAAGGCAACCAATGTGTTGGTAAGTAACCAGGGTCTGATACCACCAGTGTTTTGCTTTAGTAGAAACATTATCTCTGTTTTTGCTCCTGGATATGCAGTCTTGAAAAGAGTGACTAAATATGATATAATGAACCAAATATGATATAAATATAATAATATAAGGTATCATCCATTTGCCCATGTGTTTGGTGGCTATGGATGTCATATTCAATAATCGATAATTAATAAATTTTTGTTGAGTCTATTCATTCAACTTACTAATAAATGATTGTTGAATAAATTGAATATAAGAACTAACAAACATTTATTAATCATTTATAATAAGCAAGATGCTGTACTTGGTACTAAAGACCAAAATATGAATAAGATTCAATATTTGCCCTTAAAGATCTAGTAGGAGGAGCTAAGACAAAGATATGACAAACCATGAGAGGTAGTGTGGAAATTAAGAGCACTTTTGATTGGAGCAGCAGGTAACAGTTCTCAGAGAAGGCTTCTTGGGAGAGGTGGTATTGAAAGGATGGGAAAGATTTCAATAGTGGGGATGAACAGTGGGAGCAAAGGCATGGGGGAAAGGAGAGGATATGTCTGGGAATGGTAACTGGTCTAGGTTGGCTGGAATATAGAGTATGTGAAGGGAAGAAGTATGAAATAAGGGTTGGAGCCAGAATGTGAAGGGGCCTTGTGTTCATTCTACTTGGTAGGCAATAGGAAGCCACTAAATATGTGTTTATCTATGCCACTTTGGGAATGGACCTTAGAGGTTTTACTGATGTGTTCATTATTCTACATTGGAGCAAGGATTACTTCCCCCTCTTTCCTAGGCAGTGTTGATGTTTTCAAATTAAATAGTGGTTTTTGAAACATGTATCATCTAACTCAATGAGTGAAACATGGTCAGATCTCTTTTCCCTCATTCATTGAGCCTCTGCATTTTTGGATATTTTGCCTATATAGAAGTTGCCATCTATAATATAAAAGAAAACTAAAGAAAAGTAGAAGTAAAGGAGTGGGAGCATTTGAGTTTCACAGAGGGCCTCTGAAGGCAAGTCTAGGCAACCTGACAAGAGAGAAATAACATGCTTTTGTAGAAAGAGTTTTGGAAATAACATTGGGGTTTGGAGTCAAGATATATGGATTCCAAATTCATCTCTAACACTTACTATGTGAGCTGGGGCAAAGGACTTCGTCTCTCTGAGCCTCAAGTTTTCCATATGTAAAAATGAGGGTGATATTATGTATACTACCTCACTATTTTTATAGAGGCATTGCGGTGAAAGGACTCTATAAGCTTTTAAAATGCTTTAGAAATGGAGGTTCTTATTATGATTATAGTTCAAATAGAGCCCCTGGTCACAAGGCCTAGTTGCTGGGGATAGCTATGAGAACAGAGCCATTGCCAGGAGGAGATGACTTTAGATTTGTGCTAACAGTCCCAGAATTAGATCTAAGGACCCTCCTTTCTCTCTCTCTGTCTCTGCCTCTTTCTGTCTCTGTCTGTCTGCCTATCTGTCTGTCTGTCTGTCTCTCTGCAGAAGGTTATTTGGTAGGATAGGAAATAGCCTATACCCCAGATAAATTCTTTCCACAACACTTGGCCAATGTGTATCTGGGTTTTATCAATTTATTATTATGTTAACTCATTCCTAAGACACTTTAAAGCTTACAGAATTTCAGAACTGAAAGAGATCTTAGAGACCATCTAGACTAAATGGTTCTGGAACACAAATTCCCTTTATAACCTGTCCAACAAGTTATCATCCTTCCAACCTTTACTAGAGGATCTCCATTGTGGGAATAACCCACTACCTTTCAAAACTCCTCAACACTACTTTAGGATAACTCTAATTCTTTGTTGTTTTTCTTTCTAATTCTTTGTTTTTTGGAGGGGGGAGGTAGGACAATTGGGGTTAAGTGACTTGCCCAAGGTCACCTGGCTAGTTCTGTGTTAAGTGTCTGAGGCTGGATTTGAACTCGGGTCCTTCCAACTCCAGGGCAGGTGCTCTATTCACTGCGCCACCTAGCTGCCAGCAAGTCTACTCTTTCTATGACATCATGCTTAACAGGAAGTTGGGGCAGGGTTGCATCTTATTTGGTGAATTGTATTTCCCTTTTGATACCTTTGCTCCCATATGCACTGGGTCCCAGAATTGTATTTCTTCAGGTTACAGCTAAAATCCCACCTACTTCAAGAAGCCTTTCCTTATCCTCCTTAATAATGCTATTGTTGGGGTGCCTAAGTGGCGCAATGAATAGAGCACTGGCCCTGGATTCAGAAGGACCTGAGTTCAAATCCCACCTCAGGCACTTACCACAAAACTAGCCATGTGACCTTGGGCAAGTCACTTAACCCCATTGCCCTGCCTTCCCCTCTCCAAAAAGCAAAAAAAAAAAAATTGCTATTATTAATAATGTTAATGTTCCCTCTAAGATTATCTTCAATTTATCCTGTCCATATCTTGTTTGCAAGTTATCTTGCTCATTGGTCTGTGGGCTCCTTAAAAGTAGGACTTTCCCCTTCTGCCCCTTTCTTTGTATACCCAGTGCTTGGCATAGTTCTTGGCACAGAATAGGCACTTAATAAATGCTTGTTGATTTGACTTGACTAAACATGATAATCACACTGGGGCATCTGGAGGCACAACCTCATTTGGGAAAGCCTTGACTCATATTAGAAGTCCTCTTCCCTACTTCTCTCCCCTTAGCCCATTACAAAACCAAGGAGTATTGGAACTGGAAGGAACTTTTCATTCAGTCCAACCTCCCTCCTTCTAGAGATTGGGAGGCCAAGGCTTAGAGAGCAGAAATGGCTGACTCAAGATTGCATAGCTAGGAAGTGGTGATCTGAGACTTTAGCCCATGTTTTCTGAGTCTAAACTCAAGGCTTCTTTCCACTATATAATCCTTAAGATAATATATCTGTGTGTGTGCCATAATGATTTCTGGGGCCCCATTACTATTCATTTCCTGCATGTGGCTCTGAACTGTATGTAAGCTTTGGGAATGGTACAGAGAAACTAGATCCCCTGCTTATAAAGTTTGTTTCATTTCTCCTAGGGATGAATGCTTGCCTGTAATATTATTTCAGGGGTGGCATTGAATAATGTGTGGGTTTTTTTTGTTTTTCTACATACTTGGAACTTTACAAATCTTATGTGTAAATGTATATTTTACCATGTAAATGTATGCAAGTAGCACACAAACATATGGTTCTCAGATTTACTGGAAAAATTGGGTAGCCTTAAGATTAAATCTCACCATTAGTATCAGCCTCAACAGAAGGGTAGGAGGCAGTTTCTTTTAAATCTAAAAAAGCAGAGTGGAAAAAGAGTAGTAAGGCCCAAGCAGGGGGAGACAAAAGCTGAGGTTTTCTTGGAAAAACCATTGAATCCTAGAATTTTAGAAATCAGAAAATGTTATAACTAGAAGGAGTCTTATAGCGTAGAATATTAGAGGTAGAAGGACCTTAGAATATAGAATGTTAGAAGCCAAGACAAAATGTGCCCTCTGGAAGGACCTTACATATCATAGAATCACAAATTAGGTGTTAGAAAGGTTCTCAGAAGTCATCTAGTCCAGAACCCTTATTTTACAGAGAGAGGTTAAGTGACTTGCTCAAAGTCATACCAGGTATCAAGTGACAGAACCAAGAAAGGTTGTATTTATATACCTCCTTTCTTGGGAGTAAGCAGTATATACTTCCCATCCCTAACACATGAGAAGGAAAGGGGCTGGAACTTGGGTATTGTACTTTTCAGAGGCTGTCAATCCCCTAACGTAGATATTTAATTAGTTTATTATTCTCATTTGACAGATGAGGAAAGCAAAGCCCAGACAGAGGCTCATGCATATTGACTAAAATCTAACTCAGGCTTCCTACTCCACTCCTCTGTATCTGCTTGAAAATAAAAGTGCATACCAGGCTTGGTGGCATCTACCTGTAATCCTAGCTATTAGGGAGACTGAAGCTGAACTCAGGTTTTCTGAGCTGCATTGAGCTAAGCCAATTGTATGTATGTACTAATTGTGGCATCAATATGATGAACTTCTGGGAGGGAGATTCCTAAGAAGGAAACTGGCCAAACTCAGAAACAGAACAGGTCAAAAATCCTGTGTCTATCAGTAATGGGATTTAGCAAACTAAAATAAATGATCTTAAAAATGAGAGAAACAGAGGGGCGGCTAGGTGGCGCAGTGAATAGAGCGCCAGCCCTGGAATCAGAAGGACCTGAGTTCGGAGCTGGCCTCCGACACCTAATCCGCACAAACAAAAACCTAGCCGTGTAACCTTGGGCAAGTTACTTAACCCCAATTGCCCTAAAGGGGCGGCTAGGTGGCGCAGTGAGTAAGAGCGCCGGCCTCGGAGTTTGGATGACCCGAGATCAGATCCGGCCTCAGAAAATGAGCACCCACACATAAATAATGACTAGCCGTGTAACCTTGAGCAAGTTACTTAACCCCAATTGCTTTAAAAAAAAATGAGAGAAACAATAAATATTCCCTACGGAAATGCTGCATGTGGGGTGCTGCTGATAATCAGGTCTAGATGCAGCATGGTACTTTGGAAAGAATGGTGAATTTTAAGTTAGAGGATCTAAACTTAGAGCCTGGCTTTGTTACCTGTGTAATGTTGGGCAGCTCTGTTACCTTCTTTGGCACTCGGGTTACTCATCTATGGACTAGATGATCTTTAAGGACTCTTTCAGTTATATTCTGTATTAGGAAGACTTTGAAGAGATAAAAGGATTTTGGTGATGCTTTTATAAATTTCCAATCTTATGAAAAGCATCTAAGATTTCACAGAATGTGAGAGTTCCCTGACATGATCATTTTAGCAGCTTCAAAAGCTTTTTTTTAAAAAAAAAAACTAAATTTTCAGATATAAATATATGTATTTCTGATTATCTATAAAAGCAATTTTGAAAATGTATTTTAAAAATGTTGAGTTTCAAATTCTCTCCCTCTCTCCCCTCCTTGAAGACAAACAATTTGATATAGATTACATATGTGCAATCATGCAAAAGGCATTTCCACGTTAGCCATGATGTGAAATAGAACATGGACCAAAAAATTCAAAAAAGAGGGGGCGGAGTCAAGATGGCGGAGTAGAAACAGCTCCTCCAAGCCACTCTGCCCCCAGATTCCCCCCAAACTATGTAAAAGGGGACTCTGAACAACTTCTGGAGCCCCAGCACCCACAGAACGACACAGAGAAGCTAACCTCCCGCTGAGGACAGCCCAGCAGCCCTGCAGGAAGAACCAGCGCAATGGTCTGGGACCTGGTAGCGCACAGCTTGCAGAGCACAGGAGCTGAGCCGAGCCCAGGTCCACGTGAGCCGAGGTTTTAGCCCCAGGGCGGCAGGGCCAGCAGCTGGCTGGAGGAACCCCAGAACACCAGGAGCTGTGGCGACTCCAGAATTATCAACATAGACATGCCTAGGACAAAGTAAGAGGTTAGTGTTCTATGGACTTTGGGTCCGGTATTTAGGGAATGCATCGGCTCCCTCCCCTGGGGGCTAGAAGCCTCTGAGGAGACACGCCATTTTGTAGTTTTCAAAGGCAGCTCCAGCTCCCAGCCTGCAATTAATTGTAGGGAGATCCAGCGATCAGTCTTGGGGGGTAATCGCTCTTGCTTTAACCTCCCTGGATCTGGATTGTGATCTAGGGTGGAAGTCGTGGGTGGGTTTACAGCTTGCCAGAAATGGAAGTTGCCCCCACACGTTCGGGACGAAAATTCCTCTATCTGGCCTTAAAGCCATAGTGTGGCAACAAGCCCAAAAGTCAAGTAATTAAGTGGCAACATGCCAAGGCAAAGGAAATAGAAAACTGAAACCCTAGACTCCTATTTTGGGGGCATAGAGTGGGAATAGGACTGTGAGGTCAGAAGTCCTGCTCCAAAAGCCCCAGGAGAAAACATGAGCGGGTTGCAGGCCATAGAGGACCTTAAGAAGGACTTTAAAAATCAAATAAGAGAAGTGGAGGAAAAATTGGGAAGAGAAATGAGAAGGATGCAGGAAAAGTATGAAATGAGGGTCAACAGGCTGACTGAGGAAAACAACACCTTAAAAAATAGACTAACTCAAATGGCAAAGGAGGCCCAAAAGGGCAATGAGGAGAAGAATGCCTTAAAAAGTCGAATTTGCCAGATGGAAAAAGAATCTCAAAAGTTCACTGAGGAGATTCGTTCCTTCAGAGTTAGACTGGAGCAAATGGAAGCTAATGACTTTATGAGAAATCAAGATGCTGTTAAGCAGATCCAAACAAATGAAAGATTAGAAGGCAATGTGAAATATCTCATGGGAAAAACCACTGACCTGGAAAATAGATCCTGGAAAGACAATTTAAAAATTATTGGACTACCTGAAAGCCATGATCAAAGAAATAACCTAGAAATCACCCTTCAAGAAATTCTCAAGGAAAACTGCCGTGATGTTTTAGATCCAGAGGGCAAAATAGAGGTTGAAAGAATCCACAGATCACCTCCTGAAAAAGACCCCAAAAAGAAAACTCCCAGGAATATTATAGCCAGGTTCCAGAATCCCCAGATCAAGGAGAAAATACTACAGGCAGCCAGGAAGAAACAATTTCAATATTGTGGAAACACAATCAGAATAGCCCAGGACCTGGCAGCTTCTACACTGAGGGATCGAAGGGCATGGGATATGATATTCCAGAGGGCAAAAGAGCTGGGAATGAACCCAAGGGTCACCTACCCAGCAAAACTGAGTATTTTTGTTTCAGGGGAAAATATGGTCATTCAGTGGAATAGAGGACTTTCAAGCATTCTTGAGGAAAAAACCAGAATTGAATAGAAAATTTGACATCCAGACACAAGAAGCAAGAGATGCCTGAGAAGGTAATCAGGAAAAGAAATCAAAAGGAACTTATCAAAGTTGAACTATTTACATTCCTATATGGAAAAACAATAACTGTGACTGAGGAAATCTTTCTCACTATGAAAATAATGGAAGAAGGGTGTATGGTCTTATGAATACATATGTGAATGTGTGTATATATGTTTACAGTTATATATGGATAGAGGGCATAGGTTGAATTTGTTGGGAAGGGAGGATACTCAAGGGGTGAAATTATGAGGTGAGAGAGGAAAGTGGCAAGAGGAGATAGGGAGAGACAGGGTAGGGTAAACTATCTCATGTAGAAGAAGCAAGGGGAAGTGGTTGCAAAGGAGGGGAAGAATAGGAAGGCAAAAAGGCAAAAACCACATTCTCATTGAATTTGGTTCAGGGAGAGAATAACATACATACTAAATGGGATATCTCAACCTACAGCAGAATAGGGGGAAGGGGGATGAGAGGAGGGATGATGGATGGGAGGGCATCCTTGGGGTGAGGGGAGGTTGGATGTACCCACTATAGAAGAGGGACAGGATCATGTAGGGAATGGACCAGGTGGGGGGTGGGATGAGTGGGAGGGAATTATAAGCAGCCTTGTACAATATATCTACTATGATAATGTTTTGCATAGCTAGACATGTACAACATATACCGAATTACTTATCTCCCAAGAGGGAATGGGTGACAAGGGAGGAAGGAAATGGATCTGAAATTCGAGGTCTTAACATTAAATGCTTCAAACATATATAAATACTATTATTAATACTCTTTTGCTTGTAATAGGGAGATAAGATGTGCAGGCATTGGGACACAAAGACTCACCTTCCTCTAATGGAAAAGTCGATGGGGGTATGGGAGAAGGTATGGGAGAGAGTAGATTGAAGGAAGCGATATCTTGTGGGACTACTATTCTGGGAGGTTGGGTAGGGGAATAATGGGGGGAAAATGATTGTAACTCAAAATCTGGCAGAAATGAATGATGTAAAACAGAAGTTAATAAAGCATTTGTTTTAAAAAAATTCAAAAAAGCAAGAAGAACAAAGAAAATTTTAAAAAGTATACTTTGACGTGCACTCAGACTTAATTAGTCCTTTCTTTGAAGGTGGAAAGCATTTTTAATTATAAGTCCTTCAGAAATTGTATTGTTGAGGATAACTAAATCATTCAGAGTTGATCATCACATAATATTACTGTTACCATGCACAATGTGCTTCTGGTTCTTATCACTTCATTTTGCATCAGTTCATGTAAGTCTTCCCAGGTTTTTTCTTAGTACATCCTGCTTATCATTACTTATACAGTCATATACCACAACTTGTCCAGCCATTCCTCAAGTGATGAGCATTACCTCAATTTCCTATTCTTTGCCACCACTAAAAGAGCTGCTCTAAATAGTTTTGTACATCTAGGACCTTTTCCTATTTTTTTTTGTTCTCTTTGGGATATGGCTCTGATAGTGTTTTTCCTGGGTTAAAAGGTATATAGCCCTTTGGGCAGAGTTCCAAATTGCTCTCTAGAATTGTTGTATGAGTTTATAACATCAGTGTACTAATTTTTCTATGTCCCCTACAGTATTTGTCATTTTCCTTTTCTGTCACCTTAGCCAACCTGATCAACATGAAGTGG
The DNA here is from genome assembly GCA_011680675.1 of Gymnobelideus leadbeateri. NCBI lineage: Eukaryota > Metazoa > Chordata > Mammalia > Diprotodontia > Petauridae > Gymnobelideus > Gymnobelideus leadbeateri. Next base: position 49,288 of record WOXC01009655.1, read on the forward strand.
TACCTCGAAGTTGTTTTTATTTGCATTTTCTTTAATAAGTAGTGATTTAGAGCATTTTTATGTGACTATAGATAACTTTGATTTATTTCTTCTGAAAATTGCCTGTTCATATCTTTTGACCATTTATCAATTGGGGAATGACTTGTATACTTATAAATTTGAATAATTTCTTTGTATATTTGAGAAATGAGGCCTTTATCAGAGAAACTTGCTATAAACATTTTTTCTAGTTTTCTGCTTTCCTTCTAATCTTGATTGCATTGGTTTTGTTTGTGCAGAAACTTTTTAATTTTACATAGCCAAAAATATCCATTTTATATCCTATAATGCTCTCTCTTATATGGTCATACATTCTTCCCATATCCATATATCTGCCAGGTAAAATATACCATCTTTCACTAATTTGCTTATATCATACATTATATCTAAATCATGTACCCATTTTGACCTTGTCTTGGTATACAGTATGAGATGTTGGTCTATGCCTAGTTTCTGCCAAATTGCTTTCCAGTTTTCACAGCAATTTTTGTTAAATAGTGAATTTCTGTTCCAACAATTTAGATCTTTGGGTTTATCAAATACTAGATTACTATGATCATTTACTACTGTGTATTGTGTTTTGTGTACTTAATCTGTTCCACTGATCCACCACTCAATTTTTTAGCCAGTACCAGACTGTTTTGATTACTGTTTTGTCACACAGTTTGAGATCTGGTACTGCTTAGGCCACTTCCTTCACCTTTTTTTTTTTCATTGATTCCCTTGATATTCTTGACCCTTTATTCTTCCAGCTTAATTTGCTTATTATTTTTTGTAATTTTAAAAAATAATTTTTGGTAGCTTGATTGGTATGGCACTGAATAAGCAATTTAGGAAGAACTATCATTTTTATTATATTGTCTCAGTCAACCCATCAGCAATGAATATTTTCCTAATTATTTAGATATGACTTTATTTGTGTGAAAAGTGTTTTGTAATTGTATTCATATAGTTCCTAGGTTTGCCTTGGCAGGCAGACTCCCAAGTATTTTATATTGCCTGAAGTTATCTTAAATGGAATTTCTCTATCTCTTCCTATCTCTGATCTATTACCAACTGGACTTTGTTGGTAATACATAGAAATGCTGATTAATTATGTGGGTTTATTTTATATCCTGCAAATCTGCTGAAGTTGCAAATTATTTCAACTAGTTTTTAGTTGATGCTCTAGGATTCTCTAAGTATACCATCATATCACAGGCAAAGAGTGATAGTTTTCTTTCCTCATTGACTGTTTTAATTCCTTCAATTTTTTTCTTCTCTTATTGCTATAGCTAGCATTTCTAGTACAATATTGAATAATAGTGATGATAATGGGAATCCTTCATTTACCCCTGATCTTATTGGAAATACTTCTAGCTTATCTCCATTATAGATAATGCTTGCTGATAGTTTTACATAGATACTACTTTATCATTTTTTTTTTTAAGCAATTGGGGTTAAGTAACTTGCTCAAGGTTACACGGCTAGTCATTATTTATGTGTGGGTGCTCATTTTTCTGAGGCCAGATCTGATCTCGGGTCATCCCAACTCCGAGGCCAGCGCTCTTACTCACTGCGCCACCTAGCCGCCCCTTTTAGGGCAATTGGGGTTAAGTAACTTGCCCAAGGTCACACAGCTAGGTTTTTGTTTGTGTGGGTTAAGTGTCTGAGGCCAGCTCCGAACTCAGGTCCTTCTGACTCCAGGGCCGGCGCTCTACTCACTGCACCCCCTAGACGCCCCTACTTTATCATTTTAAGGAAAGTTTCATTTATTCTTTTGCTTTCAAGTGTTTTTAATAAGAATGTGTTGTATTTTGTCAAAATATTTTTCTTGCATCTATTGAGATAATCATATGATTTTTGTTACTGAAATTATAAATTATCCTGATATGTTTCCTAATATTAAACTAGCCCTGCATCCTTAGTATAAATCCCACCTGATCATAGTGTACGATCTTGATGATAAATTGCTATAATCTACTTGATAGTATTTTATTTAAAATTTTTACATAAATATTCATTAGGGAAATTGGTCTCTGGTTTTCTTTCTCTGTTTTGACTCTTCCTGGTTTAGATATAAGCACCATATTTATGTTGTAGAGGAAATTTGGAGAACTCTTTCTTTGCCTATTTTCCCAAATATTTTATATAATATTAGAATTATTTGTTCTTTAACTGTTTGGTAGAATTTACTTGTTTGTCCATCTAGTCTTGGGGAATTTTATCTTAGGGAGTTAATTTACGGCTTGTTGAATTGCTTTTTATTTTTCTTTTTTCTTTTTGAAGAGGGGAAGGTAGGGCAATTGGGGTTAAGTGACTTGTCCAAGGTGACACGGCTAGTTTTGTGTCAAGTGTCTGAGGCACGATTTGAACTCAGGTTCTCCTGACTCCAGGGCTAGTGCTCTATTGACTGTGCAACCTAACCGCCCCGAGAATTTCTTTTCATAAGATAAGAATTATTCAAATATTCTCCTTTCTCTTCTGTTAATTTGAAAATTTTTTATTTTTGTAAATATTCATCCATGTCACTGAGGTTGTGAGATTTACGGCACATAATTAGGCAAAGAGTACCTAACAATTGCTTTAATGTCCTCTTCACTGGTGGTGAGTTCAACCTTTTAATTTTTAATATTGGTAATTTGGGTTTCTTTCTTTTTTTAAAAATCAAATTAACCAATGGTTGATCTATTTATTGCTTCCCCCCCTAAGATAGCTCCCAGTTTAATTTATCATTTCACTGGTTTAATTTTAATTTTAGTAACCTCTCCTTTGAGTTTCAGAATTTCTAATTTGGTATTTATTTGGGAATATTTAATTTGTTCTTTTTCTAGTTTTTTGGGTTTTTTTTTTAAGTTGCATGTGCAATTCATTGATTTTCTCTTTCTCTATTTTATTGATGTAAGTGTTTAGAGACCTAAAATTTCCCCTAAGTACTGCTTTGGCTGCATCCCATAAATGTTAGCAAATTGTCTTATTATTGTCATTCTTTTAAATGAAATTATTGATTATTTATATGATTTGTTCTTTGACCCACTTATTCCTTAGGATTAGATTATTTAGTTTCCCATTAATTTTTATTCTGTGCTTCCATGCCTCTTTATTGAATGTAATTTTTATTACATTATGTTCTAAAAAGGTTGCATTTAATATCTGTGCTTTTCTGCATTTGGTTATGAGGTTTTTATGCCCTAATACATGGTCAATTTTTGTGAAGGTGCCTTTATGAGTTTTTTTTTTTTCCACAATATAGCTGGGAACCGCTCCAGAGTTCTGTTGGGTTACCCCATTCCCTACCGTACCTCTTGCCAGGATGTCAATGCCCTTGAACACTTAGACTTGATTGGGACTCCTATTCGTCTACTGAACCCTATGAAGTCATGCAATTTATGACTCTATTAATCTGTCACATGGGAGAATGCTAGAACATAATAATACCACCCCTTTTGTAAAATGAACACAATCTAGGAACCTTGGCTAGGACTGGAACTAGGCCCATTCATTTCCAAAAAGTTCAGCATTATACATTCATAAGTCCTGAGTTCCTTCCAATTTCCCTTCACTCCACCCCAGCATTTCCTGATTTACAACAGGTTTTCAAATAGGCCTTCAGCAGAAATCCTTCTGGGCATTGTGGATGGTGGCGTCAGTGCTGAGGGATTGGGAGGGGGGAGACAGGAAGAAGAGGTGTCTATTTTTACCCTCTGTTCTTCCCAAGAACAGAGAAGAGGGAAAGTTAGGCCTAGTTAGTAGGGAAAAGGAGAAGCAAAGCCTAGAGATGACAGAAATGGAGATGAAGAAGAACAAGGAGGAAAATAAACAAAAACAGAATAGGAAAAAGGAAGCAGTCATACAATTTATATTTATTAGGGGTGAGATGTCTATACTTTCCATCTCTTAGTCAGCAGCTCCCATGTGGAAGGGTTGGATGTAGGGGTTAAATGAACATCTCTGGTACATTTCATATTTGGTTGACAACAACACAAAGGAAGAGAAAAAAAAGAGAATTGGGAGGGGGTAGAAAGAGAGAGAATTCACACAGTTTCTGGATATGGCTCTATTTTGCCAATAACACTAGGAAGTCTCCCTGTTGTTTTTCCCATGCAACATTTTTCAAAGGCCTTTAAAAACTTGGAACTTTATTGTTTCATTCCATGGTTGAAGATGATATAAGTTCCATTTCTTACTCTGCCACTAATTATGAGACCTTAGACAAGGCACTGATCTTTATGAGCCTCAGTTTCCACATCTGTAAGATTGGGGAAATAATTTCCCCATTGTATATCTTATAAGATATAAGGTTAAGATGAAATGATGTGTGTGAAAATTGTTTAAATTGAAAGCACATTATAAATGTGTTATTAACATTTAAATCTACTAGAAATTTGACTGCGTTTGCCAGTCTTCCATACTTTAGTGTCAACTGGTCACAGTCCCTTTAGTCTTCAATTGTTCTATTTACCATTAGGCTCAGCATGATAAAGCAGATCAAGCATTGGACTTGAAGTTAGGAAACTTGGGTTTGAATCCTGCCTTATTAGATGTCATTATGGGTAAATTACTTAATCTCTCAGAGTCTTAGTTTCTTTATCTAGAAAATCAGTATAATATTACCTGCACTATTTACCTCACAGAGTTGAGGTGCAAAAAATGTTTCTCAGGGGGTGTGGTCATATGAATACATATGTGAATGTGTGTGTATATGGTTACAGTTATATATGGATAGAGGGCATAAGTTGAATTTGTTGGGAAGGGAGAATACTCAAGGGATGAAATTATGAGGTGAGAGAGGAAAGTGGCAAGAGGAGATGGGGAGAGACAGGGTAGTGTAAACTATCCCATGCAGAAGAAGCAAGGGGAAGTGGTTGCAAAAGAGGGGGAGAATAAGGAAGGCTAAAAAGGCAAAACCACATTCACATTGAATTTGGTTCAGGGAGAAAATGACATACATACTAAATGGGATATCTCAACCTGCAGCAGGATAGGGGGAAGGGGGATGAGAGGAGGGATGATGGATGGGAGGGCACCCTTGGGGTGAGGGGAGGTTGGAAGTACCCACTATAGAAGAGGGACAGGATCATGTAGGGAATGGACCAGGTGGGGGGTGGGATGAGTGGGAGGGAATTATAAGCAGCCTTGTACAATATATCTACTATGATAATGTTTTGCATAGCTAGACATGTACAACATATACTGAATTACTTATCTCCCAAGAGGGAATGGGTGACAAGGGAGGAAGGAAATGGATCTGAAATTTGAGGTCATAACATTAAATGTTTCAAATATATATAAATACTATTATTAATACTCTTTTGCTTGTAATAGGGAGATAAGATGTGCAGGCATTGGGATGCAAAGACTCAACTTCCTCTAATGGAAAAGTCGATGGGGGTATGGGAGAAGGTATGGGAGAGAGCAGATTGGAGGAAGTGATATCTTGTGGGATTACTATTCTGGGAGGTTGGGTAGGGGAATAATGGGGGGGAAATGATTGTAACTCAAAATCTGGAGGAAATGAATGATGTAAAACAGAAGTTAATAAAGCATTTGTTTTAAAAAAAATTTTTTTCTCAAGGTTTAAAGCACTAATCAACCCAGATGTAAATGCCTTGCCATAGGACCATGGGCTCAGGAGAGGCTCGGGTTTTCAGCCCTCTTGCTGCCCTCTTTGTAAGAAGCCAAGGTCAAGCCACGTCCACAAAGATGTTGAGTCAGAATCTTCTGGTGTCAGGTGGTAAACAGGAGCAGTCAACCTTTGAAAGTAGTTTGTTTTACCTAGGGACTTATGGGGAAAACTGCCCTTTTAGAGATGAGAAGGGAAAAGGGCAGCTAGGTGGCCCGGTGAATAGAGTGCCGGCCCTGGAGTCAGGAGGACCTGAGTTCAAATGTAGCCTGACACTTGACACACTTACTAGCTGTGTGATCTTGGGCAAGCCATTTAACCCCAATTGCCTTGCCTTCCCTTCTCCAAAAAAAAAAAAAAAAAAAGGAAACGAAAAGGGAAAAGGAAGTACTAGCCCAACATCCCTAAATCAAGGGGTTTCTATTTGGGTTTAACTTGGCTTAGAAAAAAAACAAAATAAAACTGAGAGCTATATTTCAGTGTGATTGGCTTCCTTTATAATTCTATGTTTCTTATTTTATACCTTGCAACACATTCTGGGGAGTCAGTAGGCTTCACGAGGCCTCCAAAGGAGTCTGTGGTCTATAAAGAACGTGAGCCTCTGGCCTAGATCATCTTTCTTGTGCTCTGCACTTTTTTTTTTTAAGCAATTGGGGTTAAGTAACTTGCTCAAGGTGACACGGCTAGTCATGATTTATGCGTGGGTGCTCATTTTCTGAGGCCGGATCTGATCTCGGGTCATCCCAACTCCGAGGCCGGCGCTCTTACTCACTGCGCCACCTAGCCGCCCCTTTAGGGCAATTGGGGTTAAGTAACTTGCTCAAGGTGACACGGCTAGGTTGTTTGTGTGGATTAAGTGTTGGAGGCCGGCTCCGAACTCAGGTCCTTCTGACTCCAGGGCCGGCGCTCCACTCACTGCGCCACCTAGCCGCCCCATGCTCTGCACTTTTGAGAATTCACACAGACTCTAACCTAGAATCCCTTGCTCCTTTGTCCCCTCACTGCTCATATTTTGCCAAACTCCAGCCTAGATTATACCCACTATTTGCTTCCACTGGATCCTTCCATTTGAATGTTTCAATCCTAACTCATATATTACTGGAATAAGTTAGACAATCATGCTCACTAGGTCTCTTACAAATTCATATTATCCAATCTCATTTGGGCCCTTGTTAAAGCGAGGCAATCTTTCTACTCCTCTCTGATTGATTCTCTGTCCTAGTGATCTCTACGCTTTTTTTTCTCATGCTCTCTTAGCACTAAAATTTTTTTGAGCATGCTCCCTGAAATGCAGATATTTACTTATTTATATACACTGTCTATTTACTTATTCATAAATTATAATGGTTTACTACTATCCTGAAATAATATCAAGAAGCATACAAAAAGAGAAGCTAAAAAGTAGAATGAGCTAAAGACGAAATGATATTTGATCCTAGAGTCAAGAGCATTACTAGGGTTTACACTTTCATATACAAAGTAGAAGAGGAAAACAGGATTATATGTGAAACTGGGAATGCGTATTATATAAGCTTGCTTTTTTTATTGTCCTTGTTCAGTTGTTTTCAGTTGTGTCTGACTTTTTGTGATGCCATTTGGGGTTTTCTTGGCAAAGACACTGCAGTGGTTTGCCATTTCCTTTCCAGCTCATTTTACAGATGAGGAAACTGAGGCAAACAGGGTAAAATGACTTGCCCAGAGTCACACAGTTAATAAGTATCTGATGCCAGATTTGAATTAACAAAGATGAATTTTCTTGACTTCAGGCTCGGCACTCTATACACTGTACGACCTAACTGCCTTTTTCCTTTTAAGCATATAGTAAATCTAACATGTTCCTGCCAAAGCTGCCAAACAGTGTTTCCTTCTGTTTACTTCTGTATGTTTCAAAAAGCTTAGGTGGCCCTCTTTTTGGTCTCTTCTCTTTGCAACCCTATTGCTATCTTTTTTCTTTTTCTCTTCCCCCACTGAAAAAGAATAGCAAAACAGAACCGTTGAGTTAAATATGCATAGTCAAACAAAACTGATTCTCTCTTTGACTTAGAGCGAATGTATATTTCTCCTTCTGTCTATCTCCTCTCTGTCAGGGGGTGCTTTTTTGTTATTCCTCTGGAATTATAGTTGGTCATTGCATTAATTAGATAAAGTCTTTCAAAACTGTTTTTCTTTACAATGCTGTTGTTATTGTATAAACTATTTTGGTTCTGGTCATTTCCTTCTGCATCGGATCATACAAATGTTCCAGGTTTCTCTTTGAAACTGTCCTTTTTATTATCTCTTATGATGTGATCATATTTCATTAAATCATACACTATAATTAGTTTAATCAGTCCCCAGTTGACTGATACCCCCTTGTCTTCCAATTCTTTCCTATAGCAAAAACTGCTGCTATAAATGTTTTGGTAAATATAGGTCCTTTTCCTCTTTCTTCATCCTCTTTGGGACATAAACCCAGTAATGGTATCTTTGGGTCAAAGGGTATTCATCTATTCACTTTGGGGGCATATTTTCAAATTACAGGAGAGTTGGGTTAATTAACAAGGGATTTAAAATTAACTAATTAATTTTAATTAGCAAGAATTTTAATGAAGGAGACAATACACAAAAGGAAATAGTGGTCAGGGAGAGATACTTTGGTCGGAAAAGTGAAAGGGACAGTGAGTGGGAACCTAGAAAAGTAAAATAATATGTTCTATCCAAATGTAATGGCAGGGTTGATTTGATCATGGTTCATGGTCTCCAAACTGGAGCAAGCAGGAAGAGAAAGAAAGAGAAGGGAAGGGAAGACGGGCCACAAGTCATCTGGCAGGGAGAATAGATAGGCCAAAGTGTGTATGTGTATGTGTATGTGTATGTGTATGTGTATGTGTATGTGTATGTGTATGTGTATGTGTATGTGTATGTGAATGTGTGTGTGTGTGTGTGTGTGTGTGTGTGTCTGTACATGAAGTGACTGAGGCTTTAGTGGTCAGGGAGAGGCGATTATCAATCAAGACAGCGGGGTACCAGTCAGTGTATTTCCTGGGCCACAGAGCCCCCGTTCAAAGAGGAGAAGAGGGAGTGGGGGTGAGAGATGAATCAGGGAAGCTAATTAGGAAGCTATTCCAACAGTCTAGGTGAAAGATGATAAGGGTCTAAACTAGACTAGTGGCCTTATGAATGGAGAGCAGAGGATGGATGAGAGAAATATAGTGAAGGTAGAAAAGGCAATATCTGGCAACTGATTGGAGAGCGGAGAGAGAAGGGAATGAACATTTCTATAACACCCATATGTGTGCCAGGCATCGTGCTAAGAAGTTTACAAATATTATCTTGTTTGATCCTCACAACAATCCTGGGAGGTAGATGTTGTTATTATCCCCATTTTACAGCTGAGGAAACTGAGGTAAACCAAGGTTAAGTGACCTGCCCAGGGTTACACAGGTAGTTAGAATCTGAGGGCTAGATTTGAACTCAGGTCTTCATGGTTCGAGGTTCAGCACTCAAGCTACTTTACCACTTAGCTGCCTCTGGATTATCTCATTTGATTGGTTATGTTTGGTTATGGAGAAGGATGAGTCAAAGATGACCTTGAGGTTATGAACCTGTGTGGCTGGCAGGGCTGCCCTTGATAATAATAGGGGAATGTGGAAGAGGGGCCCATCATGGGATATGTTATGAAAATCACAATCCTCTATGACTTCTTATCCTTTACGAGTAGTTTTATCCATGCTGAACATGGCAAGTGGAGAGTTAGGCCTTTTACTCACTGGTTATTGCTCCCAGTATAGCGCCTACCCCTAACCACTGGACCCAGATGATTCTGGAGGAGAAAGTGAGGCTGGTGACTTGGCTCAGCCCTCCCTCACTTAAATCCAATTCAGTTGTAAGACATGTTATCATCTTCCTGATGCCATGGTCCTCTTTGAGAATGAAGGACAAACCACACAACCTCTATCACTGAAGTCACAAATTGAGCTGGTGGCCAGCAGGCTGGTATGGTGGAGGAGTGGAGAACTTTCCCAGTGGCACCTATATTTTCCCCATATTGTGGTGCCTGGGTAGCAATTAGGTTAGAATTGTTCTGGGGCACCAACCCCTGATTCAGAGGAGGTTGGGAACTCATTTAGCAAAAGTCAGGGGAGCATTACATAATTAGCTCTCTTGAGGAGCTTGGGATGTAATCTATCTTCACATCTTCTGATTGGTTGATCACATGCCCCTTGGAGTCAGATCAATCCCCTTGTTGGACCTCACTGTTTGTCCTGCCCCCACTCACAAACATGGCTCTTCCAAATCTTCTCTTATAAAGTCTTGCATAGCATCCCCTTCCCCCACCCTCTCAGTTGAGGTGCTTGCTTTTTCCTCATGCTATCCTCCTGACATCGTTCCCAACAATAATGAAAGCAAGGATCTCTCCTAGACCCTCTTTGCCTTTTTTACTCCCTCATTTGGTGATCCCAACAGCTCTCATGGGCTCAATGACCTCTATATAGACGAACTCTCATTATATATATATATATGTATTATACATGTATAAATTCATATACATATGTTTATACATGTATGTATAAACATATGTATATGAATTTATATATATATAATTATATATATATTTATATATAATTATATATATAATTATATATATATATATATATATATAAAATCTTAGCCTCTCTTCTAAGTTCCAGTTCCACATGATGAACTCTGTCAAAGATAAACAATATTAATACTATATTCTATTGATTTTTAAAATCAATACTAAATACTAAACAAGATAAAAGTCTTTTGTGTTCCTTTCATAGGCAGGATAAACACTGTTCCAAGAAGCATCATGTTTGAACCAAGAAAGTTGTGTGTCATTAAGAAAGCTGGCATTTTGCTTCAGGATGGTATATAGCAACCAGGGCAGCCTCCCAGAAGGTGGTGGGCCTTTAGAGTTGATGAAGATACAGTATGTCATGCAGGATCCTGGGGAATTGTAAAATGATGACCAGTCTTCTAAGAGGGGCTGTTTTGACTTAGGAGAACAAACTGATTCATCTTAATGGACTGCATCAGCTCAGCCTACAGACAGTGTGACCTCTCACCTATTCAAAACCTACCTCCCTAGCCATATTGCCTAATGAGAAAAAGGGAGCAAAGAAGGCCCTTAAGTTGTCAAAAATAGGCATCACATACACTAAAACTCATGCACTTTACTCCTAGGAATACATCTTTATTTTCACAAAATTCAAACAGAAATTTAGCATTTCCTTCAATTATGTAAAACATCCCATCTTCTGTAAGAAGCCTTTTCCAGTCCTCTTTAATCTTAGTGTCTTCCATCTGAGATGATTTCAAATTTATTATTTGTATAATTTTTGTTTGTTCATTTTGTCCTTTTTTTTTTGCCTCAGTGCTTAGCACAGTGTCTGGCATATAAGCAGGAGTTTAATAAAAATTTATTGACTTGACTTGATTATTCTGAGAAAGTGTCCACAGACATCACCACTCCACCCCCCAAAAGTTAAGGACCTTGGCTATGCATCGGCGGCATATAAGTTTTTCTGTGTAATTAAGGTAGCTTTCAAGAGATCATTTTAGTTGTTGCTATTTATAGCCATGAGTTCAAGTGTTTACTTCAGAATGAAAAAATTTGGGAGCTTAATGAGTAAGGGACAGTGATTGGCCACCAGTACAAAGAGAAGGAAAGCAGAGACAGAATAGACTTGCTGAGTGTCAGAGATAGGAAGGATCTCAGTGATTCTCTGGTCCAATTCACTCAAAAGAAGAGAAAACTGAGGCCCAGAGAGGGGAAATCACTTAGTTCAAAGCTACAAAGCAAGTTCGAGGCAGAGCTGAAAATGTAGGCATCATGGAGTGGTGGAAAGAATATTGGTCTTAGAGTCACAGAATTGCAGCGTCTCAGAATTTGAGGCTTATCTAGGTCAAATTGGACCTAAACAGGAATATTCTTTACAAGGAGCTGGACTAGGTGACCTCTAAAGTCCCTTCCAACTTTGAAACTTTCATTTAAACCCTCCTGTAATCCCATCATTCGAGAATGCAATGACTTGGGCTCCCGTCCAAGGGAAGAGCCTTTACTCAAAGCAGTCACAGCTGCCCTTTCCTCTTGCTCCAGCACATTGTGTGTTTTGATATTCCTGTTTCCTGGAGTCTGTCATTTTATTTGAGAACTGGTTCCTTACTTCATTCCAGGCACCAGATCAAGATCTGAGGCCAGCCCAAAGTGCTATTTCTTTCTTTCTTTTTTTTAATTCATGTGTAAGGGGGAAAAGGGGAGAGGGATCAGAACAATCTCTGATTAATTTGAAGAGGTCTACAATCAATTATGTTACGGTTCTTGGAAGCATCAGAAGGGCACCTCTCCATGAAATGTAGGTAGGCTTATTAGAGTCTTGTTGATAGCATATAGGGAATTTTCTTCATGATTCCCTGACCGAGACTCAGAAAGATAATCTTTGATAAGAGGAATTGTCTCTGTAGGTAATATCTCTCTTCCCCCTTCTTCTCCTTCTCCCCTTACTTTCCCTCCTTCCTCTCTCTGTTTTCCTCTCCTTTCCCCCCCCCTCCTTCTTCTCTCTATCTCTGTCTCTGTCTGTCTGTCTCTCTCCCCTTCTCTTTCTTCCTCTACCTCTTCCTCTCCCCGCCTCCAGCAACCCATTCAAGCAGAGCAGACCTGTGTTCTGAGGTGGAATGTGTGAATATGTTGAATGTATATGTGTGAACTTGTGCATCCTCCCACCCCTTTAGTAGATCATATGCATGAGAGAATCTGTCCTGAGTGGACCTTCCTAACTCCACAGATTGCTGAAAACTTGAGTTTAGTATTTTACATGGTACTGAGTTTGTAGCATTTTAGTTTTATAAATACAGGATCTTAGATCTAAAAAGTACTTAGAGAACATTTAGTTCAATTAGATGAGGTAAACTGAAGTCCAAAAATAGTTAGTGGTTTGATCCAGTTCATATTCTGAATTAGGGGCTGAGCTGAGATTCAAACCCAAGTCCTCTGACTCTTGAGGAATCTCTCCAGAGCTGTCTTTGCAAGAATCCTGACACAGACTCAAAGCCAAGATGGAGATCGAGACTGTTCACTTTGAATAACTAGCTGTCAGGAAGCTCAGGGGCTCATCTATAACAGCATAGCCATAACTAGTATTGGATAAAAAGAGTTTTGTTTCAGGGCCATTATCCTCATCTCCTTTCCGCCTACACCCTGGACACAGCACAATTCCCTCTCTCTTTCCCATTTCCCCTCTCTTCCTCCCTTTCCCCCTCTCTACCATTTCCCCCCAGATCCCACATCACATATGCTGTGATTGTCCTAGGTAGGGCCTTTGCTGACAAGGGCTAGGAGTGGTTCCTTTGGTGGATGGTTTTCCCTCTTCCCAGGAGAATTGCACCTATGGATATGACTACCTTATGCCCCCACCCCAATCGCTTTGAACTACTTCTGCCCCAGATTAAGGAATTCTTAGTTAGGGCTCTGTACAACACATAGGCAACCTGGACCCACTATTTCCCTGATACTTCCAAAGAGACATAAATTAGGAGGTACCCAACCACACATAAAAGATAGGCCTTTGTCCCTGACTAGCAGCTCTATGTAACTCAGCCATGCCCAGAAACCTCCTTGGTTCTATCCTCTCCCTCAAACTTCATGGCTGGTCTCAACAAAACACCCTCAGTCAACCTGCTTTGTGTCTCACATGCTGCCAAGTATAAAAGTGCCCAGACAGTTGGTCACCTTGTGGCAAATGCTTTTAGTAGCTTTAGCAGAGTAAAAATGAGAAGCAGTGTGATACAGGGAAGAGCACACTGTATTTACAATCAGAGGACCTGGATTTCACTCCCTGCTTTGAACCTTACTGTGTGACCCTTCTCTTCTCTGAGGTTCAGTTTTGTTCCATGCAAAATGAAGGGCAATGGACTCAATGGGCAAAGGACTAAGGTCCCTTCCAGCTTTAAATCTATGGTCTCATGAAGCAGTAATTTGTGTTTGCAGCATGCCTTACCCATCTTCTCATTTATTTCTGAACTCACTGTGTTGCATTCTCTCCACCATGTTGGTCTGTTTGGATACAGATGACTGACTACAAACATTAAAGGCCTACATTATTTTCTCAAACTACAGAAGGTGAGGAGGGTGGTGAGAGGGCTAGAAACCATGACATTTGAAATTAGTTAAGGATCTGGAGATGTTTAACATGGAGAAGAGAAGATTTAGGGAAACATGACAACAGTCTTCAAATATTTGAAAAACTGTTATGTGGAAGAAGGATTAGATTAGATTTGTTCTGCTTTGAACCAGGAGAACATTTTATACAGTAACAGCAGCATTGTGTGATGACCAACTTTGATAACTTTGATAGACTTAGCTCTTCTCAGCAATGCAATGATCTAAGACAATTCCAAGGGATTCATGATGGAAAATGTTGTCCATGTTCATAGAAAGAATTATGGAGTCTGAATGCAGATCGAAACATACTATTCTTTTTTTTTCTTTCTTGTGGTTTTTCCCTTTTGTTTTGATTCTTCTTTTACAACACGACTAGTGTGGAAATATGTTTAATATGATTGTACATGTATAGCCTATATCAGATTGCATGCCATGTTGAGGAAGGAGAAGGGAAAAGAAGGAAGGGAAAGAAGAAAAAATTTGGAACTCACAATCTTGTACAAGTGAATATTGAAAACTATCTTTGCATATAAATGGGAAAAATAAAATACTAACAAGTGTAATAAAAAAAATTGTTCTGTTTTGACTCAGAGGCCAGAACTAGGAGTAATGGATGGAAGTTGTAGGGAGGCAGAATTCTTTTTTTTTTTATTTTAACCAATGCTTTATTGACTTCTGGTTTACATCATTCATTTCCACCAGATTTTGAGTTACAATTTTTTCTCCATTTTTTCCCTACCCACCACCCCAGAATAGCAGTCCCACAAGATATCCCCTCATCCAATATGCTCTCTCCCATATCTTCTCCCATACCCCCTTCAACTTTGCCATTAGGACAAGGTGAATCTCTGTGCCCTAATACCTGCACATCTTATCTCCCACTTATATGCAAAATAGGATTAATAATAGTATTTATATACATTTGAAACATTTAATTTTAAAACTTAAAATTTCAGATCCATTCCCTTCCTCCCTTGTCACCCACTCCTTCTGGGAAGGTAAGCAATTCAGTATGTGTTGTACATGTATAACTATGCAAAACATTACCATAATAGATATATTGGAAAAGACTGCTTATATTTCCCTCCCACCCATCCCACCCCCCACTTGGTCCATTCCCTATTTTGATCCTGTCCCACTTCGATAGTGGGTACTTCTAATCTCCCCTTCCCCCAGAATGCCCTCCCCTCCATCATCCCCCCTCTCATCCTCCTTCCCCCTCTCCTGCAGGGTGAGATATCCCATTTAGTATGTATGTGATTCTCTCCCTGAGCCAAATTCAATGAGAATATGGTTTTGCCTTTTTGCCTTCCTCTTCTTCCCCTCCCCTGCAACTACTTCCCCTTGCCTCTTCTACATGAGATAGTTTACCCTACCCTGTCTCTCCCCATCTCCTCTTGCCACTTTCCTCTCTCACCTCTTAACTTCACCCCTTAAGTATCATCCCTTCCCACCAAATTCAACCTGTGCCCTCTACCCATGTATACTTGTAAACATATATACACACATTCACATATGTATTCATATGCCCATATACCCTTCTTCAATTATTTTCATAATGAGAAAGGTTTCATCAGACACAGTTATTGTTTTTCCATGTAGGAAGTAAATAGTTCAACTTTGATAAGTTCCTTTTGATTTCTTTTCCCTGATTACCTTCTCAAGCAACTCTTGCTTCTTGTATCTGAATGTCAAATTTTCTATTCAACTCTGGTTTTTTCCTCAAGAATACTTGAAAGTCCTCTATTCCACTGAATGACCATATTTTCCCCTGAAACAAGATACTCAGTTTTGCTGGGTAGGTGATTCTTGGTTTTAATCCCAGCTCCAATGCCCTCTGGAATATCATATTCCATGCCCTTTGATCCCTCAGTGTAGAAGCTGCCAGGTCCTGTGCTATTCTGATGGTGTTTCCACAATATTGAAATAGTTTCTTCCTGGCTGCTTGTAGTATTTTCTCCTTGATGTGGGAGTTCTGGAACCTGGCTATAACATTCCTAGGGGTTTTCTTTTTGGGATCTTTTTCAGGAGGCGATCGGTGGATTCTTTTTTTTTTTTTTGGAGGGCAATTGGGGTTAAGTAACTTGCCCAAGGTCACATGGCTAGGTTTTTGTTTGTGTATGTTGAGTGTCTGAGGCCGGATCCAAACTCAGGTTCTTCTGACTCCGGGGCCGGCACTCTACTCACTGTGCCACCCAGCTGCCCTGATTGGTGGATTCTTTCAACCTCTATTTCCCCCTCTGGGTCTAAAACATCAGGGCAATTTTCCTTGACAATTTCTTGAAGGATGATTTCTAGGTTATTTCTTTGATCATGGCTTTCAGGTAGTCCAATAATTTTTAAATTATCTCTCCTGGATCTATTTTCCAGGTCAGTGGTTTTCCCCATGAGATATTTCACGTTGCCATCTATTCTTTCATTTGTTTGGATCTGTTTAACAGCATCTTGATTTCTCATAAAGTCACTAGCTTCCATTTGCTCCAGTCTAATTCTGAAGGAATGACTCTCCTCAGTGAGCTTTTGAGATTCTTTTTCCATCTGGCAAATTTGACTTTTTAAGGCATTCTTCTCCTCATTGCCTTTCTGAGCCTCTTTTGCCATTTGAGTTAGTCTATTTTTTAAGGTGTTATTTTCCTCAGTCAGGCTGTTGACTGTCATTTCATGCTTTTCTTGCATCTTTCTCATTTCTTTTCCCAATTTTCCCCCCACTTCTCTTATCTACTTCTTAAGGTCCTCTATGGCCTGTAGCCAGCTTGTATTTTCATTTGGGGCTTTTGGTGCAGGAGTTCTGACCTCACAGTCCTCCTCCAGGCTTTGATCTTCTTTGCCCCCAAAATAGGAGTCTAATGTCGCATTTTTCTGTTTATTTTCTTTCCTTTGCCTAGGCATGTTGCCACTTAATTACTTGATTTTTGGGCTTGTTGCTACAGTAGGACTCTGCCACCAGACAAGGGAGCTTCTGTCCCGAACGTTGGGGTCTTCACAACTTCTGGAGGTTGGGTGGCCTCTGTAAAGCCTCCACCCACTCTGGTGAGTTGGATACCCACCCCAGACCTCCCCTGCAGACCACAATCCAGATTCAAGCCGGTTAAAGCAAGAGCTATTAACCCCCAGACTGATTGCTGGATCTCTCTACAGTTTGCAGACCAGGAGCTGGAGCTGCCACTGACACTGCAAAATGGCTTCTATGCCACGTTTCCTCAGCAGCTTTTCACCCCCAGGGGAGGAAGCCGACGCGTTCCCCAAATACTGGTCCCAAAGTCCATAGGGCACTAACCTCTCACTTTGTCCTAGGCGTATCTGTGCTGATAATTCTGGAATCGCCACAGCTGCTGGTGTTCTGGGGTCCCTCCAGCCGGCTGCTGGCCGGGTCGCCCTGGGGCTAAAACCTCGGCTCACTCGGGCCTAGGCTCGGCTCCCAGAGCTTTGCACTGTGCTGTGCTGGCTGCTCCCTGCAGGGCTGCTGGGCTGTCCTCAGTGGGAGGTTAGCTTCTCTGTGTCGTTCTGTGGGTGCTGGGGCTCCAGAAGTTGTTCAGAGTCCACCTTTTACATTGTTTGGAAGTGGTGTGGGGCAGAGCACCTTGAAAGTGCTGTTTCTACTCCGCCATCTTGGCTTTGCCCCGCCAGAATTCTCATCAATATAAATAAAAAACTTCCTAAGAAGTAGAGCCATTAAGGAAGTCTCCAAGAGCAGTTAAGATAATCACTTTTTGCAGATGGTATAGACTGAATTCTTGTTTGGATGAAGGTTATACTAGCTAAATTCCTTTTTGATGTTCCTTCTTCTTCCTGGACTTTGCCACCATACCTCAGCTGCCTTTGCCAATAGCCCTGTGGCTCCCTTCTCTCATTAATGAGTTCTTCTGGGAAACTTCATGTTGAGGAAGGGTCTATATCAGCCATGCTTCACTCTCCAAACTTTATTACCAAGCCCAACATGAGTACCTCTTCCCCCACCTCTTTTTCCATTTCTTTTATATATCATCTTTTCACATTAGAATGTATGCTCCTAGAAGGCAGGGACTGTCTGTATAGTAAGTATTGTCGACTTGACTTGACTTCCAAATCAAGCATTCTAGGAGTTTATGTTGAATTGGCCAATATTTATTCATTCATTCAACAACATTTGTTGAGCTCCTGCCTTTACTATATGGACTACAAAGATGTACAGACAAGGTTACTGCCTTCAAGGAACTTACAATGTAGTTCTATTCCAATAAACATTTATTAAGTATCTATTATGTACCAGGCATTGTGCTAAGTTCTGGGAATATAATTAATAAAAAGAAATACAGTCTCTGGCCTCAAGGAGTTTACAGTCTAAAGGTGGAGACAATATACAAAAGATGCCAGGAAAGGGGAAGCAGGGAGGACACCAATGGATATTTGGCATGAGGGCATTTTGTTCCATGGAGTTGAAACAAGGTAGAGCAGCAGAAACACAATGGAGTGAATTAAGAGTCGAGTTTATTCCCTCTATTAAGGAAAGAATTGGGAGGAGTTTGATACTCTGCTCACCTGTTCTCTAATCAGGAGGGAGAGGAGGCCTAGGCAGGTGGTGTCAATCAAATCTGGAGTTAGCAACATGGTGGTGAATTTAGAAGTGATGAGCTTATTCTGGGAAGGGTTTCTTGTTCTGAGTAGTTGAAATCAGGCAAGATAGCAGATACAAAATGGAGTATTAGGAAGATGTGTTGACATTTGTACATGCTAAAATGCAACACCCTACTCAATAGATGCCCTTTGAGTGGTGCTATGGGGATTTAACAGAGGTCACTTCTTTTTAAAAAATTTTTTTGGTCTTTATTAATTTGTTTACTTTTAGTTTACAAGATTCAATTCCTTGAGTTTCAAATTTTCTCTCCCTCCCTCACCTGCCCACCCCCCCCCCATGATGGCATACAATCAAGTATAGGATCTGCAAATACTTTCACATTAGACATTAGTCAGGTTACAAAAATGGATTGTATCAGATAGAATGAAAAATAGTAAAGAGGAAACAAAACCAAACATGAAAATGAAAAAGATCAGGTGGTTTGCTTCAAAAAGAGTTCAAACTCAGTTCTTTCTAGTTCTTTCTCTGGACATAGACATCTCTCTCCATCTAAGCACTGAGCTGAGCACTGACGATTCAAAGAAATAGTTCCTGTCCTTAAGGCAATTACATTCCAAAAGAGGAGATAAAATACACACACACACACACACCCACCCGCACACACACACACACACATATGACTTATGTGTATATTATAGATAGATATGTATATACATGTCTATATCACACACATAACACATATAAATATTGTGGGTCAGAATACTGGTGGAATTGGGGAGACATGAGTTAATGCTCCCCTGCCCCACCCCCACATACACACTCACATAACATCTACTCACCCACATACTCCTATAACACTAGCTGGGACTATTCTGAATAAAGAAGCAGTGCTGTAAACCTGGGGCAGTTGGAGTTAGGGTGGGTTTATCTGAGACCCAGCTGTGTGGCCCATTGGACAAAAAGAACATTAAAGCAGGTTTTAGGACTTTGGTGGAGAGGTCCTGGGAGCCTCCTTGCCAGTGGTTTTTATCTATTTTTATCTTTCTGAACTTCTTTTGAATCCCCTTGGGAGCTTCTATTTCTTGAGAGATATTCAGATATGTTTTTAGTAAAACTCTATTTGAACCCATGGACTCTGAGTGATCCATTGTACCAAATAGAGAACCACAACTGGGGCACATATATACAATTTACACAGAAAATAAATACAAGGTAATTTGGCGGGGTGGTGATAGGGATACATTTGCAGCTGGAGGGATCAAGAAAGATTTCATGCAGAATGTGGCATTTAAACTGTACTTTGAAGGAAATTAGGGATTCTATGAGGTAGAGGTAACAAAAGAGTGGTTCAAGGCATGGGGGACAGACAACCTGTGCCAAGGTAGGGAAACAGGAAATGGAATGTCCTGTGTAAAGATTAGCAACGCCAGTTTGGCTGGACCTATACAGTGTATGAAAGAGGTAAATGTATAAGACTGGAAAGGTTAGTTGGAGCTGTATTGTGAAGTCCTTTGAATGTCAAACAGAGGAGTTTGATTCTAGAGATATTAGGGGGCTGTAAGAGCTCACTAAACAAGAATTAACATAGTTAGTCTTGTGCCTTAGGAATACCATGTTGACATTTGAGCAGAAGATGGATTGGAAACCCTGAAGAAGGGGAAATCAATTAGGAGACTATTACATTAGTTCAAGTGAGAGGTGAGGAGGGCTTTAACTGGGGTGGTAGCATTAGGGTAGATGAGAATCATCCTACTCATATGTTATTTCAAGTTCTGAGCATGTAGCATCCTAATAAGGACTCTATACATCCTTATTAATACATTTGGGCATCCTTAACGTGTTTAACAGTAACGTCTTTTAACATCTCATAAAATTCAATTTAAAATTTTTTATTAGTCTCTTATATTTTTATATTACTTTCATTTGCAAACGTATTACTCCCCCTTTCCTAGACAGTGAACCATCCCCTGTAACAAAGAAGAAAAAAGTAGAAAGAAAGCACGTTAGTAAAACCAACCAATACCTCAACTCTATCCGATAGTACAAGCAATTTTCTGTACCCATTGACCCCACACCATCTCATTCACCCCAACTCTGCAAATAACAGAGGGAAATGCATCTTTTCAATTCTTCTTTGGATCTAAGGTTCTTAAACCTTAAGGTTCTCTGTGCATAGGGTTATTATTATAGGATATTAATATGGGATACTATTTAGAATCACAAAATTTATAGCATTGGAAGAGATCTTAGGGATCACCTAGGCTAACCCTATCATTTTACAGAAGAGGAAATTTAGGCCCAGAAAGGAAAAAGGATTGTTTAGGATCATGTGAAAGACAGGACTGAAACCAAAATTTTCTGACACCAGCTCTAATACTTTCCCTGCTATATCTATGTATTCCCTAATACCATAGTTTTAAATCTTTTTAAAAAAAATTTTATTTTTCCACCAATTGCATGTAAAAACAATTTTTAACATGGGTTTAAAATTTTTTCAAGTTTCAAATTCTCTTTCTCACTCCATCCTTCCCTCTCATGGAGAAAGCAAGCAATTTGATACAGGTTATACATGTGCAGTCATACAAAACACATTTCAATGTTAGTCATGTTGGGAAAGACATGACTTTCCCAGACAAAAATGCAGACAAATGGTGCAGACAAAATGCAGACAAAAAAATGCAGACAAAATGCAGACAAAAAAAAATGCAGACAAAATGCAGACAAAAAAAACCCAAGAAAAATAAAGTGAAAAAGGATGCTTTAATCTGCATTCAGGTTCCATCAGTTCTTTCTTTGGAGATGGAGAGCATTTTTCACCATATGTCCTTCAGAATTCTCTTGGAGCATTGTATTGCTGAGAGTAGCTAAGTTATTCACAGTTGATCATCGTGCAATATTGCTGTTACTGTATACAATGTTCTTCTGGTTCTGTTCATATCATTTTGCATCAGTTCATGTAATTCTTTCCAGGTTTTTCTGAGAGCATCCTCCTCATAATTTCTTATAGCACAAGAGTATTCCATCACAATTATATACTACAACTTGTTCAGACATTCCCCAATTGATGGGTAGCCCTTCAGTTTCCAATTCTTTGCCACCAAAAAAAAATCTGCTATGAATATTTCTGTACGCATAGATAATTTTTCTTTTTGATTTTTTATCTCTTTGGGATACAGACTTAATAGTGATATTGTCTGGTCAAAGGGTATACATAGTTTTATAACCCTTTGGACATAGTTCCAAATTGCTCTACAGAATTGTTGAATCAATATACAACTTCACCAACAGTGCATTAGTATCTCAATTTTCCCATATGCCCTCCAACATTTATTATTTTCCTTTTCTATCCTATTAGTCAATCTGATGGGTGTGGGGTGGTAGCTCATAGTTATTTTAAATTTACATTTGTCAAATCAATGAAATTTTAATAAGCATTCTAATTTAATAATGGAATTTAATAAGCATTCTAATTCTATTCTATTAATGCACAGTATGTAGGATCATAGATTCAGAGTTGGAAGAGACTTTATTTTTGTTATTGTTCAGTCATTTCAGACTCTTTGTGATCATCATTTGGGTGTTTTGGTTTTTTTTTTTTGGAAAAATAGTAGTTTGCTTTTTCTTTCTCCAGCTCTTTTTTACAGATGAGGAAATAAGGAAAACAGGGTTAAATGACTGGCTGAGGGTTAAGTGATGTCACACAGCTAGTAAATGTCTGAAGCCAGATTTGAACTCATTCTATTCATTGTTTCACCTAGCTGCGCCAGAAGGGACCCTAGAGACCATCGCACGCAATCTCCTAATTTTACAGAGGAGAAAACTGAGGCACAAGAGATTATGTGACTTACTTGCCCAGGGTGACACAGACAGCAAGTGTCTTGAGGCTAGGTCTTACTGACTACAAACAAGAGCTTGAATCTGCCTTATCTATTTTAGCTCTCAGGGTACATATTGCCATCATATGTTCCATGAATGGGGCTAGGACACCAATGGGAAGTCCAAAATCCTTTAAACCCTTTGAACTATGCAAGTCTCATTCTGATAAAGGAGAGGAGGAGGAGTCTGAGATGAAGGCTGAACAGCTCTTCTGCAACCAAGTAAGCCTCCAGATGCTCAAATATCTATGTTCTGAGTTGGCTCTTACATAAAACATATAAGGTATAAACATTCTCTACAACTAATCCAAACACATTTCCTGTGTAGCATCATGAGTTTGTAAGGATGTCTATCAAATACTTTTATCACTTAGTTGAAAACCTATAATTAATTGTTTGATTCAATCATGATATCTAGGTCTTTTTCACATTTAATTTAGACTTTTGATTGATGGGTGTATAGCATTTTGCCACTTGTTTTAAGTGATAAAATGCTGGATTGACTCCATTAATTGTGACATCTATCTAATCTATCTATCCATCTTTCATCTCTCTATTTCTTTCTCTCTCTCTCTCTCTCTCTCTCTCTCTCTCTCTCTCTCTCTCTCTCTCTCACACACACACACACACATACATACATACAAGAAAAATGGAAAAGGGAGAGGATACAAGCAACTGGGAGAATCAGATGATGTTTCAAGGAGAAGGTGGTACTTGAGCTGTGCCTAAATGAGAATTCTCAGAGGTAGAGATGAGGGGGGAAGTGCTTTCTAGGCATGAATAACGACTTACATAAAGGATGGAAAGCAGTTCATTGTCTAATTTGGCTACAAGGCACAATTGGGGAAGGTGAGTGGTGTGAAATGAGACGGGAAAGTTAAGTGAGAGCCAGATTGTGAAGGGCATTAAAAGCCAAGTAGAACCATTTTGTGCTTTCTCTTAGAGGCCACTATGGGAAACCTTAGGAGGTTTTTGAGTGAGCAATGTGATCATAAGATGATTAAAAAAAAATCTATGTAAAGGCCTAGCCTGGAAAAGGGGAAATACTGGAGGCAGGGAGACCTGAGATAGCCTTAGAACTATTTTAATAGTCTTGGGAGAATATGGTGAGGATGGTGTCTATGAGTGGAAATAATGGGATAAATATGAAAAATGTTGGAGGTAGAATTTATAAGACTTAATAACCAATTGTATATGGGGGTGAGGAGACACTGATAGGGGGTTATAAGTGAATTCAGAGAGGCAAATTGGAAAAGCTAAAAAAAGCAATAGGTTTGGAATCAGGACACTTAAGTTTTGATCTGACCTCTATTATTGGCTATATGTGTGGCTTGGGTAAATAATTTATCTTTTCTAGCCCTTAGTTTACTCATCTAGAATGGATTGGGATTAGATAGGCAATAGTGATCCTTCTAGTTCTAAAATTCCATGCTTCTAAATCATTCCCAAAAGATAAGACTTTCTTGGGCGGCTAGGTGGTGCAGTGAGTAGAGCGTCGGCCCTGGAGTCAGAAGGACCTGAGTTCAGATCCGGCCTCAGACACTTAACGCACACACAAAAAAACCTAGCCGTGTGACCTTGGGCAGGTTACTTAACCCCAATTGCCCTCCAAAAAGCAAAAAAAAAAAAAGATAATATTTTCTTCCAAGTCTCCAAAGAATATATCTCCTTGGTAATGATAGAATCTACAAACAGAGTTATCTTTTCCTTTCACCTTTTTCTTCATGCACCCTGTCCAAGGTGAGCTAGTTCCTTCCCTTTTGTTCTTTGTCTCTGGTCGGTGTCTGCTCATTTGATAAATTGTAGTTCAAATCAGTTCAGTTTAGCAAACATTTTTGAAGTGACTGACATCTTCAAGGTAGTAAGGATTAAAAGATGAAAAATGATACAGACCCTGCCCTCAAGCACCTTATACCCTACTAGAGGGACTATGGCATGGACATAAATGCTTATTACACAAAGTATAATCTAAGTGGACCAAAGGAGAGATAGTCAAAGCGCTCTAGGAAATATGAAGAGGGAGGGTACACATTCACTCAAGACATGAGGAGAATGGAATAGGGGAACAGTTTATAGAAGAGGTGGTCCTTGTGCGAGGCCCTAAAGGAAGAGAAAGGTTAGGATTCATAGAAGAGATGAAGGAATGTATTTTACATCTGTATGATAGTTTGTGCAAAGGTAAAGGTGGGAGATAGCAAGATATGATTGGGGAATAACTCATAGTCCAGTTTGGTTGGAATGTATACAAAATAGAATAGAGTGAAATGAGACTGAAATGTTAGGTCGGAACCAGATTGCAATGGGCCCTGAATGACAGTACTATATGATATGTATGTATGTATGTATGTATGGATGGATGGACATGTTTCATGGAGAATGTGGTACCTGAGCTGAACCTTAATGAGAATTCTCAGAGGTAGGGATGAGGGGAAGTATATTCTAGACATGAATAATGACTTATGTAAAGGATGGAAAGCAGTTCATTGTCCAATTTGGCTACAAGGCAGAATTTGGGAAGATTAATAGTACACACACACACACACACACACACACACACACACACACACACACATCCTCTAGGCAATAGGGAGCCACTGAAAGCTTCTTAATCAGGGAATGACATGGCAAGGTCTGTGTATTAGGAAGATTGTTTTTAGTTTATGCTGAAGACTTATACGTTTCTCTCTTTTTATAAGGGTTTCCTTTTACCTGCAGGGTCCCACCTAATGCTGCAGTGAAGGTATCGTGTGGTATTTCATTCACTTATTGTCAAGGTCACTCTACTCCCCTCAGCTACATAATGATCCAGACTCAGGAATGAGAAGAGTGGCTCCTAGTCATTTTTATCTTTGTACATACTTAGCAACCTCTCAAGTGCCTAGGAATGGAAGTTTTCTCAATGACCTACAAGTTTTTCTTGGCTTTTTGCTTATGTTCCTTGGTTCAGCCTTGGTTTTTTTCATTATGTTCCACTCTGAAATTAGCCAGTTATGTGTCAAAAGGAGGAGGTGTTGCCAAACTATGGATGAAATATGCATTTTTTAACAACTGGATCAGTTATATCTAAATTCTCCCTTGCCAGACAGTCCAGGCAAAGGTGAATGTGCTATGCACCCTGGGGTGTCTGGCTGCTGGAAGGCAGGAGTTCAGGAGGATATCCATCCAGGTGCATCCATTCAAGAACATCAAAATTTTGGGCAGAGTAGGGAGCATACACCAGAAGCCCATATTTTTCAGTGTTTGTTAAAGAAGACATACATGTGGGTATAAATGCTTACATATGTACTTACATGGTATATATATTTAAGACCTTTAATGGGAGGTATTCTTGTTTTCTTCTTTGTAAGTTCAAATTGTATGTATTGAAAAATATTGTAAATTTTTAAACTATATGTCTTTGGATGTGTTTACTATTTTGGGGAGGCCTGACCTATGATTTCAATAGTTCATAGAATTCTCTGTACTGATGCAAGTTGAGAAGTCCTCCATAACTTACAGTCTTAGAGAGTTACCCAGAACATTAAAAGACGAAGTAAGAGGCCCATTGTTATATAGTCTGTGTGTGTCAGAGGCAGGAATTCAACCTGGGTCTTCTTGATTACAAAGTCACCACTGACTCTCACACCTAGAAAAGTTCAGTGGATTGGTAATTAAGAGTCACAACAGTACTGTCAAACAACGGGAATGATCTCTTGATCTGCAGGCTGATGATAGCTATTAGCTGTACTTGATGATGCCAGAAAATCCTGGGGCCTATAGAGTTATCTGCTTCACTGAATAGGGAAACTCTGAATATTCCAGATGTGCACATGGAGGGACAAGGCAGTAAATGCAAAACAAGTATTTATAGTTGGATGCTATGCTAAAGAAATAGTGCTTTTATTTGCCCCAAGTGGGAAGGCCAGACATGACCCAGTGATTCAGAAGCCTCAGGCACTTGGGAAATTTGAAGCCTGTCTGATCAGCAATGGAGACTATAAAATAAGTAAATATGATAAAAATCTTGAGTAAAATGTCAGAAATCAAATTTAGTGCTGCCACCAATGGCTATTTCCTAAATTCTGCATAATTGACTTATAGGTTATCATGCCAAATTTATGAATGTGAGAACAAATTATCTTCTATCTGTGGGGCCTGGGACCTAGGCCTCTATGGCTCACATTGGTTTCTTCCTTTTCCAATTTTTTTCACTATTCTGAAAAATCAGCACCTTTTTGTATTGTTTCCCTCTTTTTAATGCTTTATTATGTTTATATCAATATATAGAGTGTCTTACATCGTTAACAGATAGACAGAAACTGTACTTAGCCATAAAATGACACAGATATGTTTTCCTCTTTTTTTGGGGGGGGCATTGTCTCTTCCTGGGGCTTCTAGCCTAAAAACCTCTGTTCCCTGCCAGGATATTTTCTTCCCTTTGCTCTGATGGTGCTGCCCCTTAGAAAACATACCCACTGGTGTCCAGGGCACCAAGGGAAAGCTCTGCATACTTAGTCTGACAGACTCAGAATCCAAGGGCTTTCATTGGTTAAGGTGAGACTGAGAGTCAATGATTTCTTCCAAGCAAGCCAGCATTATTCCCAATAGTAATAGCTCACATTTATATAGTACTATAGAGTCAACAAGATGTTTCCCCATGACATCCTGTGAAGCTGACAGTGTGTACTATAATCTCCATTATGAAATGATGCTCAGAGAGACAAATGAACTTGTCCAAAGTCTCACAGCTAATAAATCGTAGAACCATGACTTGAACCGAGATTTTCTGACTCCTAACTGCTCACTTGTAAATATAAGTACAAAAGGGATCTATCTATATATATATATGTTTATATCTCTATATTTTTATATCTATGAGCCTATGCATCTATGTCTGTGTCTGTATATTTGTCTATATCTGTATATACATCTGTGTCTATGTCTGTCTGTGTCTGTTATTTGTCTCTGTATCTACATCTATATCTATATCTCTGTGTGAATCTACATCTATATCTGTGTCCATTTTTCCCCTCTATATCTTTATCTATAATTAAAGCTTTCTATCTTCCTATATGGATAGGGACTACATCTATGATTTCATTAGTATAAGGAGTTCCTGGTGAAGAGCTTCCTTTTTCATTTTAGCTGGACACATTTTCAGCAAACTGAGAGAGTTGCCTAGAACAGGGTGGGGAACTTGTGGCCTCAAGGCCACATGTGGCCTTCTAGGTCCTTGGGTGCAGCCTTTTGACCAAGATCAAGTTTTACAGAACAAATCCTTTTCTTAAGGGGATTTTTTATGCGAAATTTAGATTCAGTCAAAGGGCCACACTTGAGGACCTAGAGGGCCACATGTGGCCTCAAGGCCACAAGTTCCCCACCACTGCTTTAGGGAATTCAGAGATTAAATGATTTACCCAAGGTCATACTAGCTTATATGTGACAAGAGGGGATTGAAACAGTCTTTTTAGCTACGAGGTCAACTCTTTACCTACTTTGTGATATTGCCTCTCAGAAAATCTCATACTCCTTAGAACTCAAGGATTTGATTTTTTACCACTGGTGGGACAATTTGTTTCTCCAAGTAACTTGTTATCTCCTCTTCTCCTTCCCCCCAATCCCAAAGATACTGGATATGTTGGGATCAAAGGAGCAAGCACATGGAGCTGTCCCAGTACTCTCTGGGATGACTCTTTCCTTGAGAGCTGGCAGAGGAATCACATTCATGGGATTCTTTTCTTCCTAAATGCCTTTAAGACCAGAATGCATGTCAGTGACCTCCTCTCTCCTCTAGCTGCCAAGGAGAGCTGGAGGGGAGATCAGGACACCAAGCACACAGGCCTGACCTCTTCTGACTCCCACTCCCCCATCCTTTGGTGAGATGGTCCAACAAGGGCCTTGTCACAATTTAGGTTTGAGGGCTGGCTGGGAAAACTGGTGTGGGAAAGAAGCACAAAGTAATAGGACTGGTAATATAATTGTATTTAGAATCACAGCTCTTGAAGAGACCTCAGGGATTATTTCATTCTACTCCCTACTTTTATGGATGAGGACACTGAGGCCCAGAGAGGGGAGGTGCCTTGTACAAGGTCACAAGGAATAAATGGCACAGCCAGTGCTAAAGCCAAGTCTCCTGACTCTTATTCTTGTGCCCACTGGACTGCTATTCTCTTTGGAGTTTTGTCAGAATTTGCTGCATCCTCTTTAAAGAATGGCAGGAGATGCTGCCAAGGTTGACTAATTAGCTATACATACTTCACAAGTCCTTAAAATTCCACCCTAGTTCACTGAGGTCTGAAGAGAATGGACTTTGCATCTGTGATAAACATGAAATTGGCATCTCCAGAAGTTCCCATGAAGCAACAAAACATCATTTGAAAGGGATTATTAGGTGAACTTTAAAAAAACCTATCTAGTTCCCATTTCTGTTGACAAAGGAAATCAATTGCCTTCTTCTTATGAGTGTAGCATGGTACTGTGTGGTCAAGACAGAGTCTGAAGAAACATGGAGCATCTTGCTCGACTGATGAGCTCAGAACTTGAGGGACATAAACAGAATTCAGATAGGCAAAAGAAATTTATTCTATCTCAGAACTGGTCTATCAAATCAGATCATAACATAATCCCCTATACCCTTCCATGATCTCTTTTTTAATGTTGCTAATAGGTTATGTTGGTATAGGATTTTATTGTTTGTGAAGAACTTTATACATATTATTTACTTTGACCCTTGCAAAAACTCTTTGAGGGTGGTCATGAAATATGATCATCACCATTCTATAAATGAGGAAAAAAACCAATCAATAAACATTAAGCACCTACTGTGTACTAGACAGTATGCTAAGCACTGGAGATACAAAAAAGAGGCAAAAGACAGTCTCCGCTTTCAAGGAGCTTACAATCTAATTGGGGATACAACATAAAAACAAATAAATATAAAGCAAGCTACATATAGGATAAAGAGGAAATAATTAACAGAGGAAGATACTGGAATTAAGACAGGATAAAGAAGACTTCCTGTAGAAGGTAGGATTTTAGGACTTAATGGAAGTCTTAGAGTAGTGAAGGGATGTAGCAGAAAGAATACTTAGTCGGAGTCAGAAGCAGAGCTGTAACTATCAAAAATTAGGTGTAAAGCAAACTAACTTGGTGGTGTGGTATAATTTGGTATGTAGTATAGAAGATAATCCAAGTAGAGGGGCCATCATGGTGGGAGGATATGGCCTGTCCTCCAGGGAATACAGGGGAGGTAATGGGGAAAAGCAGAGGTGGGAACCACAAAAACTGGACCATTGGTAGATATAGCTGAGGACTGTTGTACCCAGAGTTTCTGGAAGAATACTAAGTGAGGTGCATGACTGTCTAGCTGTGTCCTTAGAACAATTTTGAAATGCATGTAGGGCTGAGATTATTAACTCCATTTGGCATATGAGGAGCGTGAGGCCCAGAGAAGATAAGAGATTTGCTTGAAGTTCGAGTCAACAATTGGTTAGTGCCAGAGCTAGAACAATAAAAGTCTCCTAATTAACAAGTTAATTCCCACACATTTATTAAGTACTAGGTGACACAGTGTATAGAATTCCAGGCCTGGAGTCAGGAAGACTCCTTTTCTGATTCCAAATCTGGTCTCCTACACTTATTAGCTATGTGGCCCTGGGCAAGTCTCTTAACCCTATTTGCCTCAGTTTCCTCTTCTGTAAAATGATCTGGAGAAAGAAATGGCAAACCATTTCAGTATCTTTGCCAAGAAAACCCCAAAAGGAGTCACAATGAGTTGGACATGACTGAAATGACTCAACAACGACAGCAAAAACAACAAACATACCAGCCTTTTTGTTAGGTTCCGCAAATACAAAGACAAAAATAAAATAGTCCCTGATCTCAAGGAAATTTTACATTCCATTAGGGAGACAATATCTGCAAATATGTTTACATACAGAATAAATATAGGGTATTTTAGGGAGGGAGGGCCTTAGTATGTGAAAGCATCAGGAAATTTTTGATTTGCTTGAGCTGAGTTTTGCCCAATAAATACTTGTTCTACCAGGCAGAGAAGAGGACAGAGTCTGTGCCAGCAGTGGGGGGCACAGCTAGTATAAAGGCATTGAGATGGGAGATGGAGTGTCACACATGAGGAACAGCCAGAAAACCAGTCTGGTTGGACCATAGGGTGCAAGAAGGAGGGTCATATATAATAAGCCTGTAAGAATAGGTTGGAGCCAGGCTGTGAAGGGCTTTAAAAGCCAAAGAGAGGTGTTTATATTTGGTCCTAGAGGAAGCAAGTTGGCATTGGAGATTATTGAATTAGGGACATGACATGATTAGGCCTATGCTTAAAGAAAATCACTTTGGCAGCTTTTTGGAGTATGGTTTGGAGTGGAAACTTGAGTCAGAGAGACTAGTTAAGAGGTCATTCCAACAGTATAGGAAAGAGGCATTGAAGGCTTACCCCTGAACCAGCAGTGCCCCTCTGAATGGACCTTATATATCTTTCTAGGAGTACCAACTCAAATTTATGTAGTGCTTTATGGTTTACGAAGTGTTTCCCTCACAAAACTACCATGAGCTAGGTAATGCAAATATTATCATCTCAATTTTATTTAAAAAAAGGTTATTTGCCCTAGGTCATATAGCTAAATATCAGAGATTAAACTTGAACTCAGGTTCTCTGAGACTAAGTCCAATAAATATTCTTTCCATTACATCATGCTACCTCGCATGTGGCCAAGATTTAGGCAGAGAAAAGCATGATTGATGTCCTTAGCAGTGAATTACTTGGCGTCAGAAGGAGGAGTTTCTGGCTCCCAAGTCACCAGTTCAAATAGTAGATGATGTTTCCTTTTGCCAGATCCAGGAATGAATACATCATATGTGCCTGTAGGAAAGAGGTTGTCAGTGGATGGCACAGAGATCAGGGATGAATTTAGGTTGTTAGCAACCTGATGTAATTCCATGAGACATCTGGCATTGTCTTTATGATGCAAGTGGCCAAGCTTACCAACTGGAGCCTCTCTCAAGATTGTTTAGAATGCCAGGTGCCATAGAGATGGCCAGTGGAGAAAAAGGGATTTATGGAATTAAAATGATATACATCTGAGAAATCATTTAGCCACTACCCTGTACCCTTCCCCAGTACCTAGTGATGAGTGATACTTCACAGACTAGGAGGATTTTTCCTTCATTTACACAATAGTAATACCAATCTAATGGCAGCTAGGTGACTCAATGGATAGAATTCTGGGACTGGATTCAGAAAGACCTGAGTTCAAATCTGTCTCGACACTTATGAGTTGTGTGACCTTGGGCCATTCACTTAAACTCTGTCTGCCTCATTTCTTCAACTATAAAATGAAACTAATAATAACAACTATTTCCTAGGGTGGTTGTAAGGATCAAATGGGAAAATATTTGTAAAATACTTAGAAAAAAATTGGCACATAGTAGGCACTCAATAAATGCTTGTTTTCTTCCTTCTTTCATTGTGGTGTGGAGGCAACCTTTGGTTCTTGGAATCCATACCAGGGAAATTCAAGCTCTGACCAGTTCTACCAAGATAGAAAGACTTCAAGGATAGTTCTAGTGACAGAATAAACCTATGTCACAAAAACCATTCTGGTTAAGTGAGGAGTAGAAAAGAATCATCACCAGTGGGTTGGCCATTACTATGGGTGAAGTTGACTTTGGCCTTAGCAAGCTGTGAAACAAGCCATTTATATGCGAGGCAAATGGGTCTACGTTCAAAAAGCAATGGACCTTAAAACACTCCAATGGCAATTATGTGTGTGACCTTGGGTAAGCCACTGAAGCTTCTTTTAGTCTTAGTTTATCCTGTGAAATGAGAGTGCTTGACTTTCACTTCTGATCTAACATTTTGCATGTAATCCTAAGGCTCAATCTGCTTTATTATCCTATATGACAAATTCCTTTCAGTTCCAAAATTCTAGGTTTATGGTCCCTTCTAGTGTTATTATAAAATAGTGTTCTAAATTCATTCCTATTTCTAATGTTTTATATACTATAAAGTCCCATTTGCCATAAAAATGTGCATGTTTTAACTTTGGCATGTTTTAAGGCTTTATCCAACTCTGGTATTATTTCATTCTGATAATGATGATAATAATTTACATTTATGTAGTGCTTTATACCTTGAAGAACAATTCACACCTGTGAAGTAGGTGGTATAAGTAATATTATCCCGATTCTATAGATAAAGAAACTGAAACTGAGAAGTTAAGTAATTAACCTATAACGTCATCTAACAAGGCAGGATTCAAGCCCTTCTCCGAACTTCAAATCCAATGTTTGATCCATTGTATAACGACAGCCCTAATGGTGGATAGAACAATTGATGGCTAAGGGAACCATGACCAATTGCTACTGAAGTATGGGAGAATGGCAAATGTAGTCAAATTTCTAGTAGAGATTTAAATGAAAATAACTTATATTTATATTGTGCTTTCAACTTAAAACATTTTTCACACCCATTATTTCATGTTAGCCTTTTATCTTATGAGATATATAAGGTGGAAATTGTTTTCCCAATCTTACAGATGTGGAAACAGAGGCTCAGAAAGATCAATAATTTGTCTGAGGCCTTGTAATTAGTTAGTGGCAGAGTAAGAAATGTAACTTAGTTCTCTAGGCTATGAGTCTCCAGTTTTTTGCACTGGACCACTCAAGATTCCCTGATTCTCTCTGCAGTTTATGTGTCAGCTGGGCTACTCCCCTGTACTTTATCTCAGGTCCAGGGTGGAGGGCAGGTAACCTTCAGAAACTTTTGGATCTTTGCCTCTTCTAATCTTTTCTTAACCCTCTGATTGTTTTTATTGAACTTCATATTATCTAAGTGGTGCTTTGATTATAGGTGATATAGTAATGGGTTATTTGAAGTAGAACCTCCATGAATGAATTGAACCAGGGGTGGGGAACCTGTGGTCTCAAGGCCACATGTGGTGCTTTGGGCCCTCAAGTGCTGCCCTTTGACTGAATTCAAGCTTCATAGAACAAATGCAGCCTTGAGGCTGCAGGTTCCCCACCCCTGAACTGTTTGGGTTCCAAGAGGGTAATTGTCAGATCCGCAAGATTTGACAAATGTTTGGCATAGTCCTATACCTGTGAATCAATAATGTATTTCATGTGCTGTCTGTCTGTATTATCAAATATAATGCTTATCTGTTAAAATACAACAAAGATGTTACTGACTCTGTGGGTCTCTGCTACAGCTTCTCCCTCCACTTTCCCATCTCCCTATTACTCTTCATGATGCCATCACATGCCACCAAGTTCATTAATTTCTCAGGCTGGACTCAGTAAGTCTTGAATGTATCTAGTCTTTCACTGCAAGTTATCTCTTTAATGCAGAAGGGCAAAAAAAAATCCTCAAGACTTTTTCTTTCTACTATTGGTTGCTTCCTTAAGCCTTTCCTCCTTTTCCCTTAACTCCCCAGAGACTTCTCCTGGTAGTGAGGCCCAACAATTACTATACTTTGGGGGTCAACACACTTTATTTCCTCTGTTTACTCAAGTGGGAAGGAGGCAAATATACCATTATTTACTACAGACACTACTAAAGGAGACCTAATGTTGGTTTTGTCAATTTAGAACCTATCTTAGATGAACTCATAAGATTCCTGAAGTATTAGAAGGCAGACTTTTAACGCCTCCCAAATTCAGATTTGGGTCCCTTCTCTGTTTGTTGCAGGAAAGGTAGAACTCAACTTCTACTTTTGAAATTTGTGACGAGGATAGAAAGACATTTACAGAAATGAGGGTTGTAATGTGGCTATGTGTAAGGATTGTGTGTTTAAGTTCTTAAGGTTGTGTAACTAAGTTTAACATCTATACGTTAGAGCTCAGTGGAGGTAGGAGGCAGATCTCACTTTTATCTCAAGAGTTACTCCACTTATTGTGAAAATTTAGTCCGTCAATTTTCTCATCAGTAAAAAGGGAATAAAATCATACTTCTTTCCTATTGGCATCAGTGTTTGTCATGGTGCCCTGCAAATGCTATGCACACTATGACTGCTTGTTGAACTGAAGCGTGGGACTGAATACTGTCTACTTCACATGGCTGTGATGAAGGTAAATGTTTTGTAAACTGCAAGGTGCCATATAAATGTGAATTATTATTACTCTTTTATTTGCTACTCTGATAACTTCCATGCCTCATTGCAATGAGAGTGATCTCAAATTCTCAAAAACTATTTCAGTAGAATGCACACCCATCAAGTTAGAAAGACTTCAGGGATGGTCCTAGTGCAAACTAGATGTCCAAGCAACCGTCTGGCTAAGTTCAAAGAGACTCATTAATGAGCTGGATAACTCAGGAAAAATCCCTTTTCAAGTAATTCTCCATCTTGGCCATGACGTCTTTGCCTTTTCTAAAACTCTGCAGCGAATTTTGAGGTTGTGTGATTCAGGGGAAAGAGCACCGACTGTGAAGTCAGAAGTTGTTGTTCATTTCAGTTGTGTCTGACTCTTCATGACCCCATTTCTTTTTTTTTTTTTAAAGCAATTGGGGTTAAGTAACTTGCTCAAGGTTACACGGCTAGTCATTATTTATGCGTGGGTGCTCATTTGCTGAGGCCGGATCTGATCTCGGGTCATCCCAACTCCGAGGCCGGTGCTCTTACTCACTGTGCCACCTAGCCGCCCCTTTAGGGCAATTGGGGTTAAGTAACTTGCCCAAGGTTACATGGCTAGGTTTTTGTTTGTGTGGATTAAGTGTCTGAGGCTGGCTCCAAACTCAGGTCCTTCTGACTCCAGGGCCGGCGCTCTATTCACTGCGCCACCTAGCCACCCCTTGACCCTATTTCTTGGCAAAGACACTGGAGTGGTTTGCCATTTCCTTCTCCAGCTCATTTTACAGATGAGGAATTGAGGTTAACTGACTTGCTCAAAGTCACACAGCTAATAAGTGTCTGAAGGCAGAAGATGAGTCTTATTTACTTCAGCCTTGGCACACTATCCACTTTACCATCCAGCTGGCAAAAGGCAAAAGACCTAAGTTAAAATCCTGCTTCTAATCCATGTGACCTTGTGTAAATCATGTATCCTCTTTGACCTTCAATTTCCTCATATGTAAAATGAGGGGGTTGGCCTTGATGGTCTTCACTGCCCCTTTCAGGTCTAAATCTATGATCCTCTGGTCCCTATAAAATCCTGTGACCACCTGCTAATACACAAGCAGTCTGCAATCTCTTTTATTGATGAAGAAAGCACCATGATGAAATAACATTTCCTTACACATATTGTGGTATTTTTCATGAGTTTTGGTGATATAGATATTACAGCTAATGGTTGTTGTTTAGTCATTTTTCTGATTCTCCTTTTGGGGTTTTCTTGGCAAAGATATTGCAATGGTTTGCCACTTTCTTCTCCAGTTCTTTTTACAGATGAGAAAACAGAGACAAACAGGGTTAAGCGACTTGCCCAGGGTCACACAGATAGTGTCTGAGTTCTCCTCTTGACTCCACAACCAGCACTGTGCTCCCTTCTGTGAGTGGAGCTTATTTCAATCCAACTGTGACTTACAGTATTATTGGGTGATTCTTGCCTGTGTCCCCAAATAAAATCCTTCTTTGATAATATTTACCCAATGGACTGGTGATCTTTCCCCTAGTACTAGTTCAGCATTTGGAATATGTTCCACCCCCATTTCTACCTGGTAGAATACTCTACTTCTTTTGAGACTCAATTCCATTATTACTTTGATTTTGAAACTTTTTTGATGCCCACAATAGCTACAGCCTTTCCTCTCTAAATTACTTAGTAGTTATGTACTTATATAAGTACATATTTTCTCCCTGGATAGAATAAGCTTCTTGAGAGTAGGGGCTATTTCATTTGTTGTTATTGTAACCCCAGTACTTGGTAAATAGTAGATGCTTAATAAATACTTGTTTTAATTGAGTAATTGACTTGTGCTATCCATCTGCTATCTCTGGCTCTTGCTATGTGCTTCTTTTCCAGTCATTCATTTCTTAGATGATATATTTTGCCTCTGATATATTTTATGAATAGCATTGCGGTATGCAAAAGATCATATTAAGATAAGGCTGAGCCACTTTGCTGCCCCTGTCCTTGGTGTCTTTAAAAGCTAAGCTCAAGTGCCACCTCCTGATTCTCCAGTTGCTGGTACCCCTTCCCTTCCAAAATTGTTTGGTATTCACTTTGTGTATATTTTCTGATTCTTTGTACATATTGCACCTCTACACAAATGCAAGCACCTTGTAGTCAAGGCTTATTTTGGGGGATGTCTTTGTATCCCCAAGACCCAGCACAATGCCTGGCACAAAGTAGGCTCTTAGTAAATGCTTGTTGAACTTAGTTGAATTGGAGATCATCTATTCCAATCCTCTTATTCTAAAGACAAGGGCCCATATAATCATAGAAGTTAAGGGACTCACCCAATACATTTCACAAGTAGTAAGTGGAAGAGCCAGAAATTGGCTTAACTATACCGCAGTATCTTGCCATACTCTCAGACTAGTTTAGTTTCCTAGAAATAGTATTTTTCATATGAATGTGCTCATCCTCTGCCAACCATCTAGAATTACCTAACTTCAAAACAAGCAATCCCTCAGCCTTCACTTCCCTTTTGTAGAAATTGCTATCAATTCTGTCAGTTATCAAGGATGGAAAAATTATATGGGATACTGATGAGGGCAGCAAATGGGTTAATGAGTTGGAAAGTAGTGAAGACCACAGGAGATAGAGCAACTTGACTTTTAAATCTCATAAGGAGGGAATCTTTGCCAGGACCAAATTCCAGTCCAGTCCCCTGACAGTCAAGAAGACAGTGTTTCCTTCCAGAAACAAACATAGAAAGCCACAGGCATGTTAATAGGGTCTCGTCCACAAGTACCCTTAAACTCCTCCATCGTTGGCCCTGACCAGAGGTTGAGGGAGCTGTAATGGATGTTAAACCACTCACTTTCTTTCTGGAATTTGAAATGCTTTGTGTTATAGTGTTGGTAGCTGGCACCATACATACAACAGCTTCTTAGGTAGCATAGCAGCTGCCAGGTGTCCATTATTGATTAACCACCCACAGAGGTCTTTGGAATAATCCAGAAAATACACACAACATGGCCTCTGTACTCTGGTGATGAACATTCTGAGGCCTGTGCTCCAAGCTGATGGAGCCAAGAATGTAGGGTAGGAGGGGCTGAGGAAGCAGGGGTGATGAGGTTATTAAAAACAAACAATATGACATTCCTCAGGGCTGATAGTTTCTTAACTTATCTACAGGGCTGAGCTACTGAATTTATAAGAAAATTGGCCCTTGCCTCCATTCATCAGATCTAGAAGGGGATGAGGTCTTAGAGATCTAGCCCTCATTCACATAGCAGGAAAATAAGGTTCAGGGAGGTTAAGTGAATTGTTCAGTGTAACAAAGTTAGTGGAACCAGGATTCCAATCCAGAGTTCTTTCACTAACACTGTCTTTGAACCCTAGTTGCCAAGTGAAACCTGGCACTTAGTTTTCTCAAGTGTCTGGAGTTCAAAGATACTGGATCCTATGGGTCTGTTTTGATGAGGAGACTCCGATAATTTCTTAAATAACTAGAGTTCTTTTGCAGTAATTTCCTACCCACTTTCTTTCTTCTGCTTTACTCTCCCCTCCTTCCTATCCATGACCTCCTGCCTCTTTATTTCTTGGCTGGATGTCTATGTGTGCTGTAGAAAGCGAAGGCAATTTTTACCAGCGTTGGGTGTCCTTCCCATGAATCCAGAGTCCCACAGCTGATAAAAACCTGACCATGCAGAAACAGCTGTTTTTTGGCAAGGAGTTCTTGAAAACAATAATAATAATTTAAAAGCACATTGCTACAGAATGGTGTGTGGGAAGATGAGGAATGCATAGAGCAGATAAAAGAAGTTACTGATCTTGCCAAGAGAAGACTCACTTAGAGATCCCACTTTGAAATAGCTTGATTTACTCTGTATGGACACAAAATCAGTCCCCTGATATCTATCTTATAAAAAGAAATACAACCTACTGGGGAGTTGGAGTTCTTGGCTTTTGATTGCCAAATCTTGCCTTTAACAGTTCCTAATGGTTTAGTAAAGTAGTTGGATTGAGCCACTTTGTAGTAGTTCTTATGTATGGAAGCTGGATGGGAGAAGGGATCACTGAAACAAGAGACCAGTGTGTTCTGAACAGCCTCCTGGCATGTGTCCTCACTGGCTGACCCAACATTGAATCTACACCTCAGTGATACTGTACGTGAATCATCAAGTTCTGGAGTTATAGCCATGTAAGGGGCATAATAGGATTGTTTAGACTCTTTCCGTCCTTGACATTGGCTCTAGCTCCAACAATCCTTAAAAGATGGCTGTTAGCACCTTCTATGAAATATCCTCAGGGAAACAATTCCATGACTTTCCTAAGGTAGTGTTTCAGTGGTTCATAACCCTTAAGAATCTGGAAATTCTTCCTAGTGTGCTGTTACTTAAATGCCTTTTCTTTTATTCTCAGAGCCCTAATGTAGGGCAACCAGGACTATATCCTAGGGCGCCAAAATGTAGAGGATACAGTGTACCAGGGTATGCAACTACTCCCTCCCAGGATCCTTGTTTCTCCACTTGTCTTTATTGTAGAAGTTTTACTGTTTATAGTATGGATGCTAGCCTTTCATCAATTATGAGAAACTGTGTACTATCTCAAGGCTTTCTATGTATATACTTCCTCCCCTGGTAGCAGCACCCAGGTGAGTTCCCTGCTCTGCCACCCTTCCCTCCTTACCAACAAGAACAAAACTTCCTAGTTGTGTTTCTATTCATTCTAACTTTGGCAAAAACAGTGAATAGCAGATCATTACCATCTATAGTAACCCCAATTAACAGTTTACATTTATATAGCCCTCAAACTTTTCACAGCCCTCTCGCACAGTATCTCTTATTTTATTTTAATACTATCATGGTACCTCTTAAAGTCTTCGCCATTGTACTGACAATTCTGGCAGGTCCTTCCGAATTGGCCCCATTGACCACCCCATGTATGTGTATATGTATGTGTATGTGTATGTGTATGTGTATGTGTATGTGTATGTGTATGTGTATGTGTATGTGTATGTGTATGTGTATATGTATATGTATATGTGTATGTAGATGTATTTATCTCAACTTAAAACTCATCTTACTAGATTTCTCTCATTGTTCTAGTCCATTAGAGTCATTTTGGATCCTAATAATAGCCTTACATTCATGATTCTATATGTATACATGTATATACACATGCACACATACATTCTATATAGACACACATATAATACATATGCATATATTGTGTGTGTATATGCATACACATGCATGTACACACATACACACATGTACACGTATATGTATGTGTATATGTATATGTATGTGTATATGTATATGTATGTGTATGTGTATATGTATATGTATGTATTGTGTTTAGGACTAGGTTAGCTAAGCTAGAGAGGCTTAACACCAGATAGAGGGCAAAATAATGAAATTTTAGGCCATGGAAGACCATTTGCTAAGTAAGCCATAGACAAGTCATGATCTGGGATAGTAGTGATGGTCAGGCAGGCAACAAACATTAAGTGTTTACCACATGTCAGGTACTGTGCTAAATTCTGGAGATACAAAAATAAGCAAAAAGAAGGACAGAGCCCTTGTCTGCAAGGAATTAACATTCTGATAGAAGTAAGACTACACATAAAAAGGGAACTGAAAAGCTGATGGGGTGGTTGGAAAGAGAGGTGGAGAAGGTCCTTATGCAGGGGAATGACAGGAAAGTACAGAGTGTGGGGAGCATAGTGGGGAGTCGAATGAAGAATGGTTAGCCTGACATGCCAGGGTCAGAAAGCCTCAGGTGCTGAGGGAAGTTCTACAGTGAGGAGGCAGCTGAGCAGGCATGGTGGGGATATCATAGATCTACCAAGCATTTAACTGTTAGTATGACAGATTCCTAATCTCTATTGGCACCACCCCAAGGCATGACTGTTCTCTGGGCCTACAATCCCTGGAATATTGGCTTCCTTTTATAATCTGTACCCCATTTCCCATGTCCTATAATCCTACTCTCATTAAATCATCAGGAAATGACAATAGACTTCCAAGAAATTACCTGTTTATAGGTAGCAAGAAAATATGATTCGATTATATAATTCCCCAAACATTATTAAGTGACTACCATGTACCAATCACAAGAGGAAAGAAACTATATGCAGAAAGGTAATTATTGAGCAGATAAAGATAAAGATAAAGAGTTCAGTTCTGTTTGGATTGGAGATAAGTTTTATCTAGTGACCCCTGAACAAATGCCCAGTTCCATCTTTCTGCCCAACTTTCTGAAAGGTCTATATGTTTCAATTCCATTTCAATCTAGCTTCTCATTAACACTTGGGAAGTAAGTCTCCCTGACACTAAGCTTCTTCTGCATCCTTCCCTAGTACTTCTTCCTCCTCATTTGTCTGCATTACACTTTTGTGAAATTCTTGGGTTTTTTTGGAGTCAAGAGTTGGCTATCATTCTAGGAGGAGAAGGATAGGAAGAGAAGAAGACATCTTCTCCTCTTCATTCATTAACACATCACAGATGATAGATTGTCATTTTATACATTTTTTTAAAAACAGAAAACAGCATAAGAGAGGTCACAGTGTGATGCTTGTAAGAGGGAGGAGGAGTGAAAAATTATAGGCCCATAGAATCCTCAGCTAGAAGGAACATTAGAGATTATCTCAGGGGTGGGGAACCCATGGCCTTGAGACCACATGTAACCCTCTAGGCCCTCAAGTGCAGCCCTTTGGTGGAGTTCAACTTGGGTCACACTTGAGGACCTAGAGGGCTACATGTGGCCTTGAGGCTGGCGGTTCCCCACCCTTGATCTAGTCTAACCTCTTCATCTGTAAAATGAGGAAACAAATCAGAGAAGTGAAAAGACTAGGCTAAGGTCACATTAACACTAAGTTTAGATTAGGAACTTAAAACTATATCCTTTAATGTTCCATCATAAACTCTATTATAGTATATTATCCCTTGAATACACATGCTTTTTCCTACAATGCTCATTTTTTCCCTACACTTTTCCTACAATTTTTCCTACAATGTTCATTTAGATGTGCTATTTAAATTGAGGGCAGCTAGGTGGCACAGTGGGAATAGCACTGGTCCTGAACTCGAGAAGACCTGAGTTAAAATTTGGTCTCAGATGCTTACTAGCTGTATGACCCTGGGCAAGTCACTTAGCTCTGTTTGCCTCAGTTCCTCATCCACAAAATGAGCTGGAGAAGGAAATGGCAAACCACTAAAGTATCTCTGCCAAGAAAACCCCAAATAGTGCAATGGAGAGTTGAACATGATTGAAACGACTCAATAATCAACAATCCATTTAAATTGGATAAAAAAATCACTCTCTCCCCAGACAGTGCCTTTCAAAAGTTACTCTCTTGGTCATTTGGCTTGTTGATACCCTGCATGTTTCCAGATACTTCCTAATTGGGCAATATTGCCATATTGGAGTCATGCATGCAAGGCTAATGTATTTGCTGTTAGGATCCAAAATGACTTTAATGGACTAGAACAACGAGAGGAATCTAATGAGCTTTTTAAGTTGAGATAAATAATTTCTGCTTAGAACAGTCCCTTGGCACATAGCAGACACTTAAAAAATGTTTGTTCTCTTCCCTTTTACATGGCTTCAGCTATGCAAGGGGACAGATTTGGGGTGTAGGAAGTAAATAGTGCCTCATGAAAATAGGGATTTTAGTGGACTTACGTGCAATATAAGTCAACAGAGTGAGGTGACTTGACAACTAAAAAGCAATCTTTGGCTAAATTTTAATAGCAGTAGTGTCCAGGATGAGTGAGATGATCATCTCAGTGTACTGCATCCTCATCAGACCACGTCTAGAATATTAAGTTCAGTTCTGCATGCCACCATTTTGGAAGGATATTGGAACATGCCAAGAGAGTAACCAAGACGTAAGATGATTGGGGACCATACCATAGAGGATCTGTTGAAGGAACTGGGGTTGTTTACCCTGGAGAAGACCCACTGGGGATATGATAGCTCCCTTCATGTGCTCAAAGGTCTGCCACAGAGAAAAGACATTAGTGTGCTTGGTTCTATTTGGCCCAAGAGGGCAAAAGTAGCACCACATGTCTCCTAAATCTATAAATCTCCAGTGCCCTAGTCTCACTCCTGACAGGCAGAGTAGCAACATAGATAGAAGTACTGACCACAGAATCAAGAAGAACTGGTTTTAAGTCTTGCCTGAACAACTGTAGGAGCCTCCTACTGGACTCTCTACTTCCAGGCTCTCCCTGCTTGAATAATTGTTCAAAATAATTTTCCTAAAGAAGCAGCTTCCTATTGTTTATAGGATAAAATACACATAGGAGGAACTATAAATATTGAGCTGGAAATAATAGAAATAATAGAAAGCTTTTGACCTAAATATAAGGAAAAAATTTTCCTAAAAATAACCAGAGCTGTCTACAATTGGAACAAAGATCATCAAATTCTATCTCCTCATTTTGTAGATGAGGAAACTGAGACCTAGACAGGTGAATGGCGTGTCTAAGATGGCAGAGCTAACAGTGGAACCCAGGTCAACTAATTTCAAATTCAGTGCCCTTTCCATTACATACAATGCTGTCTTTTTGAGTGAAGGTTGTTTTACTAATAGACAAATTCCCTGGTCATTCATAGTAAAATAAGCACATTTGAATATAATTGTTTTCCTTTGTAATCCTATGCATTTTATTTCATACATTTAAAAATATTATTCTGAGCAAAGATTCCATGTGCTTCACCAGACTGCCAAAGGGGTCGATGTCACAGAAAAGTTAAGACCCCCCCCCCCCAATCCCCAATCTAGATGATTTCTGAGGT
The DNA here is from genome assembly GCA_011680675.1 of Gymnobelideus leadbeateri. Lineage (NCBI taxonomy): Eukaryota > Metazoa > Chordata > Mammalia > Diprotodontia > Petauridae > Gymnobelideus > Gymnobelideus leadbeateri. The sequence goes on from WOXC01009655.1 coordinate 92,370, forward strand.
TTTTCCAACACTGTGATTCCTTGAGTCTTCATTCTTTGCATCCTTGGATTCTTCATTTTTTTCTTGCCTCTTCCAGTTATCAGTCCATCCAAGTAAGAGTTGAATCCCTTTGGACTATTTATGTCAACTGGTCCTCAGCATCTCAGAGTTGTGAATTGCCAGAGAATTTTGTAACTGGAAGAAGCTGGCTTAGATTTCATAAGTTTTTTGAGAACTTTCATGAGGAAACTTGAAGCAATTTTCTTTAGGTCTTTATATATACATACATATGTGTGTATATACATATATAGACTTATATAAATGTATGTATGTATATATGTGTGTATGTATGTGTATATATAATAGCTAACCTATATATGATATAATATATATAATATATATTATATCTATATATATAAAAACAATTTTCTTTAGGTCTTTACATATACATACACATGCGTGTATATACACACATAGACATATATATGTGTGTGTATATGTCTGTGTGTATATATACATACACACATATATACATATACACATATATACATACATACATACATATATATACACACACACACACATATATATATATATATATATAAAATAGTTAACCTTTATATTGTGGCTACCATGTGCCAGGCACTATGCCAAGCATTTCAGAAATATCTCATTTGATTCTCACAACAACTTTGGGAGGTAGACACTGTTACCTCCCTTTTAAAGTTGAGGAAACTGAGACTGACAGTGATCAAGTCACTTGCCCAGGATCATATAAGTATTAAGCATCTGAAACCAGATTTGAACTCAGCTCTTCCTGACTCCAGACCCAACACACTATCCACTCTACCACCACCTTGCTTCTACACATGTTTTTTGATTGATTTCTAAGGTACTGCTTTGCACTAAAATTCTATGATTCTTTACTAGAAGAGATTTACCCAAAGGAACTGGGGCCCAAATTGACTTTCCCAAAGACACAACTGGTTAAAGGCACAGCTGGACCTGGAACATCAGTCTCAACTTGTGGTTTAGTGTTCTTTCTGCAATATTAAAGCAAACAAAAGAACAAATAAACCAGTCTAAGCTCTTGTGGGAACTGCCTAGTCAACCTTCACTCCAAGGTTGGGTGGGCTGCTATCCTCAGTGATTACAAAACCCCAAGGCATTCTTAATTAAAGCAATTAAATAAGAGCATGAAAAAAGCTCAAGATTGCCCCCTTAAACTTTTGAACCAAGTCCTTCATTCTTGGAACAAGGGCCTAATAACTCACCAACTGAAAGTTGGATCCCAGAGAAAGAAAGTCTTAATTCAATAGCTAACTTTTCTAAACCTAGTTGAAATGTAGCCAGGTCTTACTATGGAGGTGTCAGAAAAGGGTCACATTCCTTAGTTCCAGAGGGGTGACATGAAGGAAGAAACTGGCTGTTGGTATGGGGATGCTCCCAGACAAGAGTCAAGCAATTGTTCCAGGGCCTTTTGGATACAATATGGACTTCCTTTTTCCAGATAGGCAACAGACAAGGAAAATCAGCATGGTATAGTGGATAAAGCAGGTCTATACAACCTGTGGCCTGTGGGCCTCTCATGGCCCATGGGCACACCAAAGGATTTTGGGCATCTCCAGGAAAATGTAGAGCATGTTTTCTACATATAGTCAGGCTTGGAATCAGGAAGACCAAGGTTCAAGGCTGGCCTTGGACACATACTGGCCATGGAACCCTGGGCAAGTCTAAACTTCTCAATGACCCAGGCAACTTGCTAAGACTATCTCTTGCAGAACAAATGCTATCCTGCTTTGGTAGAGGGAGTGTCTTCATCAGGAGTTCCTTATACTAATGAAATCCCAAGGCCAATAAAAAAATCACCATTAAGATGTCATTAAGGACCTAATGATGCAGAATGCTGTAGAAGGAGAGCTCCATCTCTTTGCATTATGTGTCCTATGCTCCTAAGCTATGCATTTTTAAAACTCAATTTACCTTAAAAAACATCGTTGTAAATCAAACTGACTTTTAGAGCAACTGTGAGTGAATCAAACCTAGGAGTGTCCCTTTCCCCTTAGCTCCTCTTTATCCAAACATCCCAATCTTTCAAATGATTTTTATTACATATGTTTCCTCTATGGTAGTTATATCAGGGGCACCATGGGAAAAGCCCTGGACCAGGAGTCAGGATTTTACAAATGTTACCTTATTTGATCCTCACAACAACCCTGGGAGGTAAGAGCTATTATCCCCATTTTGCTTCTAAGGAAACTGAGGCAAACAGAAGTTAAATGACTTGCCCAGGATCACATAACTGGTAAGTATCTGAGGTCTGATGGGTTTTAGTCCTGTCTCTGTCACCAACCAATTTCAGATTTTGTTTTCTCATCCATCAAAAGAGCAGTTAGACTAGTTTATTCCTAAAGTCTTTTCTAGCCCTAAATCTATGTTCCATTGATAACAAAATGTGTCCTGCCTATTTATAGTGCTGCTATAATGATAGTCAGAAAATGCAGATGAACATGCTTTGGAAGATACAAAATACATTATTCAAAACTCTGATTAAGCTAGTATATACTGAGGGAGGGAGGGAAGGAGGTAGAAAGGAAGAGAGGGAGGAAGAAAGGAAAGGAGGGAGAAAGAAAGGGGGAAGAAAGAAAGGAAAGAAGGGAGGACGGAAGTTCTAAGTGCTGGGGAGGTCTGGAAGTGCTGAGGGAAGTTCTGGGATGAGACAGCATGGCTTGGAAATGAGACAGCATGGCAGGAACAGGGTGGGAAAACTCTTAGACTCATAGAATCTCAGAGTCGGGATGGGCCTCAACGACCCTTTATTCCTTCTACAACATTCCAGAAAAGTGATTATGTCTCCTTTAAAGGTACTTGAGTTAAAGGTGCACTGCAGCAGTTAAAGGTATCAAAATGAGCAGGCTTTAGGAATAAATTTTTTTAAAGAAACATTTGCTTCCTGAACAGGCACTGAAGACTGAAGGACACATGGATTGCAGATGTACTGGGAATTCTCTAAGCTAGTCCTCCAGTTCTGAGATCTTTAATTAAACAGGTGTTTGGGGAGTAGGTCCTGAATAGCTTCCAAGCTTGGCTAGGCTACTCTCCATGGGAAACAGCACCGTCCAGCCCTGCAGCAGGCCTGAAACTGGCTTTGGTTTGAGTCTGAGGAATGTGCCATTGTTATTTTCTACTTTCTTATCGACTACAATTAGTTTGAGGGGAGAAGGGAAAGAAAAAAGTCTTAGCTGAGAAAACATGTTATTTCACTGGGTAAAAATTTACTACCAAGGAAATAATTTTGTTAGTGTCCAAAAAAGGAATAATGGAGGGACTTGGGAATTGTAGTGCCCTTCACTTTATTTTGGACGTACTATTTCTATGTCACCTAGCTAAAATATTTCTCTTTGGCTGATGTGTGTTCTCATAAAAGAGGAAAGATGAAATCTAGGTCATTTACCAATAGCTCTTTAATTTATTCAGACCATAGAGGGCAGAAGAAATGTGGATAATTCATTCATTTTACAAACATTTATTGAATAAATGCCTACTGTGTGCAGAGAGCATTATGCTGTATTGGGATGTCAACTGCTTTCATATATCACATACATACGTCTATCCCTTTCCTAATTTCACCTACACATGGCTGCCAAAATGATTTTCTTAAAATACAGGTCTGACCATGTCAACCTCTCCCAACCCCAATCAACTCCACTGGCTTTCAATTACCTCTTAGGTCAAATTCAAACTTTTTTGCTTGTCATCTAAAGTTACAATCTGGCTCCATCCTACCTTTCCATTTTTATCACACATTGCCCCCCTTTGGGCAATGTAGTCTAGCTGATCTGGCCTTCCTACTATTATTCCCATGATATGCTTATCTCTCATCTCTGAGTATTTGCCCTGGCTCTTCCCTGTGTCTGAAATAGTCTCCCTGCTCGTGTCTGCCTCTTCGAATCCACAGCTCCCTTCGAGATTCAGCTCGAGTACCAACTTCTACCTGAGGCCTTTCCTTTTCCAACCTCCTCCCCTTTTTCTCATCTCCTAATGCTTTCTTTTTCAAGGCTACCATATATCTGCTTTGTCTATATCTATATACGTGCATGTTTTATCCTCCGTTAGAATGTAAGCTTCCTGAGAGGAACTGGTTTACTTCTGTCTTATATCTTTAGTGTCTGACACAGTGACTGATGCATAAGAGGTGCCTAATTTTTGTTGATTTATTGTTCATCACTGTCAATTAATGTTTAATGCAGAAGAATCACATGATCTTACATTTAGAGCTGGAGGGGAACTTAGCAGTCATCTGGTCCAATTCCTTCATTTTATAGATGTATAAACTAAGGCCCAGAGAAATTAAATGGCTGAACTGTGATTTAAACCCAGTCCATCTGACTCAAAATCTAGCATTCTTTCTACCACAATAATACATTGCCTCCTGCATTGCAAGGACCCTTGGTTTCATAGGTATGGGGACACCATTCTTCCATACATATCATAGTCTTAGGCCTAATTAGATAGTTTTATGAATCATTATAGCTTAAACACTTTACCACCTCTTGGCCCAGAGAGAAGGCTCTACAAACTGAGTTAGGATGGTAAGCATCAGATAATGGGCAGATAGTCCAGCCCTAGGTCTAAACTTTTTAGGTTCATAGATAGGCCATATTAGAGCCTGTGCTTCTCCAGCATAGTCTTTGAGAGCCCAGGGTCATCTACATGTCTCAATTAGGCATGAGAGAGGAATTTAGTAGAGAATAATGCCAAAGAACGATTCCTATGTGGTTGAGGAATGCAAAGGCACATGCATAAATGCACCCTCCCTCTCTTAAGTACTTATTTCCTTTCTTGTTCTCTTCCAGTCTCCTCTTGGGTCAGCTCTAATGTCACTGGGGCCAGGGCATGTCTGGGTGACATGGGAAGGAGAGACTTCCTGGCTAAATTCTTCCTTTTGGAACTTCCTGCCTGTGAGATACTGCAACATGTTGCCAAGGACAGTTGCAAAGTCTAGACTTTTTTTTAAAGAAATGGAATAGACTCCTATCTTTCTAAAATATTACAAGTGTTGATATATGGAGGCAGGGTAATAGACTAAATGACCTCTCCAATGGCTATGGTGTTTGTACTCATTTTTTTTTCAGAAATCACTTATTGAGTACCTACCAAAAGCCTGGGCAGCTACATGGTGCAGTGGATAGAGTGCCAGGTCTGGAGTCAGGAAGACTCATCTTCCTGAGTTCAAATATGGCCTCAGACAAGTACTAGCTGTGTGACTCTTAACCTTTAACCCTGTTTGCCTCAGTTTCCTCATATGTAAAATGAGCTGGAGAAGGAAATGGCAAACCACTTCAGTTTCTTGGCCAAGAAAACCCCAAAAGGGATCACAAAGAGTTGGACGAGAATGAAAAATGACTGAACAACCACCGCCACAACGAAGTGCCTAGCACTGTGCTAAATGCCATAGGGATGATGCCAACAAAATAGATGTGGCGTCTGCCATCAAAGAAAACTATGTTGGAGAGATAAGACATATATGCTTGTACCAGCTATAGATGAAAAAGAAATTCATGATTGTGTCAAGCAAACTATAACAAGCTTCAAGGCCATTAGGTGATGCTTACACCTGGACCTGAATTCAAATTGGGAAGTCCTGAATTAAAATCTGGACTCAGTTACTTACTGGCTGCTAGGCAAATTATGTTTACCCTCTGTTTCTTTACCTGTAAAATGGGGATATTAGTCGAACCTACAACTTCCCTGAGGCTGTTGTGAAGATCAAATAGGATAATATTTTTAAGGTGCTTAGCACAGTAAATGGAATACAGTAGGCACTTAATAAATGCTTGTTTCCTTCCTTCAAAGGCTGAGTAAGTAAGGGAGTGATCAAAGTGGACTGGAGGAAACATTTTCTGGAGGGGGTGAGTCTAAGCCAGATCTTAAAGGGATTTTAGAGTATGGTCTGACAGAGAGAAGGACTGACAAGACCACTCAGGGTAGAGGAAACAGTCTGCGTATGAGTGTGGTGGGAAGCATAGGGATACCATGGTTTTGGCTGAGGGAAAGAAATTTAGAGAGTTCGTGTGACACATGCATTCCTTGAGGAGAAGGAGGGGAAGGGAGTATGAGCTCAGAACCAGCCAAGAGCAGGGAAAAGGAAGTTCAGATTCCAGCTGACTAGCTGCCTCCATTTCCATCTGACCTCAGATGGAAATCCCTCACCAGGCCTGGGTCCTTCCCCTCCCCAGAGCTTTCTCTTTCCAAGTTGATCAACCCTCCTCCCGCAGGCCCTTTGCAGGGCCAAGTAATAATTGTGGTAGGCAGTTTGGGGGATCAGTGGATTGGGAGTTGGACCAGGAATCAGGAAGACCTGAGTTCGAATCCATTCTCAGCTGTGTAACCCTGGGCAAGTCAGCCTCTGCCTGCTTCAGTTTCCCCAAATGCAAAATAGGAATAATAATAACATATCCTCCCCAGGGCTGTTGTGAAAATAAAGTGAGACAACATTTGTAATGTGCTCTGCAAACCTTAAGGTGCTATGCAAATATTGGTTATTATTATTGTTACTGCCACTACTTCCCCTTTTGAAGGTTGTATGGTAGAGAATGTGCCTGAAGCCCCCTAGAGGAATAAAAGAGCAGGGGACCTCAAATCTAACATAGAACTTGCGGATCTAAAGCCCCGTCCAACTCAGGGCCTCTCCATTCGGTCTTTATGGTAACAAACTAGCTCTTCCACTCAACTATTTTGTCTTAATTTCTTGTCTTATGTCACATCATGAATTGCATAGTTGATTTAATGGCACATTTCACTCTTTTTTTTTCCCCAGCTAAAAGGCTGGTAGGTAAGAATGAGCAAAATGTCTGCAGAGGAATGGGCTGTTGGGTCATTTGTTGAGAATTAACAGTTAATCAGTATTTAATATATAAGGAAGGTCCTGTGCTAGGCGTTGTAGGATTATCAAAGAAATAGAAGATATTATCTTTTACCTAGAGGAACTTGTGATCAAGCTGGGGAGCAAGACATACTGATGGAAATAGAAGGAACGCTATAAGGCTAAGTATAAGCACCGAGATGCTTCAGGAGCTCAGAGGAGAGAGAGCGCTGGATAGCGACAGGAAATTCTGTTTTCATCCTTTCAGTGCACTTAGTAGCCTGATGACCTTGGGCAAGTCTCTTCTCTAGGGTTCAATTTCCTCCTCTGCAAATAAAGAGGACTCCATTAGATAGTGTAATGTTAATGGGATTTAAAATCTTCCCCTCCCATTAATAGGCTTCACATGGAGCCCATTAAGGGAAGCTTGCTTGTAGGAAGGCTTTCATGCTTTTTGTTAATTTCTAATTAATGAGTGGTTGCGATGCCTTCTGGCTCTGAGAAGTGTATATATACTGCGAGTTGGTATTTTGCTTTGGGAGCTTGCTTATAAGAAGGAACTTGTGATTCCCTGGTCCAGATTCAGAGTGGTCTTATATTCAGAGCTCCCCAAGCACTCAGATGTAAAGGCTCTCTTGATCCAGGGATGTATGTAGAATGTATAGCAATATTGTTTTGATTTGATTCAGGCAGTATTTCTCTGCTTGTATTTTCTCTGAAGTTCAGGGTGCTGACTTTTCCCCTGAACTAGTGAATGTAATTAAAAAAGTCTGTTGACTCCTTAAACACCTATCTTTCCTAGTAAAGCAGATCTAAGAACCTGTGCTAGCAGCCATACTGGGTATGCCAGTGTGGTTGCAGCTACAGATGGGTTTCTCCGGTTACTTCTTTCTGGCTCTAAAATCCCTTGAGTTTCCAAGATCGCTTTGGGCTAGGGTAGCTAGGGAAGGCTTCAGAGGTGATGCTTAGGAATGATTACTTTTTAAAATGGGTTTTATGAAATCATACAGCTGGTCTTCAGGATGAGAAGTCTCATTACAAGGCAGTGACTTCTGGAAAAACAAAATCATGGAAGAGATACACCTTAGACTAGTGGAGATACTTATTTCCTAGTGAGGTTGAGTGTTAGGCTTTGATCTGCTGCCACATTCTGGAGAATCAAAGAATCACTGGTCTTTTTTTTTCCCCTCCCAATTTACCCTCTAATGGACAGATGGAGGGGAGTCTTAACTAGGAAATGGTAGGGTAGGAGGGGATTGTAGTTGAACAGACTCCCAAGCTACTTAAAGAATTGATAAATTCCCAGTTACACAGAGATGGAATTGACTCCACTGATACTATAAGAGGTTGAAGCATCAGGGCCAATACTGAAAAATGTAAGAATGAATTAAGTGCCTGCTATATTAACTCAGCATCCTTGTCTTTCAGATGGAGGCTACTATACTCTAAATTCAGCAACACACATATCTTATATAGCCTTCCCTGTTAACCCTTCCCCCACTTCTCTGCCCCACCCCCTCACCAATTTGCACATGAAATATAATGACACTCACTAAGGTTACTTTTACTCATACTTTTCCACTAAATCAAAAAAGGAGGCCATGCCAAAGAATGTCCTTGGAGTGGTTCTATGTACTTTTCCTTCTGTTATTTAAGTCAAATATATTCAACATAGGCAATTTCAGCGGTGAGTTGGAATGAGTGAAGAGTCATTTTTGCCCCACTTGGAAGCACATAGTTTGCTCACTCTAGGATCAATTTCCAGTCTTATATTTGTCAGGTGCACTAACTGTATATATGAAACTATAATAATAATACCTATATTATCATATTTCACCACTAAAACATTTCTCCAATGTCTCGTTATGGCATGGAAGTAACCTAGGTTCTTTTCAAAGACTATGTTAGCAAGTGAAAAACTGAATTGTAGCTTAAGCACTAGTATAGCTAATGGTTCATCAATTGTCACATCTCTCTGGTGCCAGCTGTGCTTTACATTGCACCCTGGGCATGTGTTTGACCATCTGCTCTAATGTTGCTCTTCTTCCTTTCCTACCTCTTTTTAGTTCTGAAACCATAATAAAATTAATACTTCCATTTCTACTAGGAAAGACATCAATCAACTTCCCTACATCTCCTCTCACCATCTCTGTTATCCCAAAGCAAAAGTCTTCCCTGGCCAACACTGCCCAATATGTGTTGTCTCCCTATATTAGATTGTAAGTTCCATGAGGGCTGAAACCATTTTATATTTTGCATTCCCAGTGTTTAGTATAGGTCTTGATACATGGGGCTTAACAAAGGCATTTTTGTTCACTGATTCGGAATGCTGTCCACCAAGTCATTTATTTTTCTATCTCACCAATACATAAAGACGACTACTAACTAGGGGAGGGTTGTACTCTATGGCAGTTAGGTGGCATGGTGGATAGAGTGCTGGATCTAGAGTCAGGAAGACTTGAATTCAAATCTTGCCTTAAGTAGTGTTAGCTGTGTGACACTGGTCAAGTTACTTAACCTTGTTTGCCTCAGTTCTTCATCTATAAAATGAGCCAGAGAAGTAAAGGGCAAACCTCTCCAGTATCTTTGCCAAGAAAACCCCAAAAGGGGTCATGAAGAGTTGGACATGACTGAAATGACTGAACAAAATGTTAGCTATAGTTGTTATGATATATATATATATATATGCATATATATATGTATAGGTATCTATGCTACATACCCTGCATATGGTATATTATATAAATCTAGAGTGATGGGAACTGCCTTCAGCCACTCTCCTCCCATTTCCCCTGGTCCCCTTATGCCTACTCTTACTCTCCATTTATCACAGGATAAGGCATAGTGTGAACATTCCTGAGACAATGTTTTTCCCAGGATAAAATCGCCATCCATCACTCACTGTGCCTGAACAGTGTAAATATGTGTTGGCTGATAGGATTATTTATTATCACATATTTGAGCTATGGATTATTGCTGAAGAGGCTGCTTGCCAAGCATTATTAGTCTGCTCCCCTGGGAAACAATGCTTAACGGGCAGATCCAATTGTGGCTGGAAAGCAGCAATGGGCATGAAAATGGGAAGCATTTATAGTAGAGAAGTAGGCTGGACCTTTGAAATCATGTCTGAAAGTTACAAATATCTTAATATTAGATCCAGTGGTGCAGTGGATAGAGTGTCAGGCCCAGGTTCGGTTAGACCCAAGTTCTAATATGGTCTCAGACACTCAGACACTTAGCTCTGTGTCCCTGAGCAAGTCACTTAACCTCTGTTTGCCTTTCTTTCCTCATTTGTAAAATGGAGATAATAATAGCCCCTACCTCCCAAGGTACAGGGCAGTTAGGAGGGGCAGGGCAGTGAGGTGATAGAGTGGCTAGAGTACCAGCCAATCCTGAAGTCAGGAAGACTCATCTTCCTGAGTTGAAATCGAGCCTTAGACACTCACTAGCTATGTGACCCTGGGTAAGTCACTTTAACCCTGCTTGCCTCAGTTTCCTCATCTGTAAAATGAGCTAGAGAAGGAGATGGCAACCACTCCAGTACCTTTGCGAAGGAAACCCCAAATGGGATCGTGAAGAGTTGGACATGACTGAAAACAACTGACAACAACACCACCCCCGCCTCCAAGGATTGTAATAAAGATCAGATAAGACAATTGTGAAGTACTTGGCATGTAATAAGTGCTATATAAATGTTAGGTATTTAAAATTATTCATCATTATCATCATCCAGGGGCTGCCCTCTCCATTTGAAATCAAAGTCACACAAAAAGCTGTCTATGTTTGCATTTGGTAAATTCAAAAGACATTTATTGAATAGCTTCTATGTGACATTTTACAGATAAGGAAACTGAGGTTAAGAAAAAAGAAGCCATTTGTCCCTGGTCTCACGGCTAGAAAGATGAAATTCAAATTCAGGGTTTCCCAATTCCAAGTTAAATTATCTTTCTGCTGTACTTACTTTTTCACTGGGGCAATGAGGACTCAGAAAAAAGGATGTTCACAGATAGTCGAAGAGACAGGAGAGCTAAGAAGGGCTTCTTCCCTAGGAAATACAGAGAAGCTTGAGTGCCTCGAAGGGCTAGATCTGGGTGGCAAAAGGACTGAAGAACATGTCATATGGAAGTCTTTGGAAGGCATTGGTGATGTATGGTCTGGAGAAGAGAAGATTCAGAAGGGATATAATAACAGCTGTCTTTATGTAGCTGTAGGGTTGTCATGTGAGAGAAGCACTGGACTTGGTGCCAGATAGCAGTATTTGAAACAACTAGTGGAAGTTACAGAATTTTGGCTCTGTGCAAAGAAAAAATTACTAACAAAGTAGAGTTATAGAATAACCTGACTGGGGTGGCTAGGTGGCACAGTGAATAGAGCACCAGCCCAGGAGTCAGGAGGACTTGAGTTCAAATCCGACCCCCAACACTTAACACAAAAACTAGCTGTGTGACCTTGGGCAAGTCACTTAACCCCAACTGCCCTCCAAAAAAAAAAGCAAAAAGAAAAAAAAAGAATAACCCGACTGGTGAAGGCGGGGATCCTCCTCACTGGCGGTCTTCAAGTAAAGGCTGAGTGACCACTTGTTGGACATATTTTAGAGGGTATTGTTTGAGTTTCAGGTTAGACTAAATGGTTCCTATCTTTTCCAGCTCTTACATTCTGAAAATCTCTGATCTGTAATCCCTGCCTATACAAACAGCTGCTGCCTGCAATAATTCCATTATTGACAGTAGACGTAACCCCTCTTGGTGTCTGTCTGTTGCAGATGTGGATGAGTGTGCTTCAGATTCTCATCAGTGCAACCCTACCCAGATCTGCATCAACACCGAAGGAGGATACACCTGCTCTTGTACAGATGGATACTGGCTCCTGGAAGGCCAGTGTTTAGGTAATGCCTCTTTTTACAACCTGGTTTATCTAGGGTGTTAGAAGTGATAAGGGTTATACCACTTTCTAAAGGGCTTTTGGGTATGCCTGATGACATATGTTTTAATTCCACTAATTCCTGAAAGCCCTCTGCTGTCATTATCAATGTCATCTTTATAAAAAGGCAATTCAGTGCCTAAGAATTCATGGCAACATGCTGTATGTTGTATAAATAAGAGTAATGTAAGCCTAATCCTGACCTCTACCCATTGGGATGGCTTGACATTATGGGAATATGCCTGGAAGTAGGAGTGGGGCCTTGAAGGTTGGAATGTAGCAAATCAAGCATAGGAATCTATCCAGAGATAAACATATCTCCTAGGGGCCAGTTTGGTTAAGATACAACAATTGAAATACAGGCAGGATAATCCAAGTTCACATATCCTTATAAAATAATATAAAATAGCCTCAGGCTGTATTTGCATTCCCAAGGCTACATGAGAAAAGATTACCCATCAAAAGCTGCCAATTGAGCATTTGTGTCGTACGTTTGGCATTTGCAATATGTTTTAAAATTTTTATTATTTTTGGGTTTTGTTCCCGTTTTTCTTTCTTTGGGTTGTATTTTAGGCAAGGAAATGAATTCGTGGTGTTGTCCAGCTGTCACGTCAGTTTCTATGGGTGTGATTCCTGTGCCGTGTTTTCCTGGAAAAAGTCCTGTCAATTTGAATTTTCTAAGACGAGATTATGTTGTTTGAAAGTTACTCCTAGAGGAACCGTGAAACATATCCAAACGGAGTTCCTTAAGGCACAGAAGGGAGGGAATGGGTGTTTCTCTTTCCAAGGTTTTCTTGAGTAAAGCTGAGTTTTAGTGAAGATGTAAGGAGCTATGGATCCCAGAGCTTTCTCAGGACTGAAGACTGCTCCATACAAGAATGGCTTGAAGGAGTTGAGGATAAACATCCCCAGCCTGGAGAAGAGATAACTCTGGGGGAGTAGAATAACTCTCTTCAAATATCTAAAGGGACATCAGTTTGAAGACGGATTAGATTTGTTATACTTGACTCGTAGAGAAACAGATATGTAAGAAAAAATATCTTAAAGTATAAGGGTTTTCCTCTTTCACTGGAGGTCTTCAAGCATGAGTTGGATGACCATTTGATGGGAATATTGCAGAGGGGTTAAAGCATCAGAAGTGTATTAGATTGGATGATCTGAGGTCCTTCTCTACTCTGAAGTTCCAAGATTCTAAGAATCTATTTATACTGTCTAACATTTTGAGCTAGGTTTGAATTTATATGTATGCCAAATTGGGGCATGCATTCCAGTACATGATGATGTGAGAGATAATAGGCATTTTTATCACCCCCATTGATTTTCACAAAATTTGGTATCCCTGCTTTGAGCATGAATAGATTAGTAAAACAGACAATCTACTTCACCTAGACTCTAAACATTTATGTTTGTTTCATGGGAAGTAAATCAGATAGGATAAGTGAATGATAAAAGTGCCCAGGGGTCAGGAAAATTGTTGGGTTTTGCCATCTTCAGCTATGGTGGCTTTTTTTCTTCTAAGGCCAAAGTCTTTGTAATCTATATAGCAATCTGCCACAACTTACTAGCCTTTAGAAGAATTTACTTTTATGCTAAGTAACCAGTGATAGATAATATATGCTCTCAAGGATAACTTTCCTTCAGGAATTCTTACACTAAGGACTTTTTTTTTTTGAGGCTGTCTTCCTGGGCCTTACCTAATATGCCCAACTGAACTCTGAAGTAGTCATCATTAGCCCTAAAAATTAAAAAAATGAAAACCACCATGAAATTCCAGAGCAAGGGCCCTTCAATTTCCACTTTGAGGAGTTGCCTTTATCTTCCTCTTCTGTTTTCTAGCACAGGCTTTTTGCCACACCCCTCCCCCTCCTTCCCATGCCTGGACTTTTCCTGTCACACAGCCCAGGCTGGACTGAGAATGGGATTCCCTGCCCATTCATCCTTGGACTAATTCCATTTCTGTTTCCCAGTCTTTCCTCTCATGTAAGTATTGTGCTGAAGGCTAGGCACATGAGCTCACTTATATCCTATCTGACTCACCTAGAATCAGTTCTGGACTTTTATTTTCCTTTATATATACATGACATATTTGTAAGTCAGGAGGTTGGGTAACTTGTGTGTGCATGTATGTGCATGAGAGAGACAGAGACAGAGAAAGGGAGACAGAAACAGACCAACAGAGACAGAAACCAAGAGATTAAACATACACAGTGAAAAAGAAAAGGGAGAAATTCTTGGTCAGGAACTATCTCATTGCTTAATAAAAGTGATGATGATGATGATGATTCACATTAATAAGGCAGCTGGGTGATGCAGTGAATAGAGTACCAGCCCTGAAGTCAGGAGGACCTGAGTTCAAATCCGACCCCAGACACTTAGCACTTACAAGCCATGTGACCTTGGGCAAGTCACTTAACCCTAATTGCCCTACCTTCCCCCCTTCAAAAAGAAAAAAAAAGAAAAAAAATTCACATTAATAGAATACTTCAAGGTTTGGAAAGTTCTTTCTTCACAATAGCCCTATAGAATAGATTGTGCCAGCATCATTATCCCTATTTTACAGATAACAGGGAGATAAAGTCCCTTACACAAAGTCATAAATGTTTCAGAAGTTGGGATGTTGGGACATGTACCCAGTTTGTATGACTCCAACTTAAGGTTTGTTTTATTATGCCAAGTTGTGTCTTTAATGAAGGTTTTTACTTACTGGGGCTATATCTATATGTAACAGAGTCAGTGTGTTCCATTGAATATAGTCCTGAAGATTTTCTAGGACTAGGGAAAAGGCAGACACCAGAGTGGCACAGTGGATAGAGTGCCAGGCCTGGGGTCAAGAAGGCTTCTCTTTCTGAATTCAAATCTGTCCTCAGATACTTCCTAGCTGTGTGACCCTGGGCTAGTGGCTTAGCCCTGTTTGCCTCAGTTTTCTCATCTGTAAAATGAGGCAGAGAAGGAAATGGCAAACCATTCCAGCATCTTTGCCAAGAAAACCCCAGAGGGGCTCACAAAGAGTCAGACATGGCTGAAAAAGGACTGAACAACAATTATACTAAATGCCAGGGATACAAAAAAAGGGCAAAAACATTTTCTGTTCTTAGGGTGTTCACAAGGAGGAGACAACATGAAAACAGCTCTGTAAAAGCAAGATATATACAAGATAAAATAGAGATGATCAACAGAAGGAAGGCATTGGCATTTAGAGACATGAAGAAAGGCTACTTGCAGAAAGATAGGATTTTAGCAGGGACTTGAAGTAAGTGAGGGAGGTAAAAAGATGTAGGTAAGGAGGGAAAATATTCCAAGCATGGGGGACAATGAAAGTCACGGGGAAAAAAAACAAAAAACAAACCACCATAAAACCATTGTCACAGGGTCACAGAGTATATAGAGAGGAGTAAGATGTAAGAAGAGTAGTGCAGTGAATAGAGCACTGACCTTGGAGTCAGTAGGACCTGAGTTCAAATCTGGCCTCAGACATTTAACACTTACTAGCCGTGTGACTTTGGGCAAGTCACTTAACCCCAATTGCCCTCCACAAAAAATAGCAAAAAAAAAAAAAAAGAAGAAGAAGAAGAGTGATGTGTTATCAAAGGCTTTCAAAGCCACCCAGAGGATTTCATAGTTGAACCTAGAGGTTGTGGAGAACCAGTGGAGTTTACTGAATGGGGAGGGAAGTGTTGGCCTTGCACTTTGGGAAGATCAATTTGACAGCTGAACATAAGATAGACTGGTGCCTCCTAGCATGAGGGCAGGAGCTGTGGCCTGGCACTAAAACTCATTGAAGAAGGGAGAAAAATTTTCTGTAATCTTCTTCTCAATTTCCTTTCCTTGGTTCTGTCCTCTAGGAGCAAGAAGAACAAATTTCTTCAACAACTCTGGATACAGAGTGTCCCAAAAGTCTTTAGTGCAGCTATAAAAAAGCTTAGACTTTTGGGATACCCTGTGTTTGAAGACAGCTCTCATGTCTTCCCTACCCCCACCCCATGCTTTATCTCCTACAGGCTTACTTTCTTTAACTGATCAATTTATATTATAATTTTAAAATTCCATCCTGTGGATGGCTTGAAGCTTTTCAGTGTTCTACTTATGATGTGGTACCCAGGACTGAATCCAATACCTCAGGTGTTGTTTGACTATGATTGAATACATCATGACTATGACTTCTCACATTTTAGATCTTTTTATTAACGTAGCCTAAGATTGCATTGACTCTTGTGGCCATGGCAAGCAGTCAAGTAGATCTCCCATTTCATTTTTGAATGTCCTATTTTCTAAATATACTTTCTCCATCTTGTCCTTATGCTGTTGATTTTTTGAATCTAAGTCTAGGAATTTACATTTATTTAAATCTAATTTTATTAGATTGGACCCACTTTTCTATTGTCATCCAATGTTAACTATCTCTTCCTGATGTATGGGATTTATATATTTGATAGCCATGTTTTCTATGCTTTTATCTATTCAGTTATTAACTCGACTACCCAAGGATTGAGTTGGAAGCTGGGGAGGGGAAATATCAGCATTACTGACCAATAGCAACAAAAGTTGCTGCCACTTAATTTCTAGTGTGTGCTGCCCTTCTATGACCTTCCCAGTTGGATGACATGGCCCTGCCTGGCATACTTATTCCAGCAGGTGGCACCATCTTACAAGTGTCGGTTAAAATTAATTTGGTTAAATGTAATACAACAAATATTTATTAAGTGCCTACTATGCACAAAGCACTGATATTCGGGACTGGGTATACAAAGACAAATGATAACATACATGTTTATGTTCTAGTGACTGGGGACATGTAGGGAAGAATGCGACATGTATAAAGATAAGTAGTGTAAAGATACCTATAAAGATAGGTAGTGTGTAATGGGTATAAAAGACAGATTCAGGCAAATGACTCTAGGAAAATATGAGAAAGGAGAAAGAATTTTTAGTTTAAGAGTTAATGGAAACTTATTTCGAGATCATGGCATCTGGGCTTACCCTTGAAGGAAGAGAAAGGTTTGGAAAGGTAGCAACAAGGAGGGAATACATTCTCTACTTGTTTCTTCTAGGGTCTTGTACTATATCATCCCTTTAACTTCTCAGTGTTCTAGGCAATTCCCCAAGACTATACATTGCAGAGAAGGAACTGACCTGCATTAGCAGAGGGAGTTTCCTCACATGGGAAGTCCTTTTAATCAATGAAATCACAGGTCCAGTCCCTATCCTTATCTTCTCCTACAAACAACATGCTCAGATTTCTCTCTCCCTTTAAGAATCTTCATTAGATTGTGCCACCCCCTCAGGTCATACCATATTTTCTTCTCTTTCCCAGGGGGGTAAAGCTATCTACACTCATTGCATCTACTTTCTCACCACCCACTTGCTTTCTCCTGCTTGCATCTTGTCTACTGACTCCACTGCTTGACTGAAACTTAACTCTCCAAGATCACCAGTGACTTCTTTATTGCTAAATTCAATGGCTTTTTATTGCTCCTCGTTCTTTTTGATCTCTCAGCAATGTCTGGTATTGTTAGCCACTCATCCACGGATACTTTTTCCTCCCTAAATTTTTGCGTCAGGGTTCTCTTATTCCACCTCTGACAGTTCCTTCCCAGCCTTCTTTGCAGGATCGTCATCCTTCTTCCACTCTCTATGCATGGGTACCCCCCCAAGGATTTATCCTGGACTTTCCCCCTTCTCTTTCTATTCATATGAACTCAACAATCACCTCCATGTAGATAATTTCCAAATCTATGTATGCTACTTTCATTTCTGTCTTGAGAGCTATTCCTGCATCTCCAACTATTGGCCAGACATCTCCACCTGGGTGTTCCATAGGCACCTTAGATTCAACATGTCCAAACTAGACTTCATTATCTTTCCACCTAAATCCATCCCTCCTTCTAACTTGTCAATGCATGTTGAGGTTACCACCATTCTTTCAGTCACCCAAGTTCACAATCTAGGAGTAATCCTCAACTCTTCATTCTCACTCACCTTTCATTCCAATTTTCCCTCTTCATTCTGATCTTCTATTCCCAATCACAGTTTCCAGATCTTATTTACTCACCACTATCCTTGACATCTGAACTCTTCTCTGCGTACCACATCTCATAACTCTCCTCATGGACTGCTGCAATGACTTCCTAAATGGTCTCCCTGCACTCAGCATCTTGCCTCTCTACCCCATCTTCCACATGTTGCCAAATTGATATTCTTAAAATGCAGGTTTGATCTTGTCTCTCTTCACCTTAAGAAGTACTAGTGACCCCATATTGCTTTTAGAATAATATACAAATGCCAGTGTTTGGCATTTAAAGTCCTTCATATCTTGCTTCAGTCCACCTTTCTAGCCTTATCATAAATCATTCCGCTTTCTGCACTTTTTGGTCCTTCTTGCCAAGAGGCAGCTGGGTGGCATGTGAAGAGAGTTCTGGACCTGGAGTCAAGAAGGCCTACGTTTGACTACTTACCAGCTGTGTAGCCCTAGAACTTTCATCTACCTCAGTTTCCCCAGCTGTGGAATGGGGATAAGAGTAGCACCTACCTTTCAGTGTTGTTATTGGGATTAAATGAGATAATATTTATAAATCACTTAGCACAGTGCCTGGCATACATTAGACACTTAATAAATGCGTATTTCCTTCTTTTCTTCCTCATATATGATATTCCATTCCAACTCCATTCCTTGTGACAGACTGTTCTCCCCGACTGAAATGCCCTCCCTCCTCACCTTTTCCTTTTGGGACTCCTAGTTATAGGAGTCTATAACTATAACTAATTAGTTATAGAAGGCATTCTTGATCAGATGTAGGATGGACTAGATGGTGTCTGAGGTCTTTTGTAGTTCTGAGATTCTGTGATTTGATGTCTCCTACTGTACGTGTACCATTTCTTGAAAGTAACACTCCATGTCTCATTGCTAGGCCTTTGTGTTGTCTGAACCTCATATCTGGAATGCCCTACCCCCTCACCTCTACCTCTTAACTTTTCCATCTTCCTTGAAAATTCAACACACACACCACCTTCTATAGAAGGCCTTACTGATTCAGCTACTAATGTCTTTGTTTCTCAGACTGCCTTCCACCTACTCTGCATAGACTTATAGGTATCTAGTTATTTCAAGTTTTCTTCCCCATTAGAATTTAAGTTTCTTAGGGCAGGAACTCCCCCTCCCCAATTTTTCTATGTAGTCCTCCTTGCTTAGCACAGTTTCTGGTTCATAGTATGCCCTTCATATAAGCTTGTTGATTCACTTACTGACTGACTGACCATATTCCTCTCTAATGAGAGGAAGAAGGTGTGTTTTATCAAGCATTCTCCAGAACTGAGATTTGTCACTATGGTTACAATTAATCAGAGTGCAGTTTAGCACTGCTCCCATTTACAGTCAACTTAAAAAAAAAAAAAAAACAAAACCCAAACCTTTCCTTTCCTCTGAGTAATGGTGGTAAGAATTTTACATCAGAAGATGGGTTTTATGTGTGAGGTTATCAGGGGGCAGGAATAGGGGGCAGCTCTAATAGCATTTGTGACATGCTTTCCAAAATCTCACAATAATATACTTGAGGAATCACTCTGCTGGTACAAATTGTCCAGGGACATTATAATAAGTGGGGGAGGAATGAAAGTGTCATTCATTCAGATTCCTACTCTAAAAAAAAATTACCTGGTCCCACTGATAACAGTATGTCTAAGCAGGTGGGTAAGTGTATGCATTATTGACTGAATGCTGACTTACAGGCCTTTTGTACCTTAAAAGGCAGATGCTTCCCTATGGACAGTTCAGACTGGGAGAAGAGTTGTATTTATCAAGTGTTTATTGTCTTTTCTGGCTCAAGGAGTGACTCCATCCTTTGCTCTTACAGCTTGGTGTTGATTGGATTCACATGTCTCCCAGTTGAATTGTTATCGGACACTCCTCCTAAACCAATCTTTTGTTCTTGACAGCTGAACGCATTCATCCTTAATAACCTTGGCCAGGAGTCCATTGGAACTATGCTAGGGATTCCTTTCCTGTTTTAGACTAATTCATCCCCTCCCATGACAGTTATATATACATATGCATATATACACATTATATATTTAGACACTCATATTTATTTAAAGAAATTCTTTGGAACCAGAAGGGAGAATTTTAGGGAGAATAAAATTAGCAACATTTTTACAATTCAGCCAGCAAAAAGCTGTGATTATTGCTATATATATTTCCTTGGCTGCTCCAAAGTCCATAACTTACCCATTAGGCAAAGGACTACACCACATGAATGGTCTGATGTAAGAGCTTTTGGTTATTTGACTAATAAATGTGGTTCTTTGAAACCAGGGCATCAGAGTTGCTTAACCATCTGGCACAATGCCTGGCAAACAGCAAGCATTTAATAAATGCTTGTTAAATTGAATTAAACTGCAAGATTATAGTTTTGCCAAGCACTAGCTTGTTTCCCCCTGCTCTGTCCCAGAACATTACCACAAGCCACAGCTCACTACTGGCTTTTGGTGTCTACTAAGGTAAAATAAATAAATTAATTAACTGATTCATTCATTAATTTATCCATCTATGCATTCATTCAACATTTATTCAGCTATCAGCTATTACTATGTAGAAGACACAATTCTAATTTCAATAAGAATAGTCACTTTATATAATCCTTTTAAGGTTTACAAGGCACTTTACATATGTTATCTCACTGGACCTTGACTGGAAACCTGGTAAAGTAGATACAATTATTATCTCCATTTTAAAGATAAGGAAACTGTGGCTTAGAAAAGTCAAGTGACTTACAGGGTTATACAGATGGTAAGTCTCTGAGGCAGCATTTGATTTGGGTCTTCCTGACTCCAGGTTGAGTGCTCTATCCACTGTGTCATTTATCTGCCTCATAAATAAGTTATAGCAAAGCAAATTTCAATATTCAAGAGTTATTAATTTTATCCATGGGTGTAGTCCTCCACTCTCTAATTTGGTAGAGGGGTTTTGAGAGTTGTGATGGCCTAAAAAAAAAAGGCATCATCCTTCAATGAACTTGGTAAAAAAGTTCTATGAATTGATAGTAGCTATCTAGGCTGCTACTCGGGCAACATACATAACCATTCATCACTGAACTTACACTCCAGGCCTTCCTAGCTTGGTAGGACTTGGGAGAGAGCCCAAGGTCCCCTTCATGCCATAATAAGGCTTCAGAACAGGACGTCAGTGAAGACTAGCAAAGCATATGCAAGTCATTAGATCAATCAACAAGCACTGATTAAACATCCACTGGGAATGGGAAGATGAAATGGAAAAACAAAGTAGTCCTGGTCTTCAAGTAGCTCATATCATTACGAGGCAAACAATATGTATACATATATTAATATACAACAAATATGAAAAATAAATATAAGGTAAATTTTCAAGGGAAGGCAATAATAGCTGGAGTGGGGATTGGGTGGATCAGAAAAAAGTTTCCTGTGGGAGAGGCATTTAAGTTGAGTATTGGAGGAACTTAGGGATTCTAAGAAGTGAAAATGAAGAAGGGGGCGAATTCTAGGAATGAAAATCATATTCCTATCCTTTCTATTCCTTTTCTTTGCAGCTGTCTACTTTAATCAAAATCTACTAAAATATATTTTTTTTTCCTGGCTATATGTTTGGTACTGGATTGATTGCACCTGGGGGTGAAGCATAAGATATAATTCTTATCCCTAAGAAGTTTATTGTTGAGTCCCCAGAAGGGAGCTAACATACAGAGAGGCCCCTGGTAGGTAGATAATTAATCACCAGACCAAAGTGGATCCCCTTTTTGGAGAAAAGAGTCCAATGCTTGAGTAAAAACCAAAGGCTAGGTGAGGTCAGGAACAAGGGTTTCTGGGGAATATCAAAGCCAAGAACCGACTGAGGTGGAAATAGGGTGCTGGGGGCCAGCAGGGGCTTTCAAGATTGGCATGTCAGTAAAGAGATCAAGAGCTATAGTGACAGAAATGTCAGGGAAATGACTGTTTGATGCATTCTGGTTCTTTGAATTACTGCCCTTTTATTGTGGTGGTGAGTTTTCCCCACTTTTTACTGCTTGGATATGCAGACACATGCAACAGTATGGGTGTTGGGACCACCCTCTTTACCTTTATTATATCAATTAAGGGTAGTGACATGGCAGACTGGATAGAGCCCTGTGTCTGGAGTTCAAATCTGACCTCAGACATTTACTAGTAGTGTGACCCTAGGCAAATCCCAACCCTTTTTGCTTCATTTTCCTCATCTGTAAAATGAGCTGGAGGAGGAAATGGCAAACCACTCCATTATCTTTGCCAAGAAAACCTCAAATGGGGTCATGAAGAGTCAGACAGAACTGAACGAACTAAACAACATATCAATGAAGTGTAGATGGGCATTGATGTCTTTTTCTTGGAACAACTGCTTTTTATAGATTGCTCAAACTACTGCTTTTCTTCATTAGGGTTGATAATTAAGGGCTGATACCATTGTACTGGACATGGTATTATATAAGCAGATTTTACCAAAAGCTTCTTTAAAAATTTTTTATTGATAGCTTTTGCTTTCATGTCACTTTCATTTCTGAACATATATTCTTCCCCATTGTACTATCCTTTGTAACTCAGAATGAAACAAAAGAGAAAATCATCAGTTAAACAAAGCTAACATATCAACCAAGTATAATACTAGTATCGATGTTCCATATCCATAGTCCCCCGAGTCTTTATTTAAATAAGGGAGGGAAGAACATTTTCCTATATCTTCTCTCATGGTTGTTGTGGGTTGTTTTCCTGCATATTTCATTCTGCATTAGTTCACATGTCTTTCTATTCCTTTTTTGAATTCTTTGTAGTCATATTTTATAGTGCAATAATATTTAATTTGATTCATTTACCACAATTTGTTTTTAGTTCTTTGCTACCACAAAAAGTGTTGCTATGAACATGTCAATGTATATTCAGTGGTATGCTTGAGTGAGCTCATACTGCCCCTCATGAAAGTTATTGTTAAATTTTCAGCGTGAACATTTATTTACCTCAGAAATCAGCAAACCACATTTGATTTGTTGTTTTGTTGTTTGTCTAGATGTAAAGTAATAGAGAAAATGTTAATAATAAATGTGTCATGTTTATGTTTTTTTTCTTCAGAGAGTCAATTATTAAACATTAATCAGCACATTCCTGTGTATATAAGCACTTTATTCTTGCCTTTGGCTTTATTAGAGTATATGCCTAGAAGGATCATTGAGCAAAAGAATATTGACATTTTAGTCATTTAAAAAATACTTTCAAATTGCTTTTCAGAATTGTTCAACAGTTGACAGCTCCACCAATTATATATTCTGTCTTCCCACCCCCTCAGACATAGATAATTTAATTATTTTTTCCCAATTCAATGAATATAAAATAAAATCTGAGTTATTTTGATTATTCCTTATTATAAATGATCTTGATCAATATTCCATGTTGTAATTAATCATTTGAATATTTTTCTTTTGAAAGCCATTTCTATCCTTTGACCATTTATCCACTGGAGAATGATTCTTGGCCACCTGATGTTTTTTACACAAAAATATTAGGTGAAATAATGTTACTATGAACAGTTAGTTCCATAAAACAAGGTAATAAATGCCTTAAGATGTAATGGTATTACAGTGGGTCATTGAATTATTACTGGGGGGGTTGTTTATAATGGTACTTGTAGTGTTCTTGTATACTTATAGTGTATTGTTATTGTTATATAGGGGACACTTCTGTGTGATGTCTGTGTTCTTAGTTATTTTTATGTGATCTTTCTTAGCCTTGTCCATGGAACTCATTTATTTAAGGCAGGGAATTTCTATTGCAGCCACAATAGTGTCAAACATTAGGATGATAGATGAACTAGAATATTAGAACTAGAGATCATTTAATCTAACTTCCTCATTTTATAGATGAGGGAACTTAAAAAACCATGCACACAAATAAATTACTTGTCCAAGGTCACATGTGAAATATGTTGATGACAAAGCTAGAAATCAAAAGCAAGTCCCTTGACTCTTGGGCTAAAACTCTTAGGCTTAGATTATTCCCATTCTACCATGATGGCAATGGTGGTAAGGTGATATTCATGGATGAGACAGCAATGTTAGTGATGGTGATCCTGATGGGAGGAAGGGAATACAGATGATGGGGATGAGAATGGAGATGGAAATGGGAGTGTGGATGGAGATGAAGAAACAAGAGTAACCTGACCTGTTTTTCTTCCTTTTATATTTTCAGACATAGATGAATGTCGTTATGGCTACTGTCAACAGTTATGTGCCAATGTCCCTGGCTCTTATTCCTGTACATGCAACCCAGGTTTTACCCTCAATGAGGATGGAAGATCTTGCCAAGGTATTTCTCATTGGGTAATAGCTTTCAAAAATTGAAAACCTAAATTGTATTTCTATTTTAAATTTATATTCATAGCATGAACTTTTTTTATACATGCTGGAAAGACTAAAAGAATATTACTATTCCTCATTGCTTATCCTGAATGCTTCCAGAAACCCAAGTATTGATCTTAGGTTATGTGACTAAGGCAATTATGTAAACCTTCCTGAGGGCTGCTGGGGTAAGAACTTCAGCCAACTCTCCACAGAAAACCTTTCTCTTTATTTTCTTTTCTCTTCTTTTCTTTTCTCTTCTTTTCTTTTCTCTTCTCTTCTTTTCTTTTCTTTTTTTTTCTTTTCTCTTCTTTCTTTCTTTCTTTCTTTCTTTCTTTCTTTCTTTCTTTCTTTCTTTCTTTCTTTCTTTCTTTCTTTCTTCCTTCCTTCCTTCCTTCCTTCCTTCCTTCCTTCTTTCTTTCCTTTTTGGAGGGGGGAAGGCAGGGCATTTGGGGTTAAATGACTTGCCCAAGGTCACACAGCTAGTAAGTGTTAAGTGTCTGAGGTTGCATTTGAACTCAGGTCCTCTTGACTCCAGGGCTGGTGCTCCATTCACTGTACCACCTAGCTACCCCCAAAGTTTACATTTCTTAGACCCAGCTGTATTTGATTTCTCATACTTGAAAGTTGCATTATTTACTCTCTTGGCTCATTGGGAGCTGTGTCAACAATCAAATTCAAGAACCCAGATCAAACTTTTCAGAAAGAGCTCCCTTATCTATGGTTCATTTTTTTCCCCTCAAAGAGATAGGGACTATACTTATGATTATATTGATTCAGGAAACTCTTGGGTGAAGAACCTCTCTCTACTACTGCTAGCTTGTAGTCTTAGAGAGTTGCCTAGAATAGACAATTTAAACTGTGAGTCACAGTTACAGAAAATTTGGCAACAGTAAAAGGTGATTTCTGAAGGTGCAATGACCAAAAATTAATTAAAAACCAAACACATAAAGAATCCAAAGTTTTTCTGGTAGTGCTTGCCTGTGTTATATTGCACAACTTCATTGCAGCCTAGGTTCTGAACACACAGAGCCCTTTGCACTGCACATGCCCTCAGGCCACACAATGGCCATCTATACCAAAAAAGGGTTGCAAGTAGAAAAAGTTTAAGAAATCCTGGCCTAGAACACTGGAAGTATGACTGGCCCAGAGCCAGTATGTATCAGAAGTGGAACTTGAAAATTCAATATGCCACACTAACTGGCAAAATTAAAAATGATTTTATACAAGTTTCTACTGTACATTAGGTATTTTGTTCTCATATGTACCCAGTAAAGAAATATGCCTTAGTGTATTGGCTCAAGTTTATAGGTCTCTCTTGCCAAAATGGGGAACAGGTTAATTCAGGGCTGGGGAACCTGTGACCTCAAGACCTCAGGCCTTCTAGGTCCTTGGATATGGCTTTTTTACTGAGTCCAAGTTTTACAGAACAAATCCTTTTGTTAAGGGAAGCCCATGGATTTCCTTAACTTCTTAATGTCCTAAAGTGTCTCTTGCGGAACAGAACCAATACCAGTGCTAATGGACACATTAATACCCACAGTCTGATGTTTGGGTTCTGAGTTCCCTTGTACAGAATGGGGATGACTTGAAACCTGTTCCACTGGCTTGTACCCAAGCCTGGGGCTGACTACTGCTGGCTGTGTTGTGGTTCTCACTTAGCCCTTGCTCACCAAAACCCTTGGGGAAATCTGTACCCACACCCACTCACAGAATCCCCAAGGATATACCCCTGAACACACCCATCAACTTTTAGGGTCATGGATCTGTGTCCAATATGCCCACAATCCACTGGTATTGACTCAGATTCTCTCAGTTTCCATACAGTTCTGTCACTTTTTAACCTCACTTATTCTCATGTTATAGTTTAATCTTCATTCTTGTCACTAGTGTTTCATTTTCCTAGTTTTCTGAACCCACTCAATAAATATGCCACACTCCAAATTCATGTGCCTAGAGGCCTGTTTCTTATCTGTCTGTGTACTTTCTTTAACTGTCCACAACCGCTGTGACTTTCTGAGTCAATATGAGTAGATCTCTAGGCCTAGAATTAGGAAGACCTGCCTGCATTAAAACCCCACTTTAAACCCTGAGAAATCTTTCCATCTCTCTGGGCCTCTGTCTCCTCAACTGTAAAATGATGGTGTTGAACTGAGTGACTTGGAAGGTCCCTTCCCATTTTAAATCTATGAGGCTATGAACTCAGCCTCATAGCTGCCCCTCCTTTAAAGTTGAGCACCTCCGTCTGTTGGCATAGGAAAGACTCACAGAGTTTATTTGAATCCTGACTCTTGCCAGTCCAAACTATATGGCCTTAGTCAGTTGACCTCTTTGAGACTCATAAATAAAATGGAAATGATACTTGTACTGTCTATCTCATAGGGTTTTTGTGAGGAAAGTGCTTTGTAAATGTTCACATACTGTAAAAATGTGAGTTATTCCAATCTAAGGGCAGGATGGGGCCTTTATGGCCTCCATGATGGGAGGGGTGGGCTGTTTTCCTTTCATGCAGGGACCATTTGGGCAGTTTTTGTGTCTTTGTCTGTAATCTTCCCACCAAACCTGGGGCTAAGGAGCATGAAACTGAGAACAGAGGTTACTACATCATTTCCCTTTCCACCCAAGTCTCAACAAAAGCATCACGAAACAAAAGTGCAGTCTGGTTTTCACATAATCAATTCAAATGCTGATAAGTCAGAAAAACAAATACCAGCACAGGCCAGCACAGTTCCCATCTAATCTTTTCATTTACTCAGGAAGTGAATGTGACCTTCAGACCTTAGGAATTAGGGCAAGTCCTGTGGGGGGTCCTGGGCCTTGGCACATTCCCAGTCAGCCAGTGTGGCAGACACAGAATGAAGTCTTTGTCTAGAGGCTGTCACCAGACTTCACAGGAACAGTTTCCTCATTACACCATTAATGGTCTGGCCTGCAAGTTTTGGACCTGGCTGGGCTATGTTAGATGAAGGATATTATGACTCAATCAGTTGGATCATATCTACATTGTTGGGTAAACAGGAAGGCATCAGAATTAAAGAGTTTGATCCCATGTTCTCTGTTAAGTCACCCCTCCAAGGCAGTGCCTGCAAATGATTCTGAGAAATTTCTATTCTGTTCATATTTCCAGTTTAGGTCCTAGACTGTTAGGGCTGGCAAGAACCTTTCAGATCATCTATTCCAGGGATTCTTAACTATTTTTGTGTTACTGATCCCTTTGGTAGTCTGGTGAAATTGTAGAAGATTCCTTCTCAGAACAATGTTTTTTAAATGCATGAAATAAAATAATATATAAATAAAATAAATAAAAAACTGGTTATGTTGAAATAGTTATTAAAACATTTTTAAAAGTTCACAGACTCCAAGTTAAGGTTCTTTTATCTGGTCCAGCACCTTAATTTTACAGATAAAGAAACAGAGATGGAAAGTGTTTTGTCCAATAACTATTAAGTGGTGAAATCAAGACTAGACTCTAGATCTCTTGACTTTAAGAGCTGCAGGCTGAACTTTTCCTTGGAGGGAGTCAAAGAAGAACAGGCAGCAGTGTAAGCATCCCTGTCCTCTCTCCCCAGGGAAGGGGCAGACAGTTCCTGGCTCCTTTAGGTGTGGAAGCTGGTATCAGTATAGTGGGATAGCTAAGTGGCACAGTGGATAGAGCCCTGACCCTGAACTCTTCCTGAGTTCAAATCTGGCTTCAGACAGTTCCTATCTGTGTGAGCCTGAACAAGTCACTTAACCCTGTTTGCCTCAGTTTCCTCACCTGTAAAATGAGCTGGAGAAAGAAATGGCAAATCACTCTAGATTTGCCAAGAAAACCCCAAATGGGGTCACAAAGAATCAGACATGACTGAAACAACTGAACAACAGTGCTTGTACCACCAGTCCCAGTGGACCTGTTTCCCAGGGTACCAGCCTCTAATTGC
Organism: Gymnobelideus leadbeateri; assembly: GCA_011680675.1. Taxonomy (NCBI): domain Eukaryota; kingdom Metazoa; phylum Chordata; class Mammalia; order Diprotodontia; family Petauridae; genus Gymnobelideus; species Gymnobelideus leadbeateri. The sequence goes on from WOXC01009655.1 coordinate 120,416, forward strand.
CAGCTCAGGGTGTTTAATACCAGGTCAGGTCAACCTGGCTATAATACATCTCTTTGCCAATGTGGATAGCCACGTGATGAAGAATCATGCAGATTCAGAGCCTAATTATATATATGTCCTCCAAGGTTCTCACAAACAAACATATCAACCTACAGGGCCAAGTATGTTCTTAAGGGGAAAGTAGTGTATATTGGAGGTAGGTTTAGACAAGTGAATTCATGGACTTGTGCTATGGGAACATTTTTTTTTAATCAGCAGTGCTTGCAGATAACAGCTGTATCTTGTATGCACTGCCAGGATTTGTAATAATAAGGCTTTGTGTTATAGAACACTTTATGCTATTCAGAGTACTTTCATATTTGTTATCTCACTGGATCTTCCCAACAGCCTGTGAGTGAGACAGATCCAAGACAGGTTTTATGACCTGCCCAAAGTCCCGTGGTTAGTTTGTGACAGAGCCAGGATTAGGATTCTAAGCAGGATTATGGACCACATCAGAGTAAGCAAAAGCTGATTGGAGTCTTTTTCCTGGGGTCTGTTTGTCTGTCTCATTTTTCTGGAACGGGAACAGCTGGAGGGGCCTTCTCCATTGCCATCCTAGCTCTAGGATTCCTCACTCTCTGCCCTTATGTGACTCTTATTATAATAGCCCCAATCTCCAGAACTCCCATTCAGCCTCAATCTCCACCCAGTAGCCTAGCATCAAGGAAATTTTCCTGGCTTATTGGATGAGTCTAATCCCAACTGGCACCAAAGAAAATGAACCTTTGTTTGATGGATTAGAAAGGTATTATAAATAGCATTATAGGATCATAGATTTAAAACTAAGAGGAATCTTAGCGACCATATGAGTCTAGCCTCCTCATTTTACAGATAAGGACACTGAGGCTGTCTAGATAATAAATGACTTACCCAAGGTCATATAGTTAGTATGAGATATAATAACAATAATACTAGCTAGCATTTATATGCCACTTTAAGTTTTTGCAGAATATACATATCCTTGCAGCAACCCTGGGAAACAGATATTGTCATTACCGCTGTATTAAAGCTGAGGAAACTGAGGCAGAACAGAGGCTAAGTGATTTATCATGGGAAACAGGTGTATTACAAATTATCAATTTTGTATCACAAATCCAGATTACAAATTTGTAGTACAAATCCAGCACTCTATTCATTACCACCCAGATGCCAGATATGATATTCTTTTGCATTTACTGCCCTGCCTGGTTTCAATTCCATGTCCCTTCCAGGAAAAGCTCATCATTTCCTTTTTTTTTTAACTTTAAAATTTTTTTTCTTTTTTTCTTTTTTTTTCTTTTGGAGGGGGTAAGGTAAGGCAGTTGGGTTTAAGTGACTTGCCCAAGGTGACATTACTAGTAAGTGTGTCAAGTGTCTGAATCTGGATTTGAACTCAAGTCCTCCTGACTCCAGGGCCAGTGATCTATTCACTGCACCATCTAGCTGCTCCCAAGCTCATTCATTTCTAAACTTGTAGTGGATAGAGTACCAGGCCTGTGGTCAGGAAGACCTGAATTCAAATCCAACTTTAGACACTTACTAGTTCTGTGATCCTGGGCAAGTCATTTAACCCTATTTGCCTCAGTTGCCTCATCTGCAAAATGAGTTGGAGAAGGAAATGGCAAACTACTCTAGTATCTCTGCCAAGAAAACCCCAAAAAGGGATCACAAAGAGTCAGACATAACTGAAAATGACTAAACAAAAGCAACCGTGGGGCTAACTCAAGCTTTGACTCACACCCCCTCCCTCGACCTCTCCTCTAGCTGGAGGGCCGGGGGTGGGGTGGGGTGGAGTACCAAACTTCTCCCAAAGCTTTCCTTTGTAGAGGGCACAAACTGGACTCAGCTCATTCTACTTCGCATCTGCTGCCCTACTGGTTTCAACAGAAAAATATGCTACCCCAGTCTTGTTTTCTTGCGTCCTTTTATATGTTCCCTGCTTCTTCAGAATGTAAGCTCCTTGAGGGCAGGGACTTTCTTTTTATTAATTGTATTCCCAATGTCTTTGCCTAGCACATAGTGGACACTTAACGAATGTTGACTCCAAGTCCAGTGCCCTATCTACTGTGTCCTGCTGCCTTTTGGTTTAACCCTCACCTTTTATAGAAAAAGAAACTGAGTCTCAGAGAGATGAAATCTCTCTTACCTGAAGTCACATGGATAATTTGTGGCAGAACTGGGACTTAAGCCAAGGGTGGTATAGAGCTGGGGTCCCTGCCTTTTTATTTCATTTTACTTTTTTTTAACAGTTACCTACTATGTACCTCATATAAGCAACAATAATACTGTATTAACTCTTTTCATTTGTATAAAGATTTATAATTTGCAACCAGATCATAGTTGTGAAAGCCAATGAGCTCTGGATTAGGAAGCCTAAGTTCAAATCCAGGCTTTGTTGCTAACTAGCTGTATGACCTTTGCTAAGTGATTTTTTTAAACCTCTCTGGACCTATTTTTTCCTTTGTGAAGGAAGGGGATTGGATCATGGTGGGGAATCTGTGGCCTTGAGGCCACATGTGTCCCTCTAGGTCCTCAAGTGTGGCCTTTTGACTGTTATAGAACAAATCTTTTTATGAAGGGAATTTGTTCTGTGGAGTTTAGAGTCAGTGAAAGGGCCATGCTTGAGGACCTTGAGGACCACAGGTGGCCTTGAGGACACAGGTTCTCCATCCCTGGACTAGATAGTCTCTAACGTCCTTTTTCATTCTAAATTCTATGATCCTTTTCAGTGTCATCAGTCTACATCATTTGACACAGAAGGTATGCTGTAAAAAGGAAATAATGAGCTTTGTTTTCCCCCCAGATGTGAATGAATGTATGACAGAGAACCCCTGTGTACAGAGCTGTGTCAACACGTTTGGTTCTTTCATCTGCCGCTGTGACCCTGGCTATGAACTTGAAGATGATGGTGTCCACTGCAGTGGTAATGGCCTTCAGAGGGGTGACCCCCTATTTGGTGTCTATGGACTCGAGAGAGGATGGGGTTCTCCCACAGACATTTCCTCCTACCTTCTGGCATATCTTTTGTTTATTAGCATATCTCAATAAGGTCATAAATCCATAGGAAACAGATGTGAAGTTAAATTGGTGAGGGAAAGGGGTTAGACTGGAAATGATGATGAAAAAAAGTGCTAACAAAATATCCACAGGCAGGACTATGTGGCACGTGGTAATTGTTTGTCCTGTGCATACATGTGTTCATTCATTCATTCATTCATTCATTCATTCATTCATTCATTCATTCAACAAAACTTTATTAAGCACCTACTACACACTGGGGAAGGTACAATACACAATAATACTTGATCAATGCACTAGAGAGGAGCAAAACAAAGTATTATGTGAAGTCCCTGGAGGAGGGGTTCATGGAAGGTTTCATGTAAGACAGTGAGCATTTAGGTTTAGCTTTTAAAAATGGGTGGGCATCGGGCAGCTAGGTGGCACAGTGAATAGAGTCAGGCCCTGGAGTCAGGAGGACCTGAGTTCAAATTTGGTCTTGGACACTTGAAACACTTACTAGCTGTGTGACCTTGAGCAAGTCACTTAACCCCAATTACCTTGCCTTCCCCCTCAAAAAAAATTTCAAAATTCAAATTAAATTTAAAAAATGGGTGGGCTTTCAACAGGTAAGGTTGGGGAGGAGGAACATTTCAGGAACAAGGAAGAGTGGCATACTCTCAGGCAAAGTCGTGGAGCATGAGGGCATGGTGTATATTTGGGGGTCAGAAAGTAGCTCCACACATGCCACTTAGTCTCACATTTCTTTAATACACTGGTTATTTCATACTATAATTATATGTTGTAATTAGTCCAGTGAACAGTGGTCTGTATTCAGTGAGTGCTTAATAAATGTTTGTTAAATGAATGGTAGCCAGTTGGCAAATACCTGTCCCCTGTGACAATGGCAATTAAAATAATACTAGAAAGTTTGGATGGTGCCAGATTATGGAAGTCCCTGAATGCCAATCAAAAACCATTACTCAGTAGGTGATAGGGAGTCGCTGAAACTGCAGAGCAGTGACACAACCAATTACATGCATAGAAGGATTACTCTGACAGTTGTACAAAGGACAGCTCAGGGAAAGGAGAGTTATGGTCGTCTGGGAGGATGATAAACAGAACATTCACTAGTATGATAATGGTGATAGAAATAAGGGGATGAATATTTGGGGGAGATGGACTTGAAAGGACTTGTTAAGTGATTGGGCAGGAGAGGGAAGAGTCAGAGTTGATAACAAATGAGGAGATGAGGAACATTGTGGTGTTCCTGAAAGAAACGATGAAGTCAGAAGGAAAAACAGCTTCAGGGGCAAAGACTTAGTGGAGGGAAGTGTGGTCTTCTTGGAGGTGAAGGGAAGGGAGTTGGCCCCTATAATCATCTCTCATTTTTTGGGTTTGGGAACATTCTTCCTTATCCAAAACTGACCAGACATCCCAAGGGGCAACATAGGACATGCTTATAAATAATCTGAACTTTTAGCGCTTTGTCCAGCGGAGAAAGAGAAGGAAGAAAGGAGAGATTACCATCCCTAGAAGATGTGCAATGGAAGCTCTGAACCCCCTTTGGAATCATTCTGGTGTTCTTGCTGCCCCGACCTTGAGGTTACACAATCCGGGCTCATGGTAGAGATGTGCAGCCCTTTTCCCTTCCTTGAACCAACACTTACACAATGATTGGTCTATTGGAAATCTGGGGAACAGAATGCTGGATCATGAATACCGTTATCAGGATGGGACAAATACAAATACTGTGACAAAGGAGTGATCTTGTCTCCTGGCCCATGTCACGGTCTTCAGATGTCCCCTTTGCTCCGCAATGATAGAGGAGTTCTTGGGTTTCTTAAGGCCATACCAATAGAAAGTATAAGCTCTTGTACTTTCTACCTCGCTGGAAAGGATCTGAGTATGGTGTCAGGGATATGTTTGTCATCTGAGAACTAGCTTAGCTGTGTGTGCAGAGGTGTGGCTATCTCTCTATGAAGTATGGCCACCACATAATAAATCGTTTTGAACATTATTCATAGCAACCAGCTGCTAATACTTGGAAGGGAGAAAGTATTGACCCTAATAAAACCACAAATTCAATACAGTTCAGTTAAAAACTTTTCTTTTTCATGCCTATTTTTAACCACTCAACGAACCAGCACTTAACCAGCTACTGTGTAGGGATGGGATTGCTGGGGCTGAGGATACAGTGCCCAAACCAGAGCAGTCCCTGCTCTCAAGGAGCTTACATTGTAGCAGGGAAGGAAAAATTATCTATCTATCTGTGTGTATATACACATATATATATATGTGTATATACACACATATACATATATATCAGGGAAGGAAAGATTATCTATCTGCATATATACACACATGTGTGTATGTGTGTATGTATATACATATATGTAAGTATATACACACATATATAATACATACATGCACACACATATATATATACACACATAATATATATGCTTACAAATATGCAGTAGTATATACACACATAGCACATCCATTCTCTCCTTAAGAATTTGCACAGTGGTGTGGCTTCATTTGATTCAAACCTATTGTGGGACCTGAGGTGTTTTGTAGCTCCTTACTCCCATATTACAGCTGCTGTTCCTGTTGCTCATGGAGCTCCAAGAGACCCCAAAGACCCCCTCCCTCCCTCCAATGAGGCAGAGACATAAAGGAAGGTAGCAGCATCAGCCGGCACTCAGCTGGGGCTCAAAGTTTCCAGTTTTGCAGAACACAGATTCTCAGTTAGCTGGGACTTCATAAGTTATTTAGTCCAAACCCACACTTGAGCATGAATTCATTCTACATCTCCAACAAGCAGTTAGCCAATCTCCGGCCATTAGTGATGGGAGAGAAGGCAACAAGGCTTTATTAAGTGCCTACTATGTGCCAGCCACTATGCTAAGCACTTCACAAATCTCATTTGATCATCACAACTACCATGTGAGGCAAGTGCTATTATTCCTATTTTACAGTTGAGGAAACCAAGGTTTAGTGACTTACCAACAACTATTAAGTGTCTGAGACTATATTTGAACTCAGGTCTTCCTGACTCCATGCCCAGTGATCCTTCCACTATACATACCACCTAACTGTCTTGTGGGAAACTCACTGCCTTATGAAATAGCCCATTCCACTTTTAGACCACTATATTTTTAGGAAGTATTTCATTATGTTGTATTGAGCTGAAACTTGTCTCCCTGTATCTTGGTTCTGCTATGTGGATCTACATAACAAGTTTAATCCCTTCCACTTCAAATACCTATCCCCTCCCCAATTTCTCTTGTAAGTTGTCATGAAAGAGTTATTATTGATTTAATGAAATAATGATCCAACATAAATTCATTTTATTGCCTGAGTGTCATCTTCAATTTACTCTATTGCCCTCTTGGCAATGTACCTGAATATCTAAGAGAGCTTTTCAATCCAATCTTTTAAATGAGAAATCATTTAATAATTATTTAGCCTTAAAGGATATTCAACTCCTGGTGTTTGGGATGAAGAAATCACGAATTACCAAAACCCACGGAGAAACCCAATGCCATTTCCTTCATTAGCTCCAGACTAATTTCCCACTAAACCTTTTTGCCAGAGTTGCTAACAAGGTGTAAAACTGACCTACTTCCTGGGATTACTTCCTTCTTCTTTCCTTGTCTACACTAATAAGGAGGGAAAAAAAAAAGAAAAAATAACGACCCAGTAGATTCTCAGTTATCCCAAGAAAGACAGTGGCACCAGGTAGATCAGAGAAGCAAGGGGCCTAGATAGTCTTCCCCTGAATAACTGAAAGGTGACCACAGGGGGAAAAATATTGGCCTGTGTTTTTCCTCCCTGCCCCCATAATCCTCTCTCCCCAGAGAACACAGGGAATTAAATAAAACCTACATTCTTTTCTGTTTGCCTCGCATACCTTATAGCTTTGTCCCTGAAGAATAACTATTTGCAAAGCCATTAGATAAAACTTGAAGGGATTTGTCCAGATTCTTTTCTTGCACTGGAATTCCATTGCATTAAATACAGTAAGTCCTCACTCATTTGAACCACTTGGGGAAAAAGTCAATTGGAACTGGTGAAATGTTTAAATTAGAGAATATTTTTAAGGAAACACATTTTATTAATTTTAAATGAATACAGTAACTCTATCTGCCTAGCAGGTTTGAAGAATATAGAATGCTAGTTTGTTATTAGCATAGAAATTCTTTAGTGAATTCTAAAGTGGTAAGATAGTTGATTCTTTTAAATATTTTAACATCCTTCCTGCAATCTTGCTTACATCATTTCTTTAACAAGCTATTTTTGTGGTGCAAAGATTTAAAATAGTCAATTTCTATATTAAGCACCCAGTATGCACAATTCTCTGTGAGGTATATACAAAGCTATGGTAAATGACATAGGGTTTTCTCCATAAGTCTTAGCTCCTTTCCCTCTGATATTGCTTTCTACCTACCCTCTATATATCTTCTGTCTACTTGGTGCTTTGTATATTGTCTCCCCCATTAGAATGTTCACTCCTTAAGGGTGGAAATTATTTTTCCCTTTTTTACATCCCTAGCACAGTGCTTTGCTCATAGCTAGCTCTTGACTGACTGATAAGACACTTACACAAAAAGCACAACAGAAAATAGAACATCCCCTAGATTTGGAGTCAAAAGACCTGGGTTTAAATCTGGCACTTCCATTTCTTACCTGTGTCATTTTAGGCAGCTCTCTGGGACTCAGTCTCCTTCCCTATTAAAATGAAAGGGTTCGCACTTGGTAAATGAAAGATTTGGTATTACTACCAGTTAGTGCAGTGGCTAGAGCAGCAAACCTAGAGTCAAGAATCCAGTCCAATCTCAGATGCTAGCTGTGTGATCCCGGGCAAGCAATGGACCTCTGTTTGCCTCAGTTTCTACTTCTGTAAAATTGGGGATAATAATAGCACCTATCTCTCATCATTGTTGTGAGGACCAAATTAGATAATAGTTGTGAAACACTTAGTACATAGTAGGCACTATATAAGCAGCTATTACTATTAGCAGGAACTTAAGAATTGTTTATTGAATAGGATCCAGAGAGATTAGGATGATAACAAAGTGCTAACATGACTA
>WOXC01009656.1:0-297641 GCA_011680675.1 Gymnobelideus leadbeateri
ATCAATGAAGGAAGGGTCAAAACAATGTCAAAGGCTATGGGCATACAATTTAGATATAAAGGCTGATGCTACAAGCAAACTGGGAGAGCAAGGAATAGTTTATCTGTCAGATTTATGGAGAAGGGAAGAATTTATGACCAAACAATAGATAGAGGACATTATGAAATGCCTAATGGATAGTTTTGATTACATTACATTGAAAAGTTTTTGCACAAACAAAGCCAACGCAACCAAGATTAGGAGGGAAGCAGAAAGTTGGGAAAGAATTTTCACAACCACTGTCTCTGATAAAGGTCTCATTTCTCAAATATATAGAAGACAAAGTCAAATTTATAAGAATACAAGTCATTCTCCAAATGATAAATGATCAAAGGATTCAAACAGGGAGTTTTCTGATGAAGAAATTAAAGTTATCTATAGCCACATGAAAAAATGCTCTTAAATCACTATCAATTAGAGAAATGCAAGTCAAAACAACTCTGAGGTACACGTTACACCTATTAGATTGGCTAACATGACAAAACAGGAAAATGACAAATGCTGGAGAAGATGTGAGAAAATTGGAACACTAATGCATTGTTGCTGGAGATGTGAATTAATCCAACCTTTCTGGAGAGCAATTTGGAACTATGCCTAAAGGTCTTCAAAAATGTGCATACCCTTTGACCCAGCAATACCACTTCTAGGTCTGTGTCCCAAAGAGATGATATGAATGGGAAAAGGACCCACATGTATAAAAATATTTATAGCAGCTCTTTTTTTGTGGTGGAAAAGAATTAGAAATTGAGGGGATGCCCATCAATTGCGGAATGAATGGTTGAACAAGTTGTGGTATATGAATATAAATGGAACACTATTGTGCTATAAGAAATGATGTGCAGGCAGATTTCAGAAAAGCCTGGAAAGAATTATATGAACTGATGCTGAATGAAGTGAGCAGAACCGGGAGGACATTATACACAGCAATAGCCACATTGTGTGATGACTGACTTTGATAGACTTATCTCTTCTTAGTAATGGAAAGGATCTAAGACAACTCCAAAGGACTCATGATAGAAAATGCTATCTACATCTAGAAAAAGAACTATGGAGACTGAATGCAGATTGAAGCATGTTATTTGCTCTTTCTTTTTGTTTGTTTCTTCTTTTTCATGGTTTTTCCCATTAGTTCTAATTCTTTACATCTTGACTAATATGAAAATATATTTACTATGAATGTATATATAGAGCCTATATCAAATTGCATGCTGTCTTGATGTGGGGAAAGAAAATTTGGGACTCAAAATCTTATGGAAGTAAATGCTGAAAACTAATAATAAATTAATTTTTTTAAATGTCAAAGACTGTTGAGAGGTTGAGAAAATGATGATTGAGAAAAGTTCATTAGATTTGGACTAAGACATCATAGGTAGCTTTTGAGAGGGTGGTTTTGGTGGAGTGATACAGTTGGAAGCCAGATTGTAAGGGGTAAAGAAGAAGAGGAGGCAATTATCATAAATAGCCTTTTTTTTTTTAAAGAGTCAATGGGGTTAGGGGGGTGACTAGGTGGTGCAGTAAATAGAGCACTAGCTCTGGAGTCAGGAGGACCTGAGTTCAAATCCAGCTTCAGAACTTAACACTTACTAGCCATGTGACCCTGGGCAAGTCACTTAACCCAATTGCCCTGCCTTCCCCCCTCCAAAAAGGAAAAAAAAAAGAGTCAACGGGTTAAGGGCTAGCCCAGGGTCACATAGCTAGTAAGTGTCTGAGGTCAGATTTTAACTCAGGTCTTTCTGACTCTAGGTTCTGTGCTCTTATCAACTATGCCACCTAGCCACCCTTAAAATAGTAGCGTTTTTTAATGGTTCAATCATTTCAGTTGTGTCTGACTCTTCATGAACCCCTTTGGGGTTTTCTTGGCAAAGATATCATTTACTTCTTCAGCTGATTTTACAGATGACGAACTGAGGCAAACAGAGTTGGGTGACTTGCCCAGGGTCACGCAGCTAGTAAGTGTCTAGGGCCAGATTCAAACTCAGGAAGGTGAGTCTTCCTGATTCCAAGTCCAGTGTTCTCTCCACTATACCACCTGGCTGCCCTAGATAGCCTTTTCAAGGAGTTCATTCACAATGAGCAGAGGAGATAAAAGATAACAGTGAGGATGGAAAGCTCCTATAAATGGTTTCTTGGGGATGAGAGAGACACGGGCATCTTTGTAGGCAGTAGGGAATGAGCCACTAGACAGAGGGATTGGAAACAAGAGATAGAGCGGAGAATGACAGAGGGGAAGAGCCAGGAGGGAACAGGTTCACTTAAGCAGGTAGAGTAGTTAGCCTCGGTAAGGAGTAAGATCAGCTCTTCACATCAGACGGGGTGAAAGAAGAGATGGCGGCAGAAGACCTAGGAGGGACATTAAGTGAGGAAGAGGAGAGAAGAGGGAGCTCAAGGCAAATGGCCTCTTTTATTCTGTAAAACATGAGGCAAGGGTCTCAGATGAAAGGGGGAGGGACGGGTGGTGTGAAGAGAGATGGAAGATCTGGAAGCAGGGAGTGAGTTGCTAAGCCAGCTATACAAAGACTGCCTAGCAGCAGTGAAGTCCTATAGCATACATTTGCAGGAGACCCAATCAGAACGGTTGCACGCTTTTCTACACCTTTGTTCAGCAGCACATATGTAGGATTGAAAGTAGATGGTGGGAATGATTGGAGGCTAAGACCTGGAAGGGTATAATCAGTGGAGATAAGAAGGCAAGAGATTCAACAGAGGACAGTAGAAAGGTGAATTTGTTCACCAATGTGGCAAGATGGGGAAAAGAGCAGGGCAGATGGCTTGGGAGAGAAGTGAGAGATCAAGGGATTGGAAGTCATGGTGCAGATGAAAAATAGTGTGCAGAGATGTTACATTTGTGGGTGATGACAAGATAAAGGTTATAACCATCTTTGTGTGTGGCTGAGGTGGGTGAAGGAGTGTGTCATGGGAAGCGAGTAGTGTGAAGAACTGAGCTGTTAAGGCATTTGGGGGAGAATTGATATGTATGCTGAAGTCCCCTAACATAAAAGGAGGACTTGGGGAGAAGAGAAAAATCATGAGTCACGCACCATACTCACCAGGAAGGAGAGTGACCTGGAAATCTGTAGACAACAGCCACCAGAATTTTGATTAGGAATTTGGAATGAATAGCAGGAACTTCAAAAGAGGAGGAGTGATAGAGGTAGGGAGAGAACCTGGGAGTGATCATGGGGAACAAGTATTCCAGCTCCCTTGCCTCACCCAGTGAACGAATGAGTGAATTTGTTAAGTGTTTACTGTGTGCACAGTATAGAGTGTTGGGTGTGGAGTTAGGAAAAAATCAGGTTCAGGTCCCACTGATCCTTAGGGCATAGCAGCAAAATAGATGGTAATAGATTTTCTTTAGTGTCATTTCCATATATAAAATCTTGTCTTATTTCAGATGTTGACTTTCCAAGGACTTTTATGATGAACTTGATTTTCTAGGTCTTCAGTAGCTGAAGCTGCTAAAAAGAGCGGAGAGGAGATGGCAGCCACTAAAGAGACAATTGATAAGGGACATCTCATGAGGGTGACTCCCCAGGACAACAGCTGCAGTGCCAGACAGGTAGCAAGGCAGCAAGGGAGGTTGTTGTTCAGTCTTTTCAGTCCTGTCCAGCTCTTCATGACCCTGTTCTGGGGTTTTCTTGGCAAAGATACAAAGCAGTTTGCCTTTCCTTCTCCAGCTCATTTTATAGATGAGGATACTGAGGCAAACAGGGTTAAGTGACATGCCCAGGGTCACACATGAAGATTAGTCTTCCAGATTCCAAGTTCAGTGCTCTATCTACTGCACCACCTAGCTGAGGGAGGGGAAGGGGGCCATGGTGATTTCCAGGGCTTTAGGACTCTGATTCCTGAGCTATCTACACTAGAGTCCAAGTGAAGGTGGTTTACGGTGGTCAAGGTGATGGCATGCTCCAGCTTCCTTTGGATTCTGCTTCAGTTAAGCTGTGTTGCCTGCTTCATTGGTAGCATTGGTTGGTTGGTGATATTGATGGTACCAGGGATGGTGAGGATGGTGGGCCTCTTCTCAAGGACTTTTCCTGTAGTTTATGGCTGTGGGAACTGGGCTAGAAGAAGAGAACACTGAAATTCCTAGAACATCTAAAAATAATCTTGGGCTCTGGCCCCTGGACTGTCTCTATCAGGATCCGAGGGGGAGAGTGCAACATTTGTTTTGTTGTTTTGGATCATAGTTTGCTATGTACAGATCTATCTCTCTACTAGATTGTAAACTTCATGAGGGCAGGGACTCTGTCTTATCTCACCAGTAGAATGTATGCTCCTTGAGGATAAGGATTGTTTTTTTTCTTTATATACTGAGTGCCAAGCAGGAATAGAGTCTTCATAAATACTGATTAGATTGGATTATCTAGACGAGGGTTGGGGAATTTGCAGCCGCCAGGCCACTAGTGTTCACCAAACAAATGGCTTCCCCACCCTGGATTAAACTTTGGCTTTCCCATAGTAGCTAGCATAGGTCTTTACACATAGTAGGCACTAAATAAGTTTGTATTGAATCTAATTGCAATAAGGTGTTCTTTCTCCTTGAGTAGTATTCATGAGTAAATGAAAATTAGGCAACCTATGAATTTTCAAAACCAGATTTAAGTGTCTCTTCCTCCATTGAACTTCTTGGGGAAAAAAGAGTAAAATATAATTCATTGCATCTGGGCAAGAGGATTGTGGAAAAAGTAAGCAGTGGACGAAGGGTAAAGAATTACCCTTATGTTTGCAAGAAGTGGCATTGCTTCCTTCCCAACACAGACTTCATGTGGCAGAACATCCAGAAATAATCTTTAGCATATGAGGGAAAAGACTCATAACATCCTACAACCTCTCTTTGAAAATCAACGCCTGTGCTCATTGCATACATGCATGGCAAAAATATGGCTCTTTGAAACCAAAGTTCCAAAAAAAAGAATGGTGGAGTTTAAGGAAAACAAGAGAGCACAGCACAACAAATTGGGGCCCTGGAACTAGAAACATGCGCCTAAGGGAGCCCAGGCTGACAGCCCAGGGACTTGACTGTCCCGCTAGCAGCCGTCCATGTCCATTATTCTGTCTCTCTGGATTTCCTGTTGTGTCATGGTTCTGAACCCCTCTGCAAACAGAACAAACAGACAGCCTCTGAAATTTGCATGCAGATTGTTCTTGATATTCAAAATGCTTCAAGATGTATTTGGGATGGGAGTAAAGAGAGGATATTCGTGCAGAGAAGCTAAAAGCTTAAAAAGGCTGCTCTAGGGTGAGGTGTTTGGGTGCCCTACATTTCTATTCCATTTTGATGCCACTCATAATTTCTTTGGTGCAGAGAATTTCTGGTGAGGAAACGCTGACCAACAATTGCCCTGCAATGTATAGTCCTAGAGAGCTGTGCTATGGAATGTTTAACAATTATACTTTCTATATGTCCACCAGAAGCTTTGAGTCTAAAGTTACACAAGTGACTTGATTTCTTACAATTCGAGGATTTTGTGTTGAGGGATCTGTGTACTGTGACCTGTTGTTTTCTCCAATAGAGTATAAACACCTTGAGGGCAGAGACTTTTGTCTTTGTCTTTTTGTATCCCCAGTAGATGCTTAAGAAATAATTGTGGAAGGAAGAGATGGCAGAAAGGAAAAAGGAAAGGAGGGAGAGAGGAAGAAGGAAGAAAGGGGGGGAAGTAGGAAGGAAGGAAGGAAGGAAGGAAGGAAGGAAGGGAGAAAGGGGTGGAGGGAGGAAGGGAAGAAGGAAGTTGTGGTGAGGAGAGTGAAAGAAGGAAGATTTCTACTAACTGGAAAAAATGTTTTATAATAATAAAAAAGAAAACATCCCTCTCTCTCTCCACTTTGCAGAGGTGGAACACTAGGAATGTGGAATATTGCATGCACTGTGGTGCGCGCACGTGCGCGCGCGCACACACACACACACGACTATCCAGAGAAATCCATATGTTTAAGATCCATGACTTCATTCCATATGAGGATTAATTGAAAGAACTAGGTAACCCTAGGCAAGTCACTTAACCCCAATAAGAAGGAAGGAAGGAAGGAAGGAAGGAAGGAAGGAAGGAAGGAAGGAAGGAAAAAAGGAAGGAAGGAAGGAAGGAAAGAAAGAAAGAAGGAAGGAAACAAACTTAAAAAGTTTCCATTATCATATCTACCTGCCCCGTTGCATGCTTTGCCCTAGGCAGCTGCCTGCCTTGACTACTCCTAGTCTTATTTTTGCTTCTGGTGGCAAGAATAATCTTGGTGGACTATGGGGTGTTCAATTTCACTTCAGGTAGGAGTCATTCATTCATGCATTCATACCTTCATTCATTACACATTTATAAAGTGTCCACTACATGCCAAGCACTATGCTGAGTGTTGGGGATTCAAAGATAGAAACCAAACAATCCTTGCCCTAAAGAGTCTTACATTCTATTGGGAGAGAACAACATGAACACAGAAGCAACAACAGAGTGTATACAAAGGAGTGGTAACTAGGGATAGCAGTTGTCATGAGGGTCATTGCAGAACCTGGTCCCCAGAAAGGGTTTTGGGAGAACTTAGTGGCATAAATGGATAGAAGCAAGGTTAGATTGGGGAACTGAAAAGGGCAGAAAGTTTAGTTTGCCTGCCTGGGTCACATTTTTCAAAAAACTATCCAGTGACCAATCCTGCCTTCTCTCTTACTTAATATGTGGACCAAGGACAGACCGGAAAAGTTAAAGAACTACTTGATTACCACACGTCTAGGCTGAATCATGTTTACAGAAGGATTATTGAAAATAAAGATGGAATCCATCCGTGGAGTTACCTCATCCCTTGCCCCCCAGATCTACTTTTATTCTTTCTCCTTTCTTCATCCATCATGCTGCTAGTACTCATTCATTTGTTACATTTTATTTTTATTTTCAGTTTCAAATTCATTCCCTCTCGATACCCCTCCCCAACCCATTAAGAAGGCAAGAATTACGATTTCCATTATACATATGAAATCATGCAAACATTTCCACATTAGTCATGTTCTGGGAAGAAAAAAAAAGAAGAAGAAAGAAAGAGAAAAAAATTTGGCTCAATCTGTGGTCTGAGCCAATAAGTTAGTTCTCTATAGCATTTTTCATAATGAGCCTTTGGAATTGTGGTAGATCCCTCTATTGATCAAAATTACTAAATCTTTCACAGTTGATTGCTAGTACTAGTTCTTAAGCTATTTCTTTTGTTAACAGAATTTTTCTGAGCCAGTCTCTAACCTGAAAATGATGAAACAGCAGGTTAGAGACAAAGTGCCAGTAATCAGGTAGTCATTTAATTAATTAGTTTCATTTATGAGGAACAGATTTGCAAATCGGGAATTCTACTGATCAGAATTTCACCTTGCTAAAGTGAAGACAGAAATTATATACATAAATCACAAGGGAAGGGAGAGGGGAAGGTGAAGTACAAACAATTGTTTTCCAGGGCTCAAGTAGTTTCCCATGGTGAGCCCACAAGTGAAAGCCTATACAACAATTCTGGAATCCATGGGAGCAACATTGTTCTACTCTTTGGGAGTCTTTGCTTGGTGGGTCACACGCCCAGGGTTCTGTGTCAGGAACATGTCTTTTATCTGCTTCAGTTAAGGTGCACCGGCACAAAAATATAGTGATTGGGAGCATTGGTAAGGGTCTGATTGATCATTTCAAGATGCCCTGTTAATTCTGACTCCCAAGCCAGAGAGGCAATTTTGAAAAATCTAATCTAATAGTATATTCATTACACATATCATATTGATTAATATGAAAACCATAATTCCCTACACATTTTTGAAGGACCAAAACCTAGTCTCAATACCTCACTTTCATTCACTCTTTTTCAATTTTTTGGCAAGGCAATCAGGGTTAAGTGACTTGCCCAAAGTCACACAGCTAGTAAGTGTGTCAAGTTTCTGAGGGAAGACTTGAACTCAGGTCCTCCTGACTCCAGGGCTAGTGCTCTATTCACTACACCAACTAGCTGCCCCCTTCCTTCACTCTTACAGATGAACAACCTCAGATTCCCTTTGGGGACTGTAGTCTACACACACAATTGGAAAGAGCACTGTCTCTGGGATAAGAGCACCTGGATTCCAATTCTCTCTGAATACGATCTCTGAATACTTGTGTGATTTGGGGCAAGTCAGCCTCCTTGGATGTCAGTTTCCTCCTCTATAAAATAAGGGGTTGGACTAGATGGCCTCTGGGGTCCCTTCTCATCCTAAATTAGGGGCTATTAACCTTTTTGTGTGTCATGGACACCTTTGAAGGGGAAGCCAATGGGCCCCCATATCAGAATATTGATTTTTTAAAATGTGAAATAAAAAGCATAAGATTACAAAGAAAACAATTATATCGAATTACAGTCATCCATCTATATACATATATTCTATATGTGTGTGCATACATATGTATACTATCTGTGTGTATATATACACATACACACATATACGTGTATATGCATACATATATGTCTATATATATACATATATAATACATGCACACACTCTCATACTCAGACTCTTTACCGATTTCATAGACTTAGACATAGACGAGACTTCAGAAACCATCTAATCCAACGCCATTCGTTCTTGAAGAGGACCATTAACATCAGGAGGGTCTTGACTTGAAAGCAAATTGGATTTAAGTGAGGCAGAGCTGTGCAAAGTCACCGGCCTCACTCCCTCCTCCAGTCATCAGGGAGGCCCAGGGAAATTAAATCACTAGCCCAAGAACACACAGGTAGCAAATAGCAGAGGCAGGATCTGAACCCAGGTCCTTTGACTACATACAAAAACCAAAGCTCTTTGCACCGTACCACGCTTTGCTCTGACTTTTCCCCACTCTTCACAGTCATTTCTGCTTCTCCCACCTTCAGTCCACTTTGTCCCCATAACCAATGCCTGCATCCATAGTGTCCGCCATGCTGGGCAATTCAGGTAGTGGTTTTTTCTTTTCTTTTTTTTTTTTTTAAAGCAATTGGGGTTAAGTAACTTGCTCAAGGTTACACGGCTAGTCATTATTTATGCGTGGGTGCTCATTTTCTGAGGCCGGATCTGATCTCGGGTCATCCCAACTCCGAGGCCGGCGCTCTTACTCACTGCTCCACCTAGTCGCCCCTTTAGGGCAATTGGAGTTAAGTAACTTGCCCAAGGTTACACGGCTAGGTTTTTGTTTGTGCGGATTAAGTGTCAGAGGCCAGCTCCGAACTCAGGTCCTTCTGATTCCTGGGCCGGCGCTCTATTCACTGCGCCACCTAGCCGCCCCTCAGGTAGTGGTTTTTTCATCTTCCTTCATAGTCAGGAAGCATTTTTGTTCCCTTAATTGTTCTCTGTTCTCTGAAGTTTCTACAGTTTGACAACAAATGTTTCCCCTTGACATACTGGGAAGCTGGAAGGCCAACCCTGCAGGAACTCTAGAGCTTGGGGATGGAGTCACCCCAATCAGTATCTCATCGGCAACACCCCCACCCAGAGTTTAGCTGCTTTTATCTACAGATAATGAGATCAGCTCAATAAATCTGTCAACCACATCCACGGAGCACATTTTAATTGTGGCTAAACCGTTTCTAATTGAGCCCAGGAAAGTAAAGCAAAGATTTAAAAAGACACAGGACTCAGGGGTTTGCTCAGCTCTTAACAGTAGCGCCCATGTGTTCATGCACGTGCACGTGGAGTGAGCACTGATTACTTCCACATGGGTCATCTTTGTGGGGTAGGGAAAAGAGCGATGCTTTGCGAGGTGGAAGACCTACCGATATGGGGATCCCCACTCTGCTACTTGCCAACTGGATGAACTTCCCTTAGTCTTTGTTTCTTCATCTGTCCAGCTGGGAAGGTGGGGAGCTCACATTCCAGTAGACTGACTTAGGGTTACCGCTAAGGCTCCTGCTAGGTCTAAATCCCAGGGTCAATAAATGCAAGCTCATTGAGGGGCAGGGGCTCTTTCCGTTTTGGTTTTCTATCTTCAGGGTTAGGACAGAATATGGCACATAGCAGGCATTTGATCAGTGTTTGCTGGCTGATTGATTCGATGACATTAAATCTGCAATTTGGGAGCTGGATCCATGGAGAGAACATTGGATTTGCAGTCAGGTGACTTAAGTTCACATCCCAGAGCTTACTACCTGTGTGACCTTGGACGAGTCATTTCTTCCACTCTGCAATTCAGTTTCCATGCTGTAAAATGAGGGGATTGAACTAAATGATCTCTATGGTCCCTTCCAGTCCTAAATCTGGGAGCCTATGATTCTCTTTCACCAGGCAGAAGTGCAGGAGATATTGTAGATGGTTTTTGTATTCAGGTGTGGGTGAGATTCTGTGCTTCTGTGAGGTGACCGTCTACAGCCAGGAAGTAACCTCAGGGAGCAATTCTAATCACATTTTAAAATCTGGTTCTCTTGTCATTTTCACAGTCTTTGGCTCCTGTCTACACACACACACACACACACACACACACACACACACACACACATGTCTAAAACCCTCCCTTTACCAGCACCAGTTCATCCTACGGTTCAAGCTACCCACAGCTCTAAATTGGAGACTTTCAATGAGTAACTGTCCTTACTTAAATTTTCCAAGCAGGACCACAGCCTGAGCTTCATAGAAAGGACCCAACCAAAGAATCAACTCAGATCCTCATTTTAAAAAAATCTAATTACTATTTGGTGAGAGTTATTCATGAGCTATGAGGGAACTCAGCTGGAAAAAGAAAATCCTTAATAGTTTTTCTTTTATTTGATGAAACTTAAAACAACAGCAACAATAACAATTAATGTATCAAATCTGCAAGCAGGATCCCTATTAAAAGATAATGGGCACGGGGTGGCTAGGTGGCGCAGTGAATAGAGCACTGGTCCTGGAGTCAGAAGGACCTGAGTTCGGATCCGGCCTCAGACAACCCACACAAACAAAAACCTAGCCGTGTGACCTTGGGCAAGTTACTTAACCCCAATTGCGCTAAAGGGGAGGCTAGGTGGCGCAGTGAGTAAGAGCACCGGCCTCGGAGTTGGGATGACCCGAGATCAAATCCGGCCTCAGAAAATGAGCACCCACACACAAATAATGACTAGCCGTGTAACCTTGAGCAAGTTACTTAACCCCAATTGCTTAAAAAAAAAAAAAGATAATGGGCAGGGTGGTCATGAACTAGGTGACACAGTGAATAGACCGACCCTGGTGACAGGAGGACCTGAGTTCAAATCTAGCCTCAGACACTTGACCCTTACTGGCTGTGTGACCTTGGGCAAATCATTTAACCCCAATTACCTTGCTTTCCCCCTTCAAAAAACAACAACAACAAAAGACAATCGGTAGGATGGGTGGCAGTGACATGGCCTATCCCCAAAGGAATAGCCAACCCTGTGGTGATGCTTGTGTTTGGTGAGGGAAGAATAGTGGAAGTAAAAATTAGTATTGAGCCCCCTGAAGATCCACTTGAGGCCATTTTTATTTTCACCTAAACCTTAGTGCTCTAAAAGTTGTGGGAAGAGAGGTCAAGTTGACACACGACATATAAGAACCCAGTTCAATTGGTGAGATTCTTCAAAAGCCTTGGATTCCAGCTCTGACACCTATCACTGGCATTATCAATTCATCTTTAAACCTGTTTCCTCAACTGCAAAATGGATTTAACTCTTGTCCCAAAGCCCGCTGATAAGGGACTCTGTCCTTATTGGTGGAATTAGAGGCTCTGCCCATGTGGGAAGGGCAAGGCAGAATCAGGGAGAGTTCCATCCTTCTTCAGTCCTCTTTGGGACTCTTCAGGTCTTCTTCAGGATTCTTCAAACAGTGTTGTTTCAGGTGCTTTTGGCTTCCAGCTTCAAGAAAGAAGATGAAAGAGGACAATCCCACTTCTGGTTGCTGAAGGAAAAGACTGAGAAGATATGAGAAGAGCTGGTAATCTCCATCATGTCCCTTTCCTAGTTATGTACTCCAGAGACTGGGGAGTTTCCCCTTGGGTGAGATCCAGAACTCCCTCTCAGTTGAGCTAAGTTATCTTACATCCAATGGGATAGCTCCTTGGGAGATTCCCTCTTGTCTGGCAAATATGTTCATATATATCTATTTCTATATCTATATCTATATCTATACCTATCTATCTATCTATATATGTGTATATATATATATATATATATATATATATATATATATATATCTTCTGTTTTGCTACCGTTCTAGAAAAATGGGTTTTATTTGCTATTTACTATGTGTATTCATCATGGAACTGGTATGTGATGGGAAAGGGGTCAAACCTTGGATAAAAAGTTCAGGTCTTCCCCACCCAAATGACTAAGTGACCAGAAGTTAGCTTGAATCTGATTATATCCCCTAGACTAACAATATCTAAGGTTGCAGATAGATATAATTCTAGCTTGATGCCTTCCTCTCAAAGTGGCCTCCTGGCCCAACTGCTTGCTTCCTCTTCTGGAAGAAATTTAAAGCTCCCTTGGGGAAGAGGTGGCAGGGGCAGGGGAAGGGAGAAGAGGCTGGAGATGGTTATTCTGCCTCCCTTTGAGCCACACAGTAACAATACCTTGCCACACATGGGACCTTGCTTCCCATTAGCCTCGACATAAGTGGGTCTCTCTATATTTGGGGCCCTTCTCTACATGAAGATATAGGTGTTTTGGTGTGATGAAGTCCCCTGTCTCCTCAATACAGTAGCAGAGTGAGGAGACAACCAAGAGACCACTTAGGGCTCGCCACATCATGGTAAAACTTAAGTCCACAAAATGCTGGGCTGACACATAGCCAGAAGTAGTCCCCAAAGTTCCCCACATGGTCAACTGTAAGCAGGAATGGAAACTCTGAGCATGCTCCATGGGATGCCCCCCCCCCCCCCCACGTCAAAGCTCAGTGCCCCTTAGTGATACTTCCCTTACAGAGCTATCACAAGGAAAGGGCTCTGCAAATCTAAAAGCAGTCTCTGTGAGTTACTGTTGTTATTATTAACCCTTTCCTCTGTATTTCAGGTCCAACAAAACCCCAAATGCATTTTGATCCAAGCCTACTTTCACTCTCAATGGAAACACCCCTAACCTATAACAGATTTGTGAACCGCCAGCCTATTCCAGGCTGCCACAGAGCCGTAATAGAGTCTTTTCAAATTCTTATATCTTTGTTGAAACCACTGAATTAGATTTCCCACATCATCTCTGCCTCCTGCCTTTCTCCTTTCTTGGGCATACCCCTACCCACCAATCAGGCTTTCTTCCTGCAAATTAATCCTATGGCATATCAATGCCCAACTTGTGGGGTATCATCCCCTAAATAACCTTATTTGGATGGACCTCCACTATGCCAGTGGGGTGATGAGGGGAACACATCATAAACAAAAATTACTTTTTCTACTAATAATGCATCTGAGATGAGACAGCATCTCCAAATCCTTGATGTTCTTGAGTCCTTGGAAGAACAAAGCAGACTTGTCAAGCTGACACGAGAGATGGAAATAGCTGGATGGGTTGGTTGGATCAGTCAAAAGCTTCAAACCCTTTCCTCCCATAGTTTGAATTCAACAAAAACCCAAATGTATTTTGGCCCAGCCCCACCTTCCCCTCTGCACTGAAGCCCCTGTGTATTTCAGAGAAATCTTACCCGTCTGTTTCTGATTCATTTACGCTAACTCATCAAAATGTTTGTTTTCTAGGAGATATTTGACATCTAAAAAAGCCATTTCCAAGTCCTTTGTAGAGCAAGGCTTATATCTTTTCATTTGCAAACAGAAAGTTGGCACTTGCAACAGTAACTGAATGTAGAAGGCAGTCGGCTTGGAGACTGGAATCACAAGAGCCCGAAGGTCCTCAAATCAGATGGCTCCTGGGGAGACAGGAGGGTTTTGACTGTATCTGGGGCACCTCTTCAGGACGTGCATTCATTTTGTTAGACCACGTTTTGGTCTTAGGAGGGCAAGGGGCACAGTGGTGGGAGGAGATAAGATCAGGGACATTTCCCAATTGATCATTTCCTGTAGTCCCCCAGTTCAGCAACTTCCCTAGTCCATGGTCTTGGCATTTTGCCACGAGGTCAGTGGCCAGAGCTGCAGAGATGCTGGGAACAGAAAAAGAGACCTAGACACCGAGAAGGACAATTAGACAGGGAGGGAGGCCGACTGTGGCAGCTCCCCAGAGACCTGAGATGTGGAGTACAGGAAGTTTGAATTGTGAAAATTCCACCCAAGTGTCTCCCCACCTCTCAGACCCAGAAGCTGAAGCAAAGTCCTTCACCCCACATCAGCACAAGATACTCTTTTAAAGATCAATTTCCACACTTGCAGATGATCCCCTGACCTCAGTAGTGTGGCTCCAAGGGACCAGGAGAGCATTGCAATTAGAGGGTCAAGGAACGTGATCCCGAGAGGGGAGAGGAAGGCAAAGGCCTTAAGTGGCAGCCGTGGTGCCAGACTGGATAGCTGAGCAACCCAGAGCAGGGCTGCCAGGAACTCCGGCCCACACTCCTGGAAGGAGGGGGCTTCGGGTCACACTGCTCTCGTAACTTATCATCATTTTCTTAATTGTGATTTGGTTTCTCTTCACCATGCCTCCCCTGGATGCCTTTGACCTTTGCCTGCCCTCCTGCATCTGGGATGCTGCCTGATGACAACGGGGGCGATGGTCTCTCCACAGCCAGGATGTCTGGTGAGCCAGAGGCAGATGTGCCTGGGGAAAAGCTGTCCTCTGTTTTACGCTGCCCAAGCCTAAACAGACGTGAAGAAAGGCATAATCTGGGAATGATTAGAGCTGGAAGACTGGCTTTTTTTTTTCTTCTTTCTCCCAAGGTCTTTATAAAACCATCAGTTGAGAGAAGTGAAAAAAGAAAAAAAAACTTTCTTCTCTTTATTTATTTTTACAAAAATTTACAGGGTAGCTAATAATTGAGGTTTTTAAAAAATAAATTAATTTCCTCTACTTTTGAATGAATTTGATCTCTTCCCTTTCCACTAACCTATACTTATTTCAATACTTAAGGAATTTGTGACTTCACAATTGTAATTGGTTAAGTTGTAATTGAAAGTGTTGAGTTTGCAGGCATAGAACCCAAGTCTGAATTCTGGTTCTGCCAGCTTACTAGCTGTGTGACCTTGGACAAGTAACTTCCCTTCCTTAGTCTCAGTTTCCACTTCTATAAGAAATAGGGTACCTCTTTAGCTCTATTCTAGCTCTATGATCCATGAGCCTTCCAATAACACAACTTCCACTTCCTCCTGCCCTATTAAGATGGTCTTCATGAGTTATTGTGTTTAAACATCTGGAAATAAGCTTCTCTTAATATCTAGGCTGGTCCTGAGGGAAAAGACACACAGTCTGCCAGTCCATCCAGTTTAGTTGCCTGTGATCTGTCAAAAATTGCATTCGAAGCTTTTGAGACTTGTTGCCACCATGGCATGAGGAGGCATCAGAAGAGACCCTTTAGTGAAGAAAATTCTTATGATTTCTTCTAAATGTGGAACATTTCAGCATGGTGATCAGAAGAAACTGAAGTGTCACAAATGAATTTCTTATGTAGATCCTGGGGGCTTCTATTACTCTCCCTTTTGGAAACATCCAGGTCCATAGCACTCAAGGAGGAATGATCTATTTCAACCACAGTTTACAAGTCTCCATGTCCAGTGACTCTCCCTTGACCAAGCCAGGATGAATCAAACATCACAGTAAAGCAAAGGACAGTAGGCCCTTTGCCCCTGAGAGGCAACTAGGTGGCACATTGGATAGAGAACCAGGCCCAGGGTCAGGAATTCCTGAGTTCAAATCCAGTCTCAGACACTGGTTGTGTGACCCTGGGCAAATAATTAACCCTGTTTGCCTCAATTTTCTTACCTGCAGAATGAGTTGGAAAAGGAAATAGACCTAGTAGTGGTATTCTGTGTCATAGGGTATAGGCAGTTTAATAATTCTTTGGGCAGAATTACAGATTGCTTGCTCTCCAAAATGGTTGGATCAGTTCACAGCCCCACGAGCAGTGAATTAATGTCCCACTTTTTCCACATGCCCGCCAACATTTGTCACTTTCCCCTTCAATCATTTTAGCCAATCTGGTGGGTGTAAAATGATACCTCAAGGTTGCCTTAATTTGCATTTCTCTAATCAATAATGATTTAAAGCCTTTTTTCATATGACTATAAATTATTTTGATTTCTTCATCAGAAAACTGCCTGCTTGTGTCCTTTGATCATTTATCAATTGGAAATGGCAAACCATTCTAGTATCTTTGCCCCCAAAAAACTCTAAACGGGGTCATAAAGAGTCAGACACAACTAAAACTGGAAAACAACAGCTGTATGACCCTGGTCAAGTCACTTAACCTCTGACTGCCTCAGTTTTCTCACCTGTAAAATGGGGATATTGATAGCA
The DNA here is from genome assembly GCA_011680675.1 of Gymnobelideus leadbeateri. NCBI lineage: Eukaryota > Metazoa > Chordata > Mammalia > Diprotodontia > Petauridae > Gymnobelideus > Gymnobelideus leadbeateri. The sequence goes on from WOXC01009656.1 coordinate 16,366, forward strand.
CCTACCCCCCAGTATGAAAATCAAATTGAGATAGTATTTGTAAAAATGTTTTAGTATAGTGCCGGGCACGTGGTAAAAGCTACATAAGGGCTTATTCCCTTCTCTTTCCCTCCCACTTTGTGAATGCTTGCTGATGACTGATAGATAAATAAAAAGCAAGTTAAATATTAGGAAGTTAAGGCAAGCGGGGACTATTCTCACCACCCATTTCCCAAAACTGATATGATGGATGCTCTCTTGTTGCTATTTACCCAACACACATCCCCCAGTGAGACCTGGGAGTGATAGGAGTGATGAGCCCCTGGGCGGGGGGCTTGCCACTCTGTGACTCAGTGGGAACATTACATGTTAAATTCCTTGTAGTGAGAGCTTAGATGCGTGTTCACAGCAGCAGAACGGGGTCCAGTGAACCCCTTGGAATGAGAATGGAAACCGAGGGCATTCAGGGAAGGGCACTGGCATAAAAACCTGACATGGATAGAAAGAGAATTATCGCTTCCCTTTGGCATAGGAACTGGGGAGCCCCAAAGCAGCCACAATAACAACAGCAACAATAACTTCAGGTACTGATTTAACATGTTCAGGTTTCAAAGTGATTTGCATGTATCATCCCAACTAAAAAGTACTAAAGGTAAGATCTGGAACAAAATCCCCCCTGATTCTAAGGCTTGTATTTTTCCTACTATACAACATTCTCCATAATACCTTAAAAAAAACTTTTGTAAGAAGTATTTTACATTTCTTGTTGCTGTAGTTCAGTCATGTCTGACTCTTGTAACCCCAGTTGGGGTTTTCTTGGCAGAGATACTGAAGGGGTTTGTCATTTCCTTCTCCAGTTCATTTTACAGATGAGGAAACTGAGGCATCCAGGGTGAAATGACTTGCCCAGGATCACACAGCTAGTAAATGCCTCAGGCTAGATTTGAACTCAGGTCTTTATGACTCCAGACCTAGCACTCTCTCTACCTTGCCATCATTTCTTCTCTCCCCTCCTCCCCGATCCCCCACAGGTATTCTAGCTTGTTTCTTGTCATTCTGTGAGATTCCCATTCTCCTTTCTAGCTGAGCTAAATGAAAGTTACTGACTCCCTGTCAGAATTCTGGGAGATGCATATCCAGAAAGAACAAGTTGTGTTCTTTCCTGCCCCCTTTACATCTTACAAAATAAAAAAAAATGCTATAAAAACACTGGTGTGATTAAATTATAAACCCTATGAGGGCAGAGACTATATCATTGTTCACCTGTGTATATCTCTCAAGAACTTAGGACAGTGCCCTGAACACACCTGGCTTTTATTAAAGGCTTATTGGATTAAATGGAAAAATCAGCTTCCTTTCATGATCCTTGCAGTCAATTTCAACAATGCCTCTAGGAAGTCTTTCTTTAACTCCTGGTACTTTTTTTTTTTCTTGCTCCTATACCCTTTTGTTTAAAAATCAAATAATTAATTAATTAATTTTTTGTTTTCAACATTCACTTCCATAAGATTTTGAGTCTTAAATTTTCTCCCTCTCCCTCCCCTCCCACCTCCTCAAGATGGCATGAAATCAGATGTATATACTTTCATAATAAATATATTTTCGCATTAGTCATGTTGCAAAGAAGAATTAGAATCAATGGGAGGAACCATGGGAGAGAGGAAACAAAACAAAAAAAGAGAGTAAATAGGCTGCTTCCATCTGCTTTCAGACTCCCAGGCTCTTGCTCTGGATGTGGATGGCATTTTCCATCGTGAGTCTTTGGGAGTTGTCTCAGGTCCTTGCCTTGCTGAGAGGAGCTAAGCTATCAAAGTCAGTCACCGCACAGGTGACTGCTGTTCCAGTGTACACTGTTCTGGTTCTGCTCACTTCACCATACACCAGTACACAGGAGTCTTTCCAGGTGTTTCTGAAGTCCTCCTGCTCATGATTTCTTATAGCACAACAGTATTCCATTACATTCATATGCCACAACTTGTTCAGTCCTTCCCCAATTTCCAAATCTCGGCCTCCACAAAAAGAGCTGCTATAAATATTTTTGTACATGTGGGTCCTGGTACTTTACAGCTCATGACTGATCTCCTGCAGTTGGGCAGGCCTGAGTTCAAACCTGGCCTCAGACTCTTATGAGCTGTGTGACCCTGGACAAGTCACTTAATAATAACTAATGATAGCTAACATTTACAATGCTTAATATGTGCCAAGAGCTTTATAATTCTGCCTCAGTTTCTTCTGTTAAAAATGGGCATAATAATAGCTACCTTGCTGTGAAGATCACATGAGATAATTGTAAAGCGCTTAGCATGTGGTAAGAGGTATGTAAAAGCTTGTTTCCCTCTTTTCACCATTTTCCTGCTTAACCTCCTGTTTGCCTGAGTCTCAATCATTTTTCCTTCTCACTTCCATTAGGTCATATTGAATATTCAAAACCCTCAATCTACATGGAATGAAAAATGCTTAAAATATAGAGACCTAGCAGGAGGAATCAAAACCACGTGGCAACGTAACGACGGACGACGTATAGTCTGCTGCCCTTTCTTCTCCTGGAATCTCTTTCAGTGAGTCAATGGAAGACAAAGTTCCACCCCAACATTTTTATTGGAAGAGAAAAGGCATTCACTTCATTCATCTTTGCCATCATCCATAGGCCATTAAATACAAAATGGTAACAAGAAAATATAATAATAATCATTTCTATCTGAGTGTCATCAGACTATGATGAGACTGAGGTAGTAACAGTAATAGTGACAATCCATCTTCCCATAGCCCCTTGAGACCGTGTTGTCCTCTGCCCAGGTCAGAACACATTTCAGTCATTTATGGTTGTTGTTGTTCCTCCTTCATTTTCGAAGTGAATTGGATTTAAGTGAGTCATTGTGTTCAGTTCCAAGCAGCACTTTTTAGGAAGGATAAATAACTAAGCTGAATGACCAGCCCCAAAGGGTGGTCATTAGAGATTCAGTATCGGTGTGGCACGTGGCCTCTAGTAGAGTGTTCCAGGGGTTTCTGCTAGGCTCTGTGCTATTTAACATCATTCTCAAACAAATACAAAATGGTGAAGGCATTGAATAAAGGCACAGATAACATGGTTATCAAATGAACAAATGACATAAAGCCAAGAGACACAACTAAAACAGTGAATGAAAGATGGGTTCAAAAAGATATTGGGCCAAATTCAATAAAATATTGTTGGGGGGGTTGTTAATAGAGGTAAATGTGGGGATTATTTAGTTCACAAAATAATAGTCATGGTTAGACAGCAGCTTGAAAAAGGTCTTGGGGTTTTTGTGAATTGCAAATATGAGTCAACAGTGTGATAAGGAAACCAAGAAAGCTAACGTAATCTGAAGATTCATAGAGAGATACAGTTTCTGGGAATCAGGACATGATGATCCTGCCATACTCGGTCCTTATCAGACCACAGATGGAATTTTAGGTTCAGTTCTGGCCCCAACATTTTAGGAAGGACATTGATAAGAGAAACTGATGCAATGCCTATCAACGGGAGAATGACTAAACAAGTAGTGGGGTAGGAATGTGATGAAATACTATTGTTCTGCAAGAAATGACGAATGAAATGGTTGCAGAGAATCCTGGGAAGACTGGTGTGAACTGATGTGAACAGAACTGGGAGAGCAAAGTGTGTAATTGTAACAATATTGTAAAGTCAGTTTTGAAAGACTTTGGAATTTTGATTAATGCAATGACCAAACACAATTCCAGAGGACTAATGATGAAGAGAAGAAAGAAAAGAGAGAAGAAAGACTCAAAGTGCAAAATAAGACACGCCTGGGAGCGGGGAGGGAAACCTGACCAATGTAGAAAATGGTTTACTTAAATATACATGTTTGCAAAGGGTATTCTGTTTTCTTTCTTTTGCGATTGGGGAGGGGAGGGAGTGAAAGAAGGTAGATTTATGCTGATTTGGAATTTTTTTATAATGATAAAAAAGAAAAGATCCCTCCCTCCACTTTGCAGAGGTGAAATACTAGGAATGTGAAATATTGCATATACTGATGCACACAAATATACAGAGAGAGAGAGACAGAGAGAGAGAGAGACAGAGAGAGAGAGAGAGACAGAGCGAGACAGAGAGAGACAGAGAGAGAGAGACAGAAAGAGAGACAGAGAGAGAGACAGAGAGAGAGACAGAGAAAGGGGAGAGAGAGAGAATGAGAGACACAGAGAGAGAGAGAGACACAGAGACAGAGGCAGAGACAGAGACAGAGAGAGACAGACAGACAGACAAGCAGACAGACAGAGAGACAGAGAGAGAAAGGAGAGAGAGAGTGAGAGACACACAGAAAGAAAGACACAGAGACAGAGAGAGAGACAGAGAGAGAGATAGAGACAGAGAGAGACAGAGAGACACAGAGAGAGAGAGAGAGAGACAGAGACAGACACAGAGAGAGACAGAGACACAGAGAGAGACGGGGGAGAGAGAGACAGAGAGACAGAGAGACACAGAGAGAGACAGAGACACAGAGACGGGGGAGAGAGAGACAGAGAGACAGAGAGAGAGAGAGAGAGAGAGAGAGAGAGAGAGAGAGAGAGAGAGAGGCAGAGAGAGACAGAGAGACAGAGAGAGGGAGAGAGGCTACCCAGAGAAAGACAACCCATATGTTTAAGATTCATGAGTTCATTCCATATGAGGATAAATTGAAAGAACTAGGCCTTGGGAAAGTCACTTAACTCCAATTGGAAAGAAAGAAAGAAAGAAAGAAAGAAAGAAAGAAAGAAAGAAAGAAAGGAAGGAAGGAAGGAAGGAAGGAAGGAAGGAAGGAAGGAAGGAAGGAAGGAAGGAAGGAAGGAAGGAAGGAAGGAAGAAAAATAGGAATATTTAACCTGGAGAAGAGAAGACTTGAGTTAGGGGGCTCATGATAGCCATGCTTCAGGGGATTCCATATACAAAGAGGAACTAACTTTGTTTGCTAATCCTCAGATGGCAGAACTAGTGGCAATGGGTAGAATTTGCAAGAAGTAAGTTTGGGTTTGATTTAAGGAAAAATATTCTATCTACTAGAGCTAACCGAAGCAATAGAGTCCCTCATTTATATTGTTATAGCAAAAGCTGAGTGACCATGTATTGTGTATGTTGTTAATACAAATATAATCCTAAATTTTGGTCCATCCCCTTCCTCTTCTGCCCTTGGTCAGTGAAGGGCTTGGGTTCCCAGAATGAGCCTGTTTATAAGTGGAGTCAGCTTACTTGTGCTTGTCAGGGCACTTGAGGAAGAGTGAAATGGGGCTCATCCTGGGAGCTTGGAAGAGCTGAATGGGAGAAGAAATGGTAAAAATTCTTTTTCAGCTATGCTTGGGCTAGATCTCCACTGAAGTCCTTCCAACTCTAATATTCTGTGATGTGTTGCCTTAACATTGGGTGCTGCTTGATTGGATGCACAGACTTCACCAAATGCAGCTCTTCCACATGGGACTTTTGTCAGAGGTTGTTCTACTTAGACATGTCAACTCCCTTGGCGGCTACTCTACCAGATACTTTTCATTGGATGATGGTCAACCATCAAGCTCAAAGTTGTTCCACAAGGGGGTGGCTAGGTGGTGCAGTGAATAGAGCACTGGTTCTGGAGTTAGGAGGACCTGAGTTCAAATCTGACCTCAGCCACTTAATACTTACTAGCTGTGTGACCTTGGGCAAGTCACTTAACCCCGATTGCCCTGCCCCCCCTCCAAAAAGCAAAAAAAAAAGTTGTTCTCCAAGTCACTACTCCATTGCCTCTATCTCCTGTCATAGCTGAATCTTTAGGTATCTCTCTTACTTAAGGGAAGAATGAGAGTCACCATGTTCTTTTAGCTGAAAACCCATATATAAATCAGGGGTTCTTAACCTGGGACTGGTAAACTTGTTTTTTAAATTTTGTTAACTGTTTCGATATAATTGGTTTCCTTTGTAATTCTATACATTTTACTTTATGTTTTAATGACATTATTCTTTTTTCTTTATTTTATTTTAATTTATGGAATAAAACAAACATTTCTATAACATAGTATAATAAAAAAAGATGATTGCACATGAAACTGCAAATCTATTTTTTTTTTTGCTTTTTTTCTGGGCAATTGGGGTTCAGTGACTTGCCCAAGGTCACACGGCTAATAAGTGTGTCAAGTGTCTGAGGCCAGATTTGAACTCAGGTCCTCCTGACTCCAGGGCCGGTGTTCTATTCACTGCACCACCTAGCCGCCCCTGCAAATCTATTATGTACAACTTACTATTCCTTTTAAATATATAAAAAAGTTATTATGTAAATTTATTTTTTTTTCTTTTTTCTTCCCTCCCCCCACCCTAGAGATGGATACTATAGAAACAAATAGGTATATATATGTAAAGTTATTCTATGTATGTTTCTATTTATTGGTTCTTTCTCTGGATACAAATAGCGTCTTTCTTCATATGTCCTTTATAGTTAATTTGGAAATTTGTAATAGTCAAAATGACTTATTTTCTCAAAGTAAAGACATTATTCTCAGTCCATAGGCTTTACCAAGAACCTCTGCCATAGACTTTCCCCTGATATAGCTCTTTTAGAAAAGAGGGGTAAATCCATTGCATCATTCAGAGTCTTGACTAAGAAGCCTCACATTTCCTCACACAGTAGGTTCTCAGTCCCAGGATCTGAGATCCTTAGAACAAAGAATAATGACTTCATTGCTAACTAATGCCCTGAGCTTCTTTTCAGTGCCACAGGTGAGAGTTGAGGGCCAAGTGGATACCAAAGGCCCATGAAAAGGGCTCCTCAAGCCCTCACAGCAGAGGTGCCTATCCTACTTGAATGCCCCATGATGCCTTTGGCATCTACCTGGCACTCAGCTCCCACCTGTGGCTCCAAGAAGGTGTAACATGCACAGTGGTAATGCCCTGGTAAAATGGGCCAGGACAAACCAGGCTGAGGGAAGCTGATGGGCCTCAAAGGGAGAAATGGACAGGAGAGAACAAGGTATTCCAAGTCTCTGAAGGTGGCACTGTGGAGCCCTTAGCGCTTGGGCAGATATCAGAGACACCAAGCTCATTCACTGCATTCCAGGCCATCAAGGGCTGTCCTGACTTTTGTCCTGCCACTGGACTTCCATCACTCTGGAACAGAGTAAGGTTGACAATCTGAGCAACTCTGCCTCACTTAAATCCAATTCACTCATGAATCAAGACATCATTGATCCTCTTCAAAATTGAGGGACAAAAACAATGCCCTCAGCCTTGATCATTTCATTAGACTAAATTTGGTCATTAGGCTTAGAGCCTCTGTGGACAAACCCCGCTCTAAATCAGGCTGGACATTTAGATGGCTCCCAATTTTTAACCTTTGAAGATTAGACTTCAAACTATTTCCCTAATAAATACCAAACTGCTCTGGGATTTGGGTTCCACAGTTTTCTCACCCTATGCCTCTTCCCCTTAGATGACTGGGTAGAAAAACATGGCCCTTCCATTTGCAGATAAAGCCAGCCTGAAACCTCAAAGGGTCTTTGAAGCAAACTTTTAACATTTGTGAACAGAACACAAATGCTCTTTTCTAGAACATTTGCCAATGAGAACCTGACCACCCCAAGCTGAGAAGAAACCAGACATTTTTCTCCATCACATCTGGAAATGAGAAAAGCTGGAGGGTCAGAGGCAAGAGCTGACATTTTTCTCTGTTCCTGCCCCAGGCAGTGTTGTACAGTGACTCATTCACCAAGACTTTTTACAATTTCAAGAATTCACTCTATGGCCTTTGGTCTTCAGCATCTCAGCCCCATTGCAGCAGATTGTTATTAGAATGATCTTAACCTTTGTTCAAAAACCAACCTCGGACACTTACTAGCTGTGTGACCCTGGGCAAGTCACTTAACCCTAATGGCCAAGTTTCCTCATCTGTAAAATGAGCTGGAGAAGGAAATGGCAAATCCGCTCCAAAATTTTTGCCAAGAAAACCCCAAAAGAGGTCACAAAGAGTTGTACACAACTGAAAGTAGCTAAACATCAACAACCTTTGCCTGCCTCTGTTGACTCATCTGCAAAATCGATAATAATAAAGCATTATATAAACGTTGGCAAACATCATTATGATTACTGCTACATACCAGAAATGCAAAGACAAAGACAAATACAAAACTAACCCATTAAACAAACAAAACTAACAGTCTGAAAACTTACATTCTACTAAGGATGGGAATGGGAGTGGGGTGGGGAGAGGATGTACAACATGCGCCTAGACTACCAATTTTTGTCCTCTATGGAATAGCCTGGTACAGGGGTGGGGAACCTGCTGCCTCCAGGCTATGTGTGGGCCTCTAGGTCCTCAAGTGAAGCCCTTTGGCTGAATCCAAACTTCACAGAACAAATCCCCTTCACCTTGGACTCAGTCAAAAAAAGGTACCCAAGGACCTAGGAGGCCACAAGGACCTCCAGGCTGCAGGTTCCCCACCCCTGGATCTGGTAACCACTTCTCCCTTCCATTTTCATAGCATTGGCTCACCCACTCCACAAAACAGAAATGTAATTGGTTGAGTAACCTTAGGTAAGCTATCAATAGGGAGATCTTACTTTTTGCATTTTTCCAAATATTCTTTTCATAGGGGTCTTTGCCATCCTGAATGGAAGGGAATACCACTTTTAGGCTTATTCCATCTTTAGAAACAAAACAAAAACATTCCTTTCATGCTTAAGTGAAACCCTACGATGATCCCCTAGTGTATGGAGACGGAGAGGGGTGAGAGTGGTCATGGAAGGATACAGACTAGTCCTAGTCCAGGGCTTATTCTTGAAGTCAGTGTGGGATGGGGTGGGGAATTAAAAAAAAAAAAAAAGCAAAACACCATTGACTCCAAAGGCAAAGGACAAATTCTGCCTCTGATGTTTCCTGACTAACTCTGATCAAATCATTTAAACTCTAGTCCCCTGTTTGCTGATCTCTACAATGAGAGAACTGGACTAGGTGACCTTTAAGGTCCCTTCCATGACCCTCTGAAGTAGCCAATACAAGGATTAGTATGTCCATTTTACCACTGAAGAAACAGAGACTTCAGGAAGGAAGGAAGGAAACACATTTATTAAACACCTACTGTGTGCTAAGGGCTTTACGATTATTATCTAATTTGATTCTCACAAGAACCCTGGGAGGTGAGTGAGGATTTTGATCCCCGTTTTACAGTTGAAATGACTGAGGCAGAGGTTAATTGACTTGCCTGTGGTTACATGATTAGTAAGTATTTGAGCCAGATTTGAACTCAGGTCTTGTTGAGTTGAGCCCCAGGCTCGGGCATTTCTATCCACTGTACCACCAGTCATTTAATAATCAGTCAGTAAGCATTTATTAAATGTTCATTCTATAGCAGGCACTGGGCCAAGTTCAGGGGATACAAAGAAAGTGGAAAACAGTCCTTTCCATCAAAGGGCTTATGTCCAGATGTTGTTGTTGTTGTTGTTGTTGTTGTTGTTGTTGTTGTTGTTGTGGTTTAATAGTTCTTCCTGATCCCATTTGGGGTTTTCTTGGCAAAGATACTGAAGTAGTCTGCCATTTCCTTCTCCAGGTCACTTTACAGATGAGGAAACTGAGGCAAACAGGGGAAGTGACTTGCCCAGGGTCACACAGCTAGTAAGCATCTGTGGCTGGATTTGAACTCAGGGAGACTAGATATACTCAGAGTAGATGGAGGGTAATCTCAGAGTGGAAGGTAACTGGGGGACTGGGAAAGGTCTCCTGGAGAAAGTAGGACTTGAGCTGCATCTTGAATAAGGAATCAAGAGGCAGACATGAGGGGGAAGAACATGGTAGCCATAGGGCCAGGCAGTGAAGAAGTATGGCAGCAGGAGACAGAATGTCACACATGAGGGACAGTCATCGCAGCTGGATCATGGAGTACAGGGAGGAGACTAAATCGTGAGGAGTAGGAGGAGTCCAGAGGGTGTCTCATCGCTGATTGACCTTGAATGTGGAGTTACTTTCTACCCCCCCACCCTCTTCTTTCACTCCCCTTTTCTTCTCCCAGCTTTGTCTCTATAGTTGTTGAATAATTTAGTCTTAGTATTGGCTGAGGTTATGAGAATTAGGTGACTTATCCAGGGTCACACCAGCAGCATGGATCTAGGCAGTATCGTTCATTCCCAGTTTATCCCATGCTAGATCCAGAGATAAAACGGCCTTCAGAGGCCAAATAGCTTAACTCCCTCATTTTACAGATAAGGAAACCAAGTCCCAGGCCGCTTAAGTGATTTTTCCAAGGTCATATAAGTGCTAAGTATCAGAAGTGTAACCTGAGCCCATACCCTCTGAATCTAGAGTTGGGGGCCCTCCCATTGTACCACATTGCCTCCCTAATATTATATGATTCAAATTGCAGGGAAAATATTAATCAATGACCATATAACCAATTCTAGTGGATTTCAGCTCTGTACTACGTGCTAGTCTACACACAGTGAGTCTTATCATAGCTTTCAGGAAGGAGATGGGGGCATGGGGGGAGATCCTATGCAGGGAGGTTCGCACAAAACACCCAACCAAAAACTCAGGCAAAGGCCACCAGAATGCATGCAACACTTCCACTTGAACCTGATTGGAGGCTAGCTGGCCATGTTGTAAATCAGCAATTAGCTGTTTTAATCCCTGCATCATCTTAGCTACTGTTGTATATAGGCCCGTAGGAAAAGGGAAAACCAGAGTCCACCACAGAAAGGTCACCAAGAAGTTCAAGATCCAAAACTCGAAACCCCAACCTTCTATTTTAGATATGTGCGGTTGCAGATAATGTTCTGATTTGGACAGAGCTGACAGCTGGGGATGAATGGCTGCTAAACCTGATTAGATATGGCCCAGCCACAGACTCTACTGCAAGAGACAAACGCTCATTTGAGATGCATGCCACTGGCACCCATCTCAGAGAAGAAAGGCAGGCCCCAAACAGGCAAAACATTTTTGGATGCAAACCTTATGGTTTCTGCACAGCAACAAGGTTCCTAACCGCCCGGGGTTCATTTTCATGGATGATTCCTTATTGAATAACGTTTAGAGGACTTGTAATGTTAGCACTCCCCCATAATTGTGCCTTGTCACTGAAGACTGAGGCTTCCAGGCAGAGGACTGGGAACTGGGGCTGCCAGAGTTCTTTTGGAAGCTGACTTCATCTTCCCTTGACTAATGGGCTGTTTCACTCGAACACTTCTCCTCTCTTCCTCTCTTCACAACTGCAGTTGTGAGGCTTTGTTGTTTCAACTTCTAAGACAGGGCATGAACAAATTATACTCTTCCCCTCCCATGCCACCATTTCACTAGGGGCTTTTTCAAATTATATTCAGGGTCTGGAGTAAAAAAAATCACAATGTGCTTACCTATGGTGGCCCTCTTCATACATGATTAGCTCAGTTATCAAAAGGGACAGAAAGTGGATTGTGGGGGCAACAAATTGACTTTTACATAAAGAAAAAGGATTACATCAATCTGTGAAGGATTTAAAATACTGCCCCTTTTGTATGTGAATAACTGGGTGACTGAAAGGGGGCATTTGTTCACCAAAAAACCACTGATACAATTCAATTGGAAAGAAACAGGTTTTTTTGTTCATTGTGAGACAGACTATTTGAGAACAGAGAAATGACTGAGGCCATGAGGTATCATGGTCTTCAATTCATTTGCATGTGATTATTTCTAAAGTTTGAGTTTAAAATTCCAAAGAAATAAATCAAATAACTGAAGAGTCTGGGATGATTAAATAAAGACTTGGTTTCATAACTAACAGAAAGGTAGATTTGAAAATTTTTGCCTAATATGGGAAAGATAAGTCACTGAGCTCCAGGATATTTTAGATTTGATCAATCAGTCAATCAACATTTATCAAGCACATATGTGCAAGGCATTATACTAAGTGCTGGATCTGAGCCATTGAAAGAATTGAAGAAAGCAACAGCTGTTTTTTAGAACCCAGTAGGAGTAGGTGTAAGAACAGTAAGAAGGTATTAGAAACAGTGAGAAGATGCTATCAGGAGTCAAGTCAGCTGACAAGGAAACTTGGAAAGCTGCTGCTTGGAAAAGCTGCTGCTTAGCTGGAAAATAAAGGTGGGGAGTTTTTTAATTGAAGGATAGGTGACCCCTGCTATGGTTTTAGGTGTGGTTGAAGGTGGGGTGGGGAAACAGAGAGAGAACAGGAGTTTTTTAGCTGCTTTACCCTAAAGATCAGTTGGAACTATCTGTATCCCGTAGAGGGATAGTTAGCAGGACTTGTCTGCATTGCACATAGAGCCAGCCTGAGGAGTTCTGTAGTTTTCTGGCTTAAGGGTGTTACTTATCATTATAATAGATGGTGACTTTTCAAGGTGGTGGTGAGTTAAAAGATCTCATCACTGAAGACTGGGTGGTTTTTCCAGAAGAAAAATGGTGAGAACCAAAAGGAAAGTCATTAGAAGAACAGAAACTTCGTATGGTACAGATTGTTCCCGAAGGCACTAAGCACACCAAGGTCTACAGCCCAGAGCTGTGAGATGTCCAAAGCACTTGAGTTAGATTTCTATAAAAACATGTCTAGCACTTTTTCCTACAGCTTTTGTGTATACTGTTGGAGGAGTACAATTCTTATTTACGTGTGGACTGTTATACATTGATTATTCCTTTTGCTGTTCAGTTGTGTCTGCCTCTTCATGACCCTATGAACCATAGCAAGCCAGGCCCTTCTATCCTGCACTGGCTCTTAAAGTCTGTCTAAGCTTATGTTCTTTGTTTCCATGACACTATCTCATCTTCTGCTGTTCTCTTTCCTTTACCTTCAATTTTGTCCATCAGGGTCTTTTCCAATGATTCCTGTCTTCTCATTACGTGACCAAAGCATTTAAAGCTTCAGTTTTAGTAGTTGTCCTTCTAGTGAATAGCCTGAATTCATTTCTTTAAGTATTGATTGATTTGATCTCACTATCCAAGGGATTCTCAAAAATCTTCTCCAGCACCACAATTCGAAAGTATTGATTCTGTGGCACTCTGTTTTCCTTATAATCCAAATCTCACAGCCATACGTTGCTGCTGGAAAAAACCATAATTTTGACTTGTCAGCTGGATGATGTCTCTGCTTTTTAGTATGCTGTCCAGATTTGTCATAGTTTTCTTGCATTTGCTACTTTAGTTTAACTGTGGCTCTTCTAGCTTTTGCCTGATTGTTATGTAAATGTTTTACATTTAAGAGTTAATTATATCTGATTTTGTAGATTTGTAGAATGGCTGATTTTGTGTAGATAAACAGCATTTCAGTGGGGCTCAGGAGTTATAATCATGAATAGGGAAGTATATTTCACCATGAAAGGGTTAGACCTAGGATCCTGAGAGAGTTTCAGTCCTAAGATTGCTTGAGGTTCATACCAACTGTAATGTCTAGAATAAGAGATTTCTCTCATGGAAGCAATAGTTTTTCTGGAGCCTCATTCAGCATGTTTCTGAAACTTTCCCTGCTGGCTTACCATATTATTAAAGTTAATTCCCTAACTCACTCTAGTCTGCCCTTTGCTGATAAGATGTCTTGATTGGGTCAGATTGCCCCATAACAGGCCTTGTAAAGTTGACCATGACCTCTTTCCAGCTTTGCCTGCTAACTCAGCTTAAGGAACTCCTTATATAATCGGAACTTGGGCTCACTGAAGATAGGACCTAGAGGATGCAGGTAGTTGGAGAGAAGGGGAGGCATGAACAAAGGTGGTTCTCAGCATTTTTGTTGAATGCCCCATAGGTGCCCTGTAGGCGAGTCAACAGAGACCACCATCTCTTCTTGGCTAAGTCTGCCTTTCTGATGGTTTGGAAGCAAAAGTAACAAAGGAAAAAGACTATTGAACTCTCTTTCCCCTGAGACATCTTCTACATCCACTTCTTACTTACTGTTTTATAAGAAAATTACAAAGTGAGTGTATTTTCCTTGTGCATATAAACAGATTTGGATAATCTAAATAGAGATTACAGCAAGAAAAAAATAACAATAAAAACAACATCTCCTCTGTAAGGGGGAATAGAATTAGTGAATGTGAAAAAAATCAGTCTGGGAAGGCTGAGTTTGATAGGGGACACATGGAAATAATATCCACTCCCATGGCTCAGTCTCACAAGGATGGCAAATGGTGGGTGCATAGCTTACCCTATGCAATGACATATGCAACCCTACAGGAGGTCTGATCACATAAACCACACTTAAGATACATTTCTATCCCTCTTCTGGTTTATCTCTAAGTCAAGCTATTCAATGAGTGAATCTACTGTTTCCTGTTTCTTGACACCAATGATATCACCAGTTAATAAGCCAGAGGATCACAACCACATTTCAAAGAATCATTCAGTCTTCTCATTAAGATTCTATAGAATTGTTCTCTCTTCCCCGCCCCCAACTGGCAGCTACTGCTGTGCCAAAAATGATTTTTAAAAATAGCACTGGTACTCCTTGGTGCGCTGGTATGCTGCTGCAAATGTTTAGCATGGTGCAAGCCAGGCGGAGGTACAAGTCTTGAGAATAAGGCATTGGACTTTATGTTCATGAATATTTTTCTCCCTAACTTGGGATTTCATTGATCTAGGGAACACCAAGTGCTGACTGGATATTTAGAGAGCTGCCTGGGGTACTGCAAACTGAAATGACTTGCCCAGGTTCATATAACCAATATGCCAAAGGCTGAATTTAAACCCAGGTCTTTTCAACTCTGAACAATAATAATTAATAATAATAAAATCAGCTAGCATTTTATAATAGTAACAACAACAACAATGATACTAGCTAACATTTATATAGCACTTACTATGTTCCAGGCACTGGGCTAAGAGCTTTACAAATATCATCTCCTAGCAACAGCCCTGAGAGGCAGGTGACATTATTTATCCCCATTTTACAGATGAGAAAACTGAGACAAAGATTACGGGATTTGCTCGGGTTAAGTTAGATAAGTGTCTGAGGTGGGATTTGAACTCAGCTCTCCCTAACTCCAGGCCTGGCATCATTTAGCTGCCTCTGAGACTGACATCATACCTATTATGGCATACTGCCTGCAGATACTTTGTGTGCATATGGATGTAATGGGTCCTCTAGGCTTCTTCCCAGAACTCTGATGGGGAATTTGTCCTGACAAAACTTTGTCTGGGGGGTGGCTGGGTGGTGCAGTGAGTGGAGCGCTGGCCCTGGAGTCAGAGGGACCTGGGTTCAGATCCGGCCTCAGACACTTAACACACATACAAACAAAAAAAAAGAGCCTAGCTGTGTGACCTTGGGCAGGTTGCTTGACCCCAGTTGCCCTCCAAAAAGCAAAAAGCAAAAACAAAACAAAACAAAAAAACCTTTGCCCAGTTGCTTTCTGATATGTGTAGTGCAGTAGGAAGCAAACGAGGACATTTTAAGGTCAAGGATGGCCCTTGGAAAATATTGAGAAATAGAGAAGGTTTGGGACCCAAGTAAAAGAGTAGAGAGAAGATGGGTCTGGATTGAAAAGCAAGACTGACTCTGGGCAAGTGACTTAACCTCTCTGGGTCTCAATTCCACATCCAGAAAAAAAAATGAGTGGGTTGGGTTAGATAGCCTTTAAGGCTCCTTTTAGAATGACTGAAAGAAAAAAAAAATCAAGGGGCAGCTAGGTGGTGCAGTGAATAGAGCACCAGCCCTGGAGTCAGGAGGACCTGAGTTCAAATCCGGCCTTGGACACTTAACCACTTAACTAGCTATGTGACCTTGGGCAAGATAGTTAACCCTAATTACCCTCCAAAACACCCCCGCAAAAAAAGGGAAAAAATAATTTATGAAATGTCTCCTTTATGCCTGACACTGTACTTTGTGTCAGAGACACAAATACAGAAAGAATAATAGTCTCTGCCTATAAGAAGCTTAGAAATAGGGAGAGATAGCATCTATAGACCAGTGGTAGTCAGGGAGCTTTGGTCTGAGGAGTCACAGGGATAATGAGTTGCTGTATAATTCATTCAATTGTGAAGACTTTTCCAGAAGCAATGGTACTACTGATTTGATAACTAAGTCCATGGCAAGTGGATAGAAGCATTATATATCTCAGCAGGCAGAGGGCAAGAAAGCCTAGCAACTATAGAGTGCAGTGGCTAGTTCACTGGCCTCAAGACAGGAAGTTGTTGTTGTCCAGTCTTTTTAGCTGAATCTGACTCTTCATGACCCCATTTGGGGTTTTCTTGGCAAAGATAGTGAAGTGATTTGTCATATCTTTCTCCAGCTCATTTTGCAGATGAGGAAACTATAGGTTTCTTCAGAGGAGGTTAAGTGACTTGGCCAAGATCACACAGCCAGTAAGAGTCTGAGATTGGATTTGAATTCATGTCTTCCTGACTCTAGGCTCAGCACTCTCCATTGCAGAGACAGGAAGACCTGAATTCAAATCCAGCCTCAGATTCTTACTGGCTGTGTGATCTTGGCCAAGTCACTTAACCTCATCTAGCTCACTTTCCTCATCTGTAAAATAGGATAATAATACCTCCTAAAGTTGTTGTGAGGATCAAGTGGGATAATATTTTTAAGTGCTCTGCACAGTGCCTGGCCCATAGTAGGTCCCTAATAAATGCTTTTGCCCTTCCCCTCATTGGGTAGATGGTTGAATGGGATGTGAAAGTTGTACAGGGACTAGGATGATCTGGACATACTGGTGTAAGTTGAGTAGCTTACGTCCAGTTACCAATCATGCCAGCTGGGTCTCAGGATGGGAACTCTATATGTATGAAAAATGTAAAAGGGTCCATGGCTTTTGAAAATTTGCTCAGTTGTGGGATATGAATGTAATGGAATACTATTGTGCTGTAAGAAATGATGAGCAGGCAGATTTCAGAAAAACCTGCAAAGACTTATATGAACTGATGCTGAGTGAGGGGAGCAGAACCAGGAGAACACTGTACACAGTAACAGCCATGTTGTGCAATGATCAACTATGATAGACTTAGCTCTTCTCAACAATACGATGACCCAAGACAACTTGCAATGGTAATGGAATTTGAACCCCACAATGGGATGGACTTGTTGACTTGATGAGAGGGGGCTGAACTGGGAGGATCTGGTGCTATGGGTAGAGAGAGGCCCAAGCAGAGAGAGGCCAGAAGAACTTCTGGGAGCCAGCATCTGGAGGCTGCTGCTACTGCTGGAGAGAGACAAATGAGAAATGAGAGCTGAGGACTGATCAGGGAGGAAGCACGACTGTGGTGCCGGTACTTGGTCTATCTGTTTTGATGTTACTTTGTCAGATTCGTCTGCTGATGGAGGACGTTGCTGTTGATGCAGAAGTCCTGGGACCTTGCTGTTGGTTCAGAAACCCTGAAAGAGGATTTTATTGTTGTATGTTTACAGAAATCTTGGAGGAGGCTGTTGTTTATGTTTTCAGGGATCCTGGGACTGTACTGATGATTTGTGCTAATTCCTCAGACATTATTGTTGGGTCTAGGTTGATTTCACCAGCAGAGAGTGAATTGATGAAGATGCTGGCAATGTGTATCTATGTTGTGTCTTTGTTAAGCTGTGTCTTCCCAGGAACAGAAACTGCTGAGAATGTGCTTCAGGTCAAGATGAAGAAAAGACCTCTCCTTGGGTATTGAATGCTGTGATGATATTGTAACCTAGTTGTGACTTAGGGGTGAATGGCCTTTGTGCTTTCCACTGCCCCTTGAGAGGGTGCTTGGTGGTGATGGATGGTTTTGTAATTCAGTTGTGATCCAGGGGTGGAAAACTTTTGACTTTTGTACTTTGTGGCTGACCAAGTGAATGTACTTTGTTTATGACTGGAAATTAAGCTCCAATTGAGACTACCCAGGGGTGGAGTACTTTGACTTTTGTATTTTGTGATTGAACTAAGAACTTACTAAATGATTGAGTTACCCTGTATTTTGATTTTTCTCTTTTCTGTGAATGTTTTGCCTTAATCTGTTACTGATTAAATGGAGAGTTATTTTGCTCATAATCCAAACCTGGAAATTTCTTGTGCTTGGTGTCTCCAAAAGACTCATAATGGAAAATGCTCTCCACATTCAGAGAAAGAACTCTGAAGTCTGAATACAGATTGAAGCATACTATTTTCACTTTTTTGGTTTTTTTTATTTGTGGCCTTTTTTTATCCTATTTCTTCTTTCAAAATATATCTAATGTAGAAATATGTTTACATGAGTGCACATGTATAACCTATATAGGATAAAACCAAGGCTACTGATGTGGATAACCTGAAGTTCTCAGGGATTTCATTCATCAGAGGACCAGGGCATTTAGAGTGGGAAGGGAGTTTAGAGATCATTTGCATTAGTCTGAGCTCTTTTTTTTTTTTGTAGAAGGGAAAACTGAGCCCCAAAGAGGAGATGTGATTTAGTCTAACAGGTAGTGAGGGGTATGACCAGGAACGAGTTGGAGGATCTGATTGGGTAAGCCATTTCACCTCCCTGAGCCTGAGGTCCACATCGATAATATGAGAGGGTAGACTCATGGCTTTTGAGGTCTCATCTAGCTTTAAATCCAGAAACCCTAGAAGTCAAGTGCTATGTTCTGACTTTAAATCCAGAGTTATTTCCAATACACCAAACTGTAAGCTTTCCCCTTTGAGATCACTGTTCAAGGGCAAAGAGTGTCACTGGAAGCCTTAGAGGCCATACCCCGTTTTGTCCAATAATAACATTTCATATTTTTAGAGTGCTTTTATAAAGTACTTATTCACACTAACCCTGGAAGAGAAATAGGCCAGTTATCACCTCCTTTCCCCTAGCTCCCTTCAAAGCTCAGCTCATGCAGACTGAGACCTTTCCTGATTCCTTAGAGCTGTAAGCACCTTCCCCCCTCCTCCCCAGCCCCCACTGCTTTTATTTTGTATTTACTTTATCTCTATTTTCATATGCTAGAGGTCTTCCTACTTCTAGTGTTGGTTTATCTTCTGAAATAATCCTGTCTTTATTTTGTATCTATATTGTATCTATTTATCTATGTATATGTTATTTCCCTGACAGAATGCAAACTGCTTGAGGGCAGGGCCTATTTCATTTTGGTCTTTGGCATTTTTTTTCCTTCTGTCTTTGTATCCCTAGTATCTAGTACATAGTAAAAGAATCAGGACTTGAACCCAGATCTTCTTGGCTTAGAGATGAGCCTATGTTGTTTAATAGATGCTTGTTGATTGATTAATTAGACCTTGTATTTATTTTGTATCTACCTTTACACATGTATACTTTGATAGCAAGTCATTTAACCCTGTTTCCCTCAGTTTCTTCATTTGTAAAATGAGATAGAGAAGGAAATGTCAAACCACTCTAGTTTCTATGCCAAGAAACAGGGTCACAAGGAGTTGGACACAACTGAATGACAAATCCTTGAGGAGGTAGCTAGATGGCATGGTAAACAGAGCGCTGGGCTCCTAGAATCAGGAAGACCTGAGTTCAAATCCAGCCTTAGTTATTTACTAGCTGTGTGACCCTAGACAACTCTGTTTAATTCGATTTGCCTCGGTTTCCTCATCTATAAAATGATCTGGAGAAGGAAATGGCAAACTATTCCAGTATCTTTGCCAAGAAAACCCCAAGGGGGTGGCTAGGTGGCACAGTGAATAGAGCACTGGCCCTGAAGTCAGGAGGACCTGAGTTCAAATCTGGCCTCAGACACTTAACACACACACACACACACACACACACACACACACACACACACACACACACAAACCTAGCTGTGTGACTTTGGGCAAGTCACTTAACCACAATTGCCCTACTTACCCCCCTCCAAAAAAAGCAAAAAGACCCCAACAAAACCCAAATGGGGTCACCAAGAGTCAGATATGACTGAACGACAAACAACAACAGTCTCCTTGAGGGCAAAGACTATTTCATTTCTGACTTTGCATCCCCAGTGCCTAACACAGTGCATATAGTAGGCACTTAATAAATCCCTGTTGATTGACTGATTTCATAAAGGAGCGACTGAGATTTAAAGAGGTTAAGAAATTGGTCCAAGGTTACATTTAACCATGTAGTAACAAAGCAGGAACTCAAAGCAGGCTCCAATTCAGTGCACCTTTCATGATATCTCACCACATCTCTATTAGAGGATATTTTTTGGATTACCAGAAGAGATTTAAACTTATATCTAGGGATCAGACCAGGACAGGAAAAAAAAAAAGCCCAACCTAAAGACCAGAAACAGGACTCACCCACACACATGCATGCCCTTAGTCCAGTTGGCTAGGGAGTTGTTATTCCATTTTATTTCTTGCCCTTCCTCATTTAGATAAAAGCAAATAAAAATCATGACCACTAATCTGTTTGTTAGGATTGAGTTCTAGTTAGCACATGTGAGCTGTGCAAGGAGGAAAGCTGGACTATGGGGCCTTGGAAGCCTTCCCTTGGAATGCACACACTGGCCATATCTGAAAATGGAAGTCTCAGGCTGCCTCTCTGATATATCCCTGCTCTGGTACAGCCAGGACAGCACAGAATGGATGGCAGGGCCTTAGAGAGACTGGCACATGGGAGACCTTCTTGCTCCTGGCTCTGGTCTGTTAATCACGTGATTAGGAAAAGCCTTTTTATTTGACTTTTAAAAAATATTTGTTTATTTTTAGTTTTTAACATTTTTTTAAAATCTTGTCCAGTGACCAGTATGGGGGACATATTCAAAAAGACCTTCTTTGGCCTCCCTTATTCTCTTCCATCCATTCTCTTTGGCTGTTCAGTCCTTGCTTTGGCACTTTCCCTCACTGTGCCTGGTGAGAGATAATACTGAATGGGGAAACGCCTTGGGCCTTCCTCCACCTTTAAGGCTATATGACCTTGGGAATATAGGCCTGGGTTCTTTGCCTGCATGTGTTCATTCTTTCACTTAGGTAAAGGGAAAGTGGTATTCCCAAGTTGGGAAGTAAGTAAGCCAAAAGTAAGGTGGGGGTCTAGCTCTATGCCAAATTCTAGAATCTAAGAAAGAAGGCCAGTTGCTAAAGGAGGGATTCCAGGCCAGAGAGTCCATATTAGATCAGGAAGCCATGTGCGAAGTGTTGGTGAAACCACACCTGTTGTATCTGTTTGCTTTTCCTCATCCCACCTAGTGCTAACATGCCAGCATGGTCAAAGACAGGGTCCACCAAGTCTCCTGGGGCCTGAACTGCCCCTCTCCCAGGAGCTTTGGGTATTGTCTAATTCAAGCATTTCACAATAAAGTGTGAATGATTGATAGACTGAGCTAATTCACCCTTAAGGGTGTATTTGCACTTTAAGAGAGGGACTTTGACAACTCCAGAGGAATCTCTATTTGGCTAAATATCTGGGAAAGTTCTTGGGGGAGGTTATTAGCCATGTACTACCTTGTATTCCAGATTCTTCCTATCAGAAGCAGATGTAACACACCTTTTTCTTTCTTTCTTTCTTTTTTCTTTTTGGAGGGCAGGGCAATTGGGTTAAGTGACTTGCCCAAGGTCACATGGCTAGTAAGTGTTAGGTATCTGAGGCTGGAGTTGAACTCAGGTCCTCCTGACTCCAGGGCAGGTGCTCTATTTACTGTGCCACCTAGGTGCCCCTCTTTCTTTTTTTTTTTAAGGGTCATCAGTCAGTCAGTATACCTTTATATTTTTTTTTATCAAATGCTTTATTAACTTCTAGTTTACATCATTCATTTCCACAAGATTTTGAGTTACAAATTTTCTCCCAGTTTTTCTCCCAACCCACCACCCCAAAATAGCGATCCCACTGGATATCCCCTCCTCCAATCTGCTTTCTCCCATATTTTCTCCCATCCCCCCTGACTTTCCAGTAGGGCACAGCAGATTTCTATGCCCCAGTGCCTATATATCTTATTTCCCAGTGACATGTAAAATAATATTAATAATAGTATATATATATATATTTTTTTTTCTTTTAAACTTTGGTTTTAAAGCTTTGAATTCCAGATTCATTCCCTTCCTCCCTTGTCACCCACCCTTACTGAGAATATAAGCAATTCAATATAGGTTGTACATAGGTTTGCTATGCAAAACATTTCCATAGTGGATAGATTGTAAAAGACGGACTATATTTGCCTCCCTCAGACCCCACCTCCCACTTGGTCTATTCCCTACTTGGATCCTGTCCCTTTTCACAAGTGGGTGCTTCCAACTTCCCTCCCCCCTTCCCTCCTGCCCTCCCTTCCATCATTCCCTCTCATCCCCTTCCCCTCTACTCTCCTGTAGGGTGAGATATCCTATTTAGTATGTATGTCATTCTCTCCCTTATCCAAATTCAATGAGAATAAGGTTTTGCCTTTTTGCCTTCCTGTACTTCCCCTTCCTTGTAACC
This sequence comes from Gymnobelideus leadbeateri, assembly GCA_011680675.1. Lineage (NCBI taxonomy): Eukaryota > Metazoa > Chordata > Mammalia > Diprotodontia > Petauridae > Gymnobelideus > Gymnobelideus leadbeateri. Next base: position 38,571 of record WOXC01009656.1, read on the forward strand.
ACTTCCCCTTGCCTCTTCTATATGAAATAGTTTACCCAATTCTGTCTCTCCCCATCTCCTCTCATTATATTCCTCTCTCACCTCTTTAAGTATCATCCCTTCCTATTAAATTTGACCTGTGCCCTCTATCTATTTATACCTGTAAACATATATACACACATTCACATATGTATTCATATGCCCATATACCCTTCTTCAACTATTTTCATACTGAGAAAAGTTTCATCAGTTACAGTTATTGTTTTTCCATGTAGGAATGTAAATAGTTCAACTTTGATAAGCTCATTATGGTTTCTTTTCCCTGTTTACCTTCTTAAGCATCTCTTGCTTCTTGTATCTGAATGTCAAATTTTTTATTCAACTCTGGTTTTTTCATCAAGAATGATTGAAAATCCTTTATTCCACTGAATGACCATATTTTCCCCTGAAACATGGCACAGTTTTGCTGGGTAGGTGATTTTTGGTTTTAATCCCAGCTCCTTTGACCTCTGGAATATCATATTCCAAGCCCTTTGATCCCTCTGTTTAGAAGCTACCAGATCCTGTGTTATCCTGATTGTGTTTCCACAGTATTCAAATTGTTTCTTCCTGGCTGCTTGTAATATTTTCTCCTTGATCTGGGAATTCTGGAATCTGGCTAAAATATTCCTAGGAGTTTTCTTTTTGGGATCTTTTTTCAGGAGGTGATTGGTGGATTTTTTCAACTTCTATTTTGCCCTCTGGTTCTAAAACATCAGGGCAATTTTCCTTGAGAATTTCTTGAAGGATGATTTCTAGGTTCTTTTTTTGATCATGGCTTTCAGATAGTCCAATAATTTTTTAATTATCTCTCATGGATCTATTTTCCTGGTCAGTGTTTTTCCAATGAAATATTTCATATTGCCTTCTAATTTCATTTGTTTAGATCTGTTTAATAGTATTTTGATTTCTCATAAAGTCATTAGCTTCCATTTACTCCAGTCTAATTCTGAGGGAATGATTCTCTTCAGTGAGCTTTTGAGATTCTTTTTCCATCTGGAAAATTCGACTTTTTAAGGCATTCTTCTCCTCATTGCCTTTTTGAGCCTGTTTTGCCATCTGAGTTAGTCTATTTTTTAAGGTGTTATTATCTTCAGTCAGGCTGTTGACTCTCATTTCATAATTTTCTTGCATTGTTCTCATTTCTCTCCCCAGTTTTTCCTCTACTTCTATTATCTGCTTCTTAAGGTTCTCTGTGGCCTGTAACCAGCTCATATTTTTCTTGGAAGTTTTTAGTGCAGGAGTTCTGACTTCATTGTCTTCCTCCTGTTCCATGCTTTGATCCTTTTTTGTTCCCAAAATAGGAGTGTAAAGTTGAGTTGCTCTGTTTATTTTGCTTCCCTCATTTACTCATGTTGCCACTCAATTACCTGGGCTTTTGGGCTTTTTGCCACAGCAGGACTCTGCTACCAGACAGGGGGTTTTCTCATCTGCCAAAGGTATTAGTTGGATGCCCTCTCTGAAGCCTACATAAGCTCTGGCAAGCTGGTAACACACCCCAGGACCTCCACCCTCTCTCTCTCACTTTGTCTTTAGCGTCTATGGGTTGATAATTCTGGAAACCACCACAGCTGCTGGTGATCTGAGGTCCATCCAGCCAGTGGCTGTCTTGAGCAGGGCTGTGCTGGCCCCTTCCTGCCGGCCTGCCGGGCTGTCCTCAGTGGGAGGTTAGCTTCTCAGTGTCATTTTGTGGGTTGTGTAGCTCCAAAGTTTGTTCAGAGTCACTTTTTACATGATTTGGAGGAGGTAGAAGCCAGAACCCCATGGAAGTCCTGTTTCTACTCCACCATCTTGACTCCGAACCCCCTCAGTATACCTTTATTAAATGTCTACCACATGCCAGGCTTTATGGGTGTAAAGAAAGACATAAGACCACGCCCACTTTCAAGGAAATCACAGTCTAGAGGGGGAGAGACAACGTGAAAATAACTTTTCTTTTTTAAAATTTTTATTTTTAATTAATTTAGTTTTAGTTTTCAACATTTACTTCCATAAGATTTTGAGTTCTAAATTTTCTTCCCTTCCTTGCCCTCCCCCCTCCCTAAGACAGCATGCAGTCTGATCTAGGCTCTACATATATATTCATATTAAACATATTTTCACATTAGTCATAACATGCCTTCTATTATGAGTACTGGTGTATCTTCAAGGCAAAAAGATCACTCACCATCTTGCGTGATCTTATCTCTAATTTGCCAACCTTGAGTAGAGTTTGAAAAAACATCTGAGGGGCAGCTAGGTGGCACAGTGAGTACAGCATTGACCCCAGAGTCAGGAGGACAAGAATTAATCCAGCCTCAGACACTTAACATTTACTAGCTGTGTGACCTTGGGCAAGTCATTTAACCCCAATTGCCCTGCCTTCCCCCCTCCAAAAAAAGACCAAAAAACAAAAGCAAAAACAAAAAAAAATATCTGAAATTTCCAGGGTAAAAGTCTGGCAACATATTAGTCAGAAGTTATTTTTGCCACAGATGTTAACATCCTTTCTTTTTAACCAACAACTTTACACTGGCCCCCACTCCCAAATGACAAGCAACAGCTTTAGCTGGCATTATTTTTTCACCATCCTGGGGGCTGCCAAGCAAATCACCTGGCCTAAAAGACTGACGAAAAGGGAGAAAACCTATTTCTAGAGGGGCCCTGTCAGTCTCTTAAGATCTAGGACAAGGAAGTAAACAGGAAGTGCTGAGATGGCTGGGCGTCCTCCAGGCTAGGCTAGGGAAACACAAATCAGTGTTTACTGACTGCAGAAGCGCACAGTTGGTCCTGAAAGCACTGCTATTTTTGAGATTCTAAAAAAGGTAGGACAAATAGCACAACTTCCCAAACCCATCATTAAAACACTATTTAAAAAAAAGTTTGGATGAGGGTCCTTTAAAAAAACATGCATGTCTCTGCAGAAAGGCATTTCTAGAAGGTCTGGCTTCCGCTGAGCTGGTCCTTCCTCTGGGTTACTCATGGTTGGCACGTAGACTGGGAATGGTATGTTGGACCTTTGGGGACAAGCCCCCACTTTAGAGAGAGGGAGAGTGACTTGCCTCAGAGGTTAAGAGAGAGGGAAGAGCCAATGTCACTGTCAGGGAGAGGGGAGACTGGTAGGACTTCCCCAGGGCTGGAACTGGTGAGCCTTGTGGTGAAGAAGGTGGTCCTTTGAATGCAGAGCCTCCTTCTAGTAGCACAGGGCACCCAGTGCTAAAGGCTCTAAAGATCCCACTGTAAAAGCTGTATCAAACCGAAGGGAAACAGAGGACCCCAGTCAAAATGCCTTCCAGGACCCATAAATTACCTCTTTGCCATATGCATTTTCTAAGCTTGAGCCCACTCCCCTTCACTTTGTATGTGTCAGTAAATGTGCCATAGAATTTTTTGGGTGGAAAAGTAAAAACCAATTGTTTTCACTATGCTACCTTAGCAAATATCCCTTTTTGAAAGGTAATTAATCCTAGATGACTAACTGATATTAATTGATAATCATGGGGATGGGGGAGGAGTACATCAGTGGGAGTGCATGAGCTATCACATTAGAAAGACAACCCCCGACTCCTCAGGTTGGGAAACCAATTCAAAAGAGTGAGTGGGAACTGGAATATACTAGAGCTATATTAGACTCTAGAGTTTATTTGTGATACACAGTCAACAAGTGATTGTCCTGAGAAGTCCAAAGCAAGGGGAGATATGGGAAGAGTACATAAGGCACAGGACGAAAGTCTACATAAGTGCTCCCACAAGTGAAATATGGAGGAAGAAAAGAAGCCATCGAAATAGATTTGGTCAGAATGAAATTAGGGAGAGAGAGAGAGAGAGAGAGAGAGAGAGAGAGAGAGAGAGAGAGAGAGAGAGAGAGAGAGAGAGAGAGAGAGAAAGGGAGGGAGAGAAAAAGGGAGGGAGGGAGAGAGAGAAAGGGAAGGAGGAAGGGAGAGAGGGAAAGAGGGAGAGAGAGGGAGAGAGGGAGAGAGAGGGAGAGAGGGAGAGAGAGGGAGAGAGGGAGAGAGAGAGGGGGAGAGGGAGAGGGGGAGGGAGAAAAAGAGAGAGAGAGGGAGGGAGAAAAAGAGAGAGGGAGGGAGGGGGAGAAAGAGAGAGAGAGAGAGAGAGAGAGAGAGAGAGAGAGAGAGAGAGAGAGAGAGAGAGAGAGAGTGAATTAGTTTCAGGAGGTGATCATTGATGAACTATGTCCTCTCCTCTCCCATTTCAATTACTCTAGATTAGGTCTCCATGTTGTCTTGCCTAGAACACTGTAATATCCTTTTAGTCTTCCTGTTTCCAGTCTATTCTCTTTCTAATTCATCTTCCACACTTTTCTCTGAGTAGTTTTTTTAATGTACTACCAAGATTATGTTACTCATCTACTCAGAAACCTTCTACAGCTCCCATTGCCTAACAAATAAAGTTTAAGTTAGCAGGGGAAGCTGGCTGGCATAGGGATAGAGTCTGGAGTGAGGAAGACCTGAGTTCAGATGTGACCTCAGACACTGCCCAGGTGACCCTGGGCAAGTCACTTAACTCCATTTGCCTCAGTTTCCTCATATGTAAAATGAACTAGAGAAGGAAAATAAACCCCTCCAGTATCTGCCAAGAAAACCCCAAATGGTGTCAATGAAGAGTCAGACAGGACTGAGCAACAAAAAGTTTAAACTCCAGCCTCTGACATCCATAACCCCATAATCTGTCTCTAACCTTATTCTCTAGTTTCATCTGTAGTGTTTGTCTCCATGTATTCTATGTTGCAGCTAACCCAGAATATCTCTTTCCCCTGTTTCCCTACCCTGTTCTTGTCCTGGCCCCATCTCCATTCCTTTGTTCACACTAGACCCCTACCTTGGAATAGACTCCACCCTTTTCTTCCCTCACTGTCTTTTTGGGGAAAAAAAGTCCTGAATCTGGAATTAAAGAGTCTGCTACTTATTACTCAAGTGACCTTGGGCAAGTCATTTGCATTCTTTCAGTGCACCTTTTATAAAAAAAAAGGAGGATTCAGAAGAGATGATGTCTACATTCCCTTGAAGTTTTAAATCCTGTCATCCTAGGGTCTTTCCTTCCTTCATAATCCAATTTAAATCCAACTTAAATTCCTCCATCAATCCTTCCTTTAAGGGGAATAACAGTAGCTAGCACCCATGCAATTTTAGATTTTATAGAGTGTTCTGCATATATTATCTCATTTGAACCTTGCAATAACTCTTGGGGTAGGTATCCATTTTAATGATGAAGAAACTGAAAAGAAACCCTTATTCTCTTCCCAACCCCCTTCCCCAAGTTCCTCACAGCATTTTTCTTAGCCATATTTTGTTCTTAGCTCTTTCTACCGTGAATCATACTGATCTGAACACGTTGTATTTCCACTGCCGGACATTAGACTGTAAGCTTTCTGAGGACAGGGTCCATGTTCCATCTGTTTTTACACCCTCAGTTTCTAGCATGGTCTTGCACAGGGAAGGAACTTAAGTAAATGTTTGTTGAAGTGAATTTAGCTGACTATTTTAGCCTCTGTGAAAATTATATAAAAAGATACCACTTAGTCTAACTGTCAGCTTATTAAAAAGTTTTTTTAAATACTTGAGCAAATTAAGTTTTGAGATCCAAAACCCAACAATAACCCCTCAATTTAATTGAACTACTATATCTTGCCCTCTCTTCTTTGCCCAATTATTATGTTGTATAATTCAGGCAAAGCCGAGCTACTTTGTCTTTAGTGTCTATAAATTTGGGGGTGTCATTTACTGGTAAAAGTGGAATAAGAAAAACAAGAAGAAATACCCTATCCATATGAAAACAATAATCTGTAATATTTATTGTCTGGGATTGAAATGCTTCAAATATTCAAAGCAATAAAACTTCAGGAAAAGCAAAACTTTCTAATGTTAGAAAGATCATAAATTTTCCCATTACAAGACATAAGTTTAAAAAAAATCAAGGTGATATTTTATGTTGAAGAAAAAAACAATATTAAATCTAAGCTAAGTATCATGGAGCCCCCAGAGGGCACAACCTACTTGCCCATGGGAGTCTGGAGCCCCCAGTGGCAGCCAACTGCAACATTCTTGAATAAAACACTAAAGATTGAAGCAGGCATATGCTGTGTTGGTGAGAGAATAATGTGTTGGTTAGAGAAAATTTCTGAATATTCAGCACTAGATATTTCTTCTCAGAAGTCTTTTGACTCTAAATTTACTTCTTGGAAACTGAGACAAATTTTGAATCCCAAATCTACCACTAACTAGATATGTGATCCTGGGCAACTCAATTCCCTTCTGAATCTCAGTTTCTCCATCTTTAAAATGAGAAGGCTGGACTAGATGGTCCAAAGGATTCTTCCATTTGTAGATCATGTAATCATCATTTTAGAGTTAGAATAGAATTTGGAGTTACTCTAATCCAATTCTCTTATTTTTCAGATGAGGATACTGAGGCTCAGGAAATGTAATGTGCCCAAGGTTGGTGGTAGATGGCAGAACCAAGATGAAATCCCAGACCCCTTGACTTTAAATCCAATGCTTCTACTTATGATTCTAAAAAATAACCTTACTCTAGCATTGCTATGACTTCATTGATACCACGTTCATTCCTTTCAAGTAAACATTATTGCTTTATAAATACATATCTTTTTATTACACTGCTGAATCATTCAATGTTTTGACCACATGTTGGTTGGTCATATTCAAAATAACATATTAAAAATAGATTCCATAATTTCCTGTCTAACCTGTGCAAACTCAGGTGGGATATTTTTTAAGGTGGATTTTTAAAAAGGCTTCTAATACTGCAAATGTGATTTGCCTCTCAAATGTCATTCAGAACGTTCTTTCCAAAATGGAATCTGAATAGGCCCGGGGCACAGATTTTATGCTTGTCTTTGGTGACTTTTTAGAAGAATGAACATTCTAATTCTGGATCCTCAATGACATCCCAGCACTTATAGCTCAGAGAGAAGTGGGGATGGTCACATTGCCTATTTCTTGTTGGTCACTTCAAGGATATCTTCATCCAGGGAGTGGGGTGATAGGAAAAAGTACTGCTATATTCCAACCCAACTTAGATTCTTGAGGGTGGGGGGACAATCTAAGGTAAGATCAATACTATGAGACTTTTTCCTCTAAAATGAGCAAGAACCTAAAATATGGTTAATGATTAAACTGGACATGTGATGACAGAAAGTGCTAGAATGACTAGTGATTCCATAAATAAAGATCCTGTGTTGTGGGCCAGGATACTGGTAGAACTGGGGAGGTATGAGTTAATACCCATCCTCCCCCAACACCAGCTAGGATTGCGGGGAACAAAGATATTATGGTGTAGGACTTGGGCATTTTAAATTCACTTGGACTCAGTTGGATTGCTCTGAAATCCAGCTGTGGTCCATTTGGGCAAGAAGGATATAAAGGTAGTTTTTAGGACTTTGGTGGAGAGTTCTTGAGACCCCAGGGAACCTCCTTGCCAACTGCTTTTAATTTCCTTGCCAGTGGCTTTTACTGGCTCTTACTTCCCTGGACTGCTTTTTACTGTGTAGGGAACTGTTTTTACCTGGGGGCACATGGATGTTTTTATTAAATAGATTGTTTATTTGAACCCTCAGGCACTGAATGGCCCATTGCACCAGACATGGAAAAGTGACCAAGATACTCTGATATCATAGGAATTTTAATAGCCCCTGAGTGCTTCTCTATCTGACCTACTCATGCTTGATGTATTCAAAGGTGCCTAGAGTCTGTTTACCTTACATTGGCGTATTTGATTGTGTTGCTACCTGACTTATCCCCGAGGGGTCTCAGTTTCCAGATTTGGCACAAACCAGTCAAAGACTACAATCATGCTAATTATGTCTTTACTAAGCTTACCAAAGGATATGAAAGTCAGAAGAGTCCTGAGGCTCTCTGGAACAGGTCTGGCAGTATCTGAGGTGGACACTCTGGGCACACTCTTACCAATGATGATGGCAGTGAGTGGCAGCATGTGCATTCTCCTAATCAGTATGAAGACTTCTTCATTGTAGAGAGTATCTCACTGAGAAACTACTCTGCCCAGGCAGATCACCACGGGCTTTGCCACCACATTTACTGTCTCAGAGAACTGCTTGTAGCACTGAGAGATTATGTGACGGTATGTAGCACTGGCTGGAACTTTTATGGATAGTTTTCATTTTTTTAAATCACTGAACATTCTTTAATTGACTCCCATTCTCCTCTTTCCCAGAGAGCCATCCCTTATGATAAAAAGACTAAAAGGGGCGGCCAGGTGGCACAGTGAGGAGAGTGCCGGCCCTGGAGTCAGAAGGACCTGAGTTCGGATCCAGCCTCAGACACTTAACACGAACAAATAAAAACCTAGCCGTGTGACCTTGGGCAAGTTACTTAACCCCAATAGCCCTCCAAAAAAAAACCCAAACAAACAAAAACAAACAAACAAACAAGACTAAAAAGAGGAAAAAACACACATTTCACAAGACTAACCAACATATTAAAAAGACCGTGTACCATCTCTGCAGAGAAAGGGGAATGCTCTTCTTTGGCAACAAACTTGGCCATTATTATTTTGCAGTAGGCTAGGCTGCTATGACTATTCATGCACATATCAGACTTTTTCCTCTTTCTTTTGTCTCTTTAGGGGGAATAGGCCTAGTAGTGGTAACACTAGGTCAAAGGACATAGTTTAGTGGACTTTTGGGGTATATTTGGTACTGGGATATAGGGTTTTTTGGTCATCAAAGTCTTTAGGGTATATGCCTACTTGTAGAATCTTTGGGTTAAAGGGCAGAAACATTTCAGTCACTTTCTTTCTATAATTCCAAATTCCTGTCCAGAATGGTTAGACCAATTCATAGATCCACCAACTGCATATTAGTATTCCTGTCTTTCTTCAATTTCTCTAAACATTAACTATTTTTTTTTTTTGGCCATCTTTGCCAATTTGCTGAGTTTAAGGAAAACTTGAGTTGTTTGAATTTGGAACATCTTTTCTTTTGGTGGTTAACAGTTTGCAATTATTCTTTTGAAAAAAAGGTTAATATCCTTTGAATGCTTTTCTTTTGGGGGAATAGCTTTTAGTCTTATATATTTCTGTCAGTCGCCTATATAACTTGCATATTAGAATTTCATCAGAAATACTTGATGCAAAAAATTTTCCCTAGAAAATGACTTCCCTTCTAACCTTGGTTGCATTTTGTTTGTATAAAAACTTTTCAATTTCATGCATTCAAAATTATTTATTATCTGGTTTTTATCTTTTTTTTTATCTTACCTGATTAAGAATCTATCTCCTAGTCATACCTGTATGAAGTCCCTGATAATCATTCTTTCCTAATTTTTACAATATGATATTTAATATGTAGGTGACATAGCCATCTTGAACTTATTGTGTATGTGGTATAGAATGTTAGTCTTGTGGTGGGTGAAAAATTAGCCTAATTTCTTCCAGACTGCTTTCCAGTTTCCTCAGCAATTGCTGTCAAAGAGAGAGTTCTTTCTTAGGTAATTTATGTTTTGGCATTTTAATAAATTGAGTTATTGAATTTGATTGTTTCTAATTCTTCCTTGTCTAGTCTGTTCATTGATATACTTCTCTATTTTTAACCGGTATCAAATAATTTTTAATAATTTTAATGATTTAATCATTTGTAATGATTTAAAATAATTTTAATGATTGCTTTATAATATAGTTTGAGTGTTATTGGAAGTGCGATACCTCCTTCAATATACTTTTTTGTCATTACTTTCATGTTCTAGATATCTTATTTCTCCACATCAATTAATGCTGTTAATTAATGTTAATGGGTTCTGCAAAGTATCACTGTTTCTGGTTTGATTGGAATAGCACTAGATTTGTAAATTAATTTTCATAGTATTGCCATGTTCATTATATTGGCATGACCAAGCCATGAACACTGAATATCCAATTACTTAAATTGGTTCTTTTTTTTAAAAAATAAAAGAAATATTTTATAATTGTATCTTTACAAATACTGAGTATACTTTGGTCAGTCTATAGTAGTTAGTCAACATGATTTTTTCAGTACTTACAGTATGCTACCCACATGTGCTAAGGGTTGGGGATACAAAGAAAGGCTCTTACCTCAAGGAACTATCATTCTGATGAGAGATATAAGGCAACCCCCTCCCCAAAACAAACTATATTATGCATGATATACACTGTACATAGAAAGTAAGCTCAGAGGAAAGGCTCTGGTAGACTGACTCCCAGATATTTTATTCACTTTGCAGTTATTTGGAGTGATACTTTTATTCCTCTTATTCCTTCCATATGTTTGCTATTGCAGGCATGTATTTTTTAATCCCCATCTTACAAATAAGGTACCTAGGACCTGGTAAGGCTAAGTAACCTGTCCATGCTTATAGGGATAGTAAATAGCAGAACACTAGTCAACTCATTCCCTCTAATGAGAGGTGTCAAGATGGGCCAAAGCAGTATTCTATAGTCTTTTTAAGGTCAAGTGAGTGAAGAATAAAAATCATCTATGGCTATTATTTTATAGAATAAATCTCAAATTCTCTCTCCCTCTTCCTGTTTACATCTCCAAGAAACAAAGCAAATACTTAAAAATAAAAAATTCTACAAGTTTCTCTAGAAACCTAACCACCAGTCCCCATTGTTAGCATAGTATAAAGAGGCATTGCTCTCTCTCTTATTTTCCCATCCAATCTGAAGCAGACATATCAGGAGACACTCCTTGGGGGTAAGGAATATTAAGAAGTCTTAATATTAATAATATCCTTGTATTTGCTAAGACAGGGAAAGGGTTAAACCAAAGGATCAGCTACCACGGATTGGAGAAAGAAAAGGGCACAGGTCACCCCTCCCTCCTTTTCCCCTGTATTGAGTTGACCCTCGTCCCTTCCCCTCCCACATTTTTTCCATTATCCTAGTTCAGGGGTGGGAAACCTGCAAAGCCTTCTAGGTCCTTGGGCGCAGCCTTTTGACTGAGTCCAAGTTTTACACAACAGATTCTTTCATGAAGGGGATTTGTTCTGTGAAGTTTGGGTTCAGTCAGAGGGCCTCACTTGAGGGCCTAGAGGGCCACATGTGGCCTTGAGGCTGCACGTTCCTCATACCTGTCCTAATATTTCTCTCATCTACCCTAGGAAGGTGTGGCATGTTAGGGAATGGCCATTAAGGAACTTCCCTGGTTCCCAGCTAAGGAAGATGGGATCTTTGGGGATGCTAGTGTACCATCCTTTAGATTTTATTTTTTATTGCTGTTTTCTTTTTAAAACATCACTGTTCTCCCCCCACCCCCCCACCCCCCCACCACTGACACCTCTTCACCATCTTGGTTCTCATAAAACTCTTGCTTGTAATAAAGAAAAATACCATGAAAACAAAACAAATCAACACATTAGCTATTTAGGAAAATGTCTATTTCATTCTGTTCCAATAATCAACCACCTCTTGACCCAGGCTAATTATCTACTAAAGACTAATGAACTATCATTCACCATTAGTCTTATGAAGTCATGATTGGTCGCTGAACAGATGACAATTTTGAAGTCTTTCCAGGTTTTCTTTTACATCATGTATCATGACCTTATTCCGTCACTTAATATACATAGCACAATGCAAGATAGTTTCAAACTATTTGTGATCCCTGGAATAGATACTACCTCCCACATCATAGACCTTAGCACCCTTAGCAGATAGCACCTCATGAGTTGATGTGGCCAAAACTATTTATCACTTAAGAGGCCAATCTTCTGCTGATGAGGTTGGTACAATAAATCAACAGAGGCTATAGCTCCCGTTCCTAAGGAGAACCCTTGCAGTGTATGAAAATAAGACGTCGGTGGTTTTATGATATGCTCAAATGTCCTTAATGGAATAGACCATGATGATCAAGGGCAATCAGAGCCATTAAGAGAAATCCTGTCTTCAGAAAAGAAAGATTTTTTCCATTTCCACCCTCAAGAGAGTTTACTTTTCAAATTTTTTTTAATGAGGGGTTTTAGCATTTACAGATGTGTGTGTGTGTCCATCATACTCATTGAACCATTATGTTATGAGACCAGGCAATATAGCAGAAATAATAAATCAAACTGAATTTTTCTTGCAGCAGTAAGGCATTACACGGTGGGTAGTGGGCCAGCTTTGGAGTACAGAAGACTCATGCTTCTAATACATATTGAATGGATGATCCTGTGTAGGTTACTTAACCTCTCAGCCTAGCCAGGCAACTCTCTCTAAGTCTGTAATTTAGATAGCAGTTAATATTTGCATAGTGCTTTAAAGTTTATAAATTGGCCATCTGTAAAGTGGGGATAATAACAGCATTTGCCTCACAAGGTTGTTGTGAGGATCAAATGAAATAAAATATATACAGGGCTTTACCAATTTTAAAGTGCTGTATCGATAAATGATGCTGTTTTCAACTGATTTTCAATTATACCCGACTCTTCATGGTCCCATTTGGGTTAGGGTTAGGATTATTATATATAAAGTAATTTACATGGGTAGCTAAGCAACACAGTAGATAGAGCACTAGCCTTAGAATCTGGAAGACTCATCTCTATAAGAGAATGAAGTGGCTTCCAGAAATGAATTGTGGCATATAGTCAAAAATATGGAAACAAAGTAGGTCCTCATCAATGCTTGAACAAAACTGTCATTGAAATCTGGCTGTAATGGAATATTATTATGCAAAGAAATAGCAAACATGAAATTTAGAGAAACTTGGGAAAACGTATAGACTGATGAAGTACAAAGTAAACAGAACCAAGCGAAAAATGTACATGCCGACTACCATAGCGTAATGCAAGGACCAATCTTGTCTCCAAAGGACTCATTATAAAGCAGATCTCCCACCTTTTGGTTTAGAGGTGGTGGGCTACTGGTGGGGGAATGAGATATACATTGACAGAGATGATCAGTGTCTTGATTTGATTTACTTAATTCCCCTTCTTTGTTATAAAAATGGCATTGCCTTAAGTACAATATTTATTTTTAAGAAAGAATTTAGCACTAGATTGCTTTTCGTTGTCCTTGCAAAATCAGTTGTTCTGAAATGTGCTTCAATTGCCAACATTTCCGTGGTGTATGACAGCTTCAATATTTAATATTTTTTCAACAAAACAAAGGCAAACTTTTTTTTTAATTCCCCAGTAGTAGAGAGTGACTTTAGGAGATATGACTTTTTAATATCTTAGGTTTTTAAGGGCATATGGCCCTTATTTAACTGTCATATTTATATTCAATTCCTGCAGGGATGGTTTTGTTGTTTAAGGTTGGCTTGATGCCCTTTGGAGAAAGCCTTCCCTTGAAAGTAGGCTGCTTGGTTTAAACAGCTGCATGGTCACCCTTTGCTATTGGAAGGTAAAAGTACAAACAGCTTAACTTTGGATTCCATATAAGAAGACTCTCTGAAAAAAAAAATAAACTGTAATAGAATAGGCTTTATATGGGAGTTATGGTTGTGACAGATGCCAGTATGTATTCTGAAATTATTTGGAGAAGTGTTTATGTGCTATGAAACATTCTGCATGAGCTCTACGGGAAGCTATAAAATTATTTTATGAGATGTATACATGGCTGATGGTAGAATTTTAATGCAACCTGGGAAGGTTCCATCTGAATTCCAGGCATGCATGGGGGGAGAATGACTTCTCTATAGTGATCTAACTTTGACCAAAGATCAGTCAGTACAAAGTAAAGTGAAATGTCTGATTGGGGACTGCATGAAAAATTTTGAAAATTTGGAATCTTGAATTTCTAGGCAAACAAGCTTATTTTCTGTCTGGTCATGAATCATCAGTTATGTTTATTTGTCTTTTGCTTGGTAAAAAGCACTAGACACGAACTGTTTATTATTTGGTAAATGCAGAGATTTCGCCACATAGATACTGGACTTATACCCACTGACTGTAAAAAAATTGTTTATTTGATGGTTTTCAAATAAAGACTGATATTGGAAACAGGCAGACTATTTTAAATAAATTTTCTTCAGAACTTAGTAAGACTGCTGATTTTAATAGTGTGGGTACCATTCCCACTGAGGTGTCTCCTGACTTCTCTCTCTCCAGCTTAGCAGATGGTGCTTCATGAGTTGCATCAAAACAAAACAAACCCCTCTATTATTTGGTGGCAAAACTCCCAGAGATGAGTGTCCTCAAGTTTTGCTGGTCTGAGTCTCAGATTAGATATACACAGTTCACCACCAAGCCCATACTCTAAATCAAGGGTTCTTAACCTTTTTTTGTGTCACTGAGCCCTCTGGCAGTCTGGTGAAGGCTATGAACCTCCCTTAAGAATCATGCTTTTATATGAATATAATAATAATAAAAAAGAAAATAAAAATAAGTGCATATAATAACATATAAGATTACAAAATGAAACAATTATATACATACACACACACACACACACACACACACATATATATATATTTCCTGTACAAGTCCATGGACCCCCTGAAATCTATCTACAGACCCATTGGTGGTCCATGGACCCCAGGTTAAGAACCCCCTTCTTTAAGACTTTCCATCTTCATAGAACTTAAACACAGCTTGGGCTGTAGATGACATAAAACTTTGAGAGCCCATGGTCATCTCCACACCTCACTGAAGCAGCAGACTGTGACATTATTAGTGGAAGTGTTATCTATTTAGTGTTGTAAAATATTAGAACAAGAAAGCTACTAAGGTGGATTTAAATACTTAGGAAAAATACTTAGGAAAGATCCCTCAAACAGAAGGCTATGTGAGAATATGACTTGATTCCTCTATATGAAACATCCTAGCAAAGGATATTCTGCATAACATTGTCAGACTGCCATCTTGCAAAAATACCCATTATTTGTAAACTCCTTGAGGGCGGGGACTCTCCTTTTTGTATGTGCTCAGCACATATTTTAACAAAAGTCCACTGTAAAGTCCTGAAATGTGTCTGTTAACATTATCCAGCTGATCACTCACTTATAACATTTGCCCCATGGAAATAACAGTTCCACATAGTACGGTTTTACCTAACATTGCATTTTCCATGGGAGAACCAACTAACGAGAGCAGATTGGGTATGCATGTATGGATATCTCAGGACATGGAGAGGCAGGGAAGTGCTGGGGAAAGACTTTCAGATCTTGGGTTTGTCCTCTGGCAATGTCACTCACTACTTAGACAAAGTCACATCAAGTCACTGTTCTAGTCTTTCTCAGTTTCTTCACTTTTGAAATGAGAGCACTGTACTATTTGTACTACATAAATTCATGATGCAAAGCTGTTATTTTCTATTTTTTTTTAAAGCAGCAAACATAGAATGAACACAGTCCAAGGAAAGAGGTATTTAGAAGTTAGTTTATTGCTTAGAAGAAAATAGGTTGAAGTTAGTATCAATACTTTTGAAATAGAAAGCCTCTCAATTTCATTGAAAGTTTATTATGCAATAGAATTAAATAAAATATGCATCATACTTTTGGGGGGCTTTAAATATATTGTTTGAATGGAGAATCTACCACAAAAAAAGAAACATTTATGCAGGTGACATTAATTTTTTTAAGCTAAATTTTATTTTTTTAATCCAGAAAAATCTATCATCCCTTCCCCCATGAGATTGAAAGAAAAACAAAGTTACACAAGTTTAATCAAGAAAAAGAAATTTCTGAATAGACCATATCTAAAAGAAAATTATATATATATATGTATGATACACATAAATATTACATATACAAATATGTGTCTTATTCCGTATTCTGAGACTTGGAGACGCCTAGCAAGCTTCATCATTCGTCCTCTGAAAGTGTGGTTGGTCACTATGCCAACTAGAATTCCTAAGTCTTTCAGAATTACTTGTCTTTACCATATTGTCACTGTATTGTAATTGTTCTCTTGGTTCTGTTCACTTCACTCTGCAGCAGTTCATGCAAATCTTCCCAGGTTTCTCTGAAAATATCCCTTTCATCATTTCTTACAGCAAGATAGTATTCTATCACATTTATACCATAATCCATTCATCCATGACCATTCATATGGGCACCTCTTCAGATTCCAATTCTTTGACACTTCAAAAAGAGCTGTAAATATTTTTGTATGTCCGTAAAGTTTAGAGCTAATCCCTCCCTTGAACTACACTCCCTCTAGTTCTCACTGCTCTCTTCTATTTCCCTGTTGAGTAAGATGCATTTATATACCCAACTTTGTGTGCTTGACATAATTTAAATTGATTTTTTAAAACATTCAATTTTGTTTTCAGATCTGTGTTCTTAACTTCCTTTCTCTTTCTGCACTGAGATAGCAAGAAAAACAAAGCCCCTATTGCAAACATGTATGGTCATGTAAAATAAATTCTTGTATTTGTTGTGTCAAAAAAAAAGCATCAATCTGTACTCTGATAGACATTAAAAAAAAAAAGAGGTCATGGGGTGGTTGGGTGGTACAGTGAATAGAGCACTGGCCCTGGAGTCAGAGGACCTGAGTTCAAATGCGACCTCAGACACTTAACACAAAAACTAGCCATGTGACCTTGGGCAAATCACTTAGCCCCAACCTCTAAAAAAAAAGAGGTTTGTGATTTAATGGATGGATAAATTGGTCTTTGGTTCACAAAGATGTGGATTCAAGTCCTGTCTCTGACACATACTGACCATGTGACCACGGGCAAATCATTTAACATATCAGTATCTCAAATGACATATTACATGGCACAAAGCATGTGCTGATTTGCGCTGGGAAAGGGAGCTCTTGCCTGGGCTTTCTCACTAGAGGTTCCTCACACCTATGAAATCATAAGTCTGTTAAAGAACTGAAACAATGCAAATTGAAACCCCAACAACAGCAACACCCCAAACCTCAAAGCTAAATGATTACAGCAGGAAATGTGTGCCAAGGCATGATTTTTTCAGCCATAATATTTCCTGAAGACCATTGGCTGCTATGACATGGAGGTAGTGTGAGATGGTGGAGGGAAGATTGATATGGAGGGCCTTTGAAGCACTGAGGTGGTGTTGTGAGAGGACTGGACTGAAGTTAGGATGCCAGGCTCTTACACTAACTCATTTTGTGACCCTGTTTATGTTACTTATTGTCTTGAGGATCCAGAGCTAGAAGAGCCCTTAGAGATTATCCAGTTCAGGTATGGGGAACTTGCAGCCTTGAGGTCACATGTGGCCTTCTAGGTCCTTGGGTGCGGCCTTTTGACCGAGTCCAAGTTTTACAGAACAAATCCTTTTATTACAGGGATTTGTTCTGTGAAGTTCAGATTCAGTCAGAGGGCCAAACTTGAGGACCTAGAAGCTCACATGTGGCCTTGAGGTCCAAGGATGTGAAGGGCCCTGGCCAGAAGTCACACAGGTAGTAAGGATCAGAGGTCGGAGCCTCATTGGCCTGGATAAAATGATAGATGGAGAGAGCTGAGATCTTCCAGTTCAACTGCTTCATCTCACTGAGCTCCAGGAGGTTAAGTGACAGACTGCTGTTGAGTGATTTTCAGTTGTGTCTGACTCTTTGTGACCCCATTTGGGGCTTTCTTGGCAGAGATCCTAGAATGGTTTGTACCATTTCCTTCTCCAGCTCATTTTACATATGAGGAAACTGAGGCAAACAGGGTGAGGTGACTTGTCTGGGGTCACATGACTAGTAAGTATCTGAGGCCAGATTTGAATTGACAAAGAGGAGTCTTCCTGACTCCAGGCCTGGCACTCTAACCACTGTACTGCCTAGTTGCTCTAAATGACAGAACCAGATGTAGAACCTAAATCTAGTGATTTCTGTTACCCCACCCTATCTCATAAGATCTCTAAGGTCACTTTCAGTCAGAAAAGGCTACCACATTCTATAGTAATTTAATATAGAGATAATTTTCTGAAAAGTTCCATTTTCCCAAACTTTTTTTTACTGAAAATTAAACGAGCATTTTCTTTTATTGTGTCATTGCTTAAGGAAGTAATATTTCAGTTCTAAAAACTATGTAGGTACAAAGTTAAGAGAAAGAACTAAGTAGAAAAGAAAAAATTAAGAATTTAAAAAATTAATATTGAGCAATTGTGGGAATAGCTAGGATGGTCTAGGGTAGACATAAACTGCCTTGTTTTATTCTAAATTCAGCTCACTGGTTTATGTTGAAAAGTGAAAGGTTATTATATGGACTTACTGGGCAAAACCAGATTTTATAAATAATTACCTGTCAGGCTGTTCAAGATAGACAAACATACGCCAGACCAACAAAAACATGGATCTGTCATATTTCTGAGAGAAATGTGTGTTGAGTCTTCATTCTCTGGATTTCAAGTAGATCAGGTAAAACAAAATGGAAAAAAAAATTCCAAACTTATATTTTCTGTCTCATTCATGCTTTTAAATGTAAAAAGTGGTGGTGGAAGGGAAAGAAGTGATACATCTAGAAAAGGAATTCTAATGCGAAAAAACAGCCCCTGAAAATTTTATTCCCTTTTTAAGCCTGGCAGATTGAAACCAAATACAATAAATGCTGTCCTTTTAAAAGTTGGGATGTTTACTGCAAGCTTATAATTTTCCATGATTAGGGATGCCAAGAAAAATAAGAATGATGATAAAAAGAAAAGTTTAATCATACATTTCAACGAGCACAGATGGAACATCAAAACCCTTTGGAAATCTTACTATATTATATATCCTACTTTTTAGTTCCTGACATTCAGACTTTTTCCAGAAGTAGTAACACTCAGCAGGTAAAGGAGAGGAAACTAACAAGAATAATATGGAGCGATCTCATATGCAATTATTATGGAACAGACTAAGTATTTAGTCACAAGGAGGTCAGGATAAATCATTTTTATTTCTCACTTTTATTCATTCTTCACAAAGGTTTCTTGGAAGTATATAGACACAATGATAAACACAGAATTGTGAAAATACATAATGAAAGACAAAATTTCCTCTTATCCAAGTTCCATGGGTATCAGTAAGTTCAATCAAAAAGAATGACAGTGTTACAAACTAATATGGAACCAATGTTATTTTTCAGCATATCACAAAACTTTCTAGTTTACAGAGCATGTAAGTGAAGGGTAAAATACAGAGTCACTGGTAGAAAACAGATAAATGCAGAGAGTCAAGCCCTCTGGAGAGGCCTTTCAAGGCCTGCATCCCACACTTATGCCCTGGCTTTTTTCCATATTTTGATTTGAGAGGAGAGTGAGAATAAACGATATAAAAGGGGAAAAAAAGGAAGAAAGGAGGCAAGAGGAGCGAAGCCATGGTGAGAGCAGAGAAGCTGACAGAAGAGAAAGGGGCAGGGCCAGACGGATGGGCAAGACCTGAGCATCACGAGTCCCAACACGGATGTTCATTTTTCAAAATGCAAATGTCATAAATAAACATTAAAAAGAAGAGCTGGTGCAGCTGCCTTTTCTCTTCTTTTTATTCCAAAGTTGGATTGTAAAATGTATCAATGAAAATATGCACTCAACACACACACACACACACACACTCACTCACACACACACTCACTCACACACACACACTCACATACACACACACTAACACATACACTCACACATACTAACACACGAGCACACACACTCACACACACACACACACTCACCAACACACACTCACACACTAACACATACTAACACACACACTCACACACACTAACACATACACTCACACATACTAACACACACACTCACACACACACACACGAGCACACACCACACATACCATGGTTCTTTAGATAGGGGAGCCCACAGCAGTAAATCCATTGCAAATTTCAAAACTGTGTGATTTGCATTCTTGTCCACCTACACACTATCCCAAACATCCTGCCATTAATTAGCTCAATGTTCCATCTGGTAAACAAGAGTAATGATTGAGGGGGCTCGAAAAGAGCTGGAGTCGGCCTGTCGATAGTCACAACAAGCCAGCAGGCTCCTTGGCAGATGGAGAACAACCTGTATTTCTGCTCTGTCTCCTCTCCACTGATGAGGCAAAAAAAAAAATCGCTTTAATAGACCGTTGCCTTTCCTGTTGCTGTAGTCACGTCCATGTCCACATTAGCAGGCTAAGAAAGTCATTCCATTTCTGCGGTAGGCACTCTGTCAAAAGAGGAAGAAAAGCTGCAATGAGTTATCACATCAGCTCCAACAAGGAAAAGGAGGCCAGAGGAGAGCAGAAGCTCCTTCCTGTTTTAGACCATCCTGGCTGCAGTCAAAGAGTGGGCCTAATCTGAGCATTTCTGGTGGGGAAGCCATAAGCAACTGCTTTGTCTATTAAAAAAAATCAGTGTGGTTAACAAGTGGTTAGTGCTTCTATTTCAGGCAAGCAGGAGATATGCAGAACTATGACATCCCGCTTTGTTAATTGCCTGGGCCTGGCTCTGTGGAAGGGATGTTGTGCTGAATCTGCTGGTCCTTCATACCCATATGTTCTCTATTCACCATACTCAAGCATCTTCATAGTCTATAAATCACTGACTCATTATAGTCTTCCCAAGGCTAATTTATAGGCTCAGCCCAAAGCTATGTAAACAGACACTAATCGAGTTCTCTTGCTTTCTCTCTTCCCACCCCCTGCCTCACCCCAAATAAAGTGGGCTCAGAGGAGCTCTACAGCAGGAGAAACTTTGATCTTTCATAAGATGATGGATTGTATATAGAGGGTAGGATTCAGTCTTTTCATTAGAGGAAATGGAAACAATAGGTAGTAAATCCAAGCTTATACAGAGACATAATAAATTCAAATTTAAAAAGACAAGGCAGCATTTTTTTCACTCTAGATTACAGTGAAATATCATTTTTCCTTCAATTGATGAGACAGAGAAACAGAGGCACACTGTTCAGGTGACTGGCCTGAAATCACAGATTCAGACCTGGGGTGAGGCAGAATAAAAACCCCACTGCAAACCATGAAACACCCCAAAATTTAAATACTTAAAGTTATCAGCAAAACCTTTGGTGATTAGGATTTCTTTTTTTTTTTTTTGCTTATGTTGTACTTTTGAGGGAGAAGATGTAAAGGATGGAAAAGGAGTGCTAGAGAATCAGCAGTTAATGAGAAAAAACAAATTAAAAACCTCTAGGGAGTGTCCTGAGGTCAGCAGATATTCAGGTGGAACGATCTTATCTCCTCACCAGCTAGATTCCAGCTAAGACTCTCCAGGAAGAATTTGTTTAGAATGATGCTCAATCTTCAATCATTAAAAATGACTGAATGATGTGACCAAGGCATGGATATCACATCACTGGAGTGTTACAGATTCCATATCCCCAGATTTCAGTAAGGCATCATGATACTCTGTTAGGCAAGATGGGAAGATGTGGGCTGGACACTGAGACACAATTTGTAGTTTACTGAGAGGCTAGATCCTGAGAGTGTTGATTAGTGGGTCAACAAAGAACATAATGTGGCTGCTAAAAACAAAACAAAACCCAATGTGTAATCTTAGTCTGCATTACCAGAAAGAGTGCTCTGAACAAGCGAGGCAGCAGTTTCAATGTACTTGGACAGACCACATTTATAGTACTGTGCTCAGATCTGGCCACCAGATTTTAAATGGGACACTGACTGAATAAAGCTTACCCAAAGGATGAGGTAAAAATAAAACCACGTCATATCAGGATTGTTTATAGAAACTGGGCATGCTTAGCCTCAAGTAAAAAGCTTAAGGGAGGCATGATAATTATGTTCAAATATCTTAAGGGTTTTCCCATGGAAGAGTGATAGACTTACTTTGTATAGTTCCAGGGAACAGACTTAGGGCCAGAAGGAGGGAAGTTACATGGTGACAGATTTCAGCTCAACATAAGGAAGAATTTTCTAAAAATGATAATTATCAAAGATCAAAACAGACTGACTAGGGGCAGAGCCAAGATGGCGGAGTAGAAACAGCTCATCCAAGCCACTCTCCCCCCAGGTTCCCCCCAAACTATGTAAAAGGGGACTCTGAACAACTTCTGGAGCCCCAGCACACACAGAACGACACAGAGAAGCTAACCTCCCGCTGAGGACAGCCCAGCAGCCCTGCAGGAAGGACCAGCGCAGTGGTCTGGGACCTGGCAGCGTGCAGAGCGCAGGAGCCGAGGCGAGCCAAGCCCAGGTCCACATGAGCCGAGGTTTTAGCCCCAGGGCGGCAGGGCCAGCAGCCAGCTGGAGGAACCCCAGAACACCAGGAGCTGTGGCGACTCCAGAATTATCAACATAGACTTGCCTAGGACAAAGTAAGAGGTTAGTGTCCTATGGACTTTGGGACCAGTATTTGGGGAATGCGTCAGCTCCCTCCCCTGGGGGCTAGAAGCCGCTGAGGAGACACGCCATTTTGTAGTTTTCAGAGGCAGCTCCGGCTCCCAGCCTACAAATCGTGGGGAGATCCAGCGATCAGTCTTGGGGGGTAATCGCTCTTGCTTTAACCTCCCTGGATCTGGATTGTGATCTAGGGTGGAAGGTGTGGGTGGGTTTACAGCTTGCCAGAAACGGAAGTTGCCCCCCACACGTTCGGGACGAAAATTCCTCTATCTGGCCTTAAAGCCATAGTGTGGCAACAAGCCCAAAAGTCAAGTAATTAAGTGGCAACATGCCAAGGCAAAGGAAACAGAAAAATGCAACCCTAGACTCCTATTTTGGGGGCATAGAGCGGGAAAAGGACTGTGAGGTCAGAAGTCCTGCTCCAAAAGCCCCAGGGGAAAACATGAGCGGGATGCAGGCCATAGAGGACCTTAAGAAGGACTTTAAAAATCAAATAAGAGAAGTGGAGGAAAAATTGGAAAGAGAAATGAGAAGGATGCAGGAAAAGTATGAAATGAGGGTCAACAGCCTGACTGAGGAAAACAACACCTTAAAAAATAGACTAACTCAAATGGCAAAGGAGGCCCAAAAGGGCAATGAGGAGAAGAATGCCTTAAAAAGTCGAATTTGCCAGATGGAAAAAGAATCTCAAAAGTTCACTGAGGAGATTCATTCCTTCAGAGTTAGACTGGAGCAAATGGAAGCTAATGACTTTATGAGAAATCAAGATGCTGTTAAGCAGATCCAAACAAATGAAAGATTAGAAGGCAATGTGAAATATCTCATGGGAAAAACCACTGACCTGGAAAATAGATCCAGGAGAGACAATTTAAAAATTATTGGACTACCTGAAAGCCATGATCAAAGAAAGAACCTAGAAATCACCCTTCAAGAAATTCTCAAGGAAAATTGCCCTGATGTTTTAGATCCAGAGGGCAAAATAGAGGTTGAAAGAATCCATCGATCACCTCCTGAAAAAGATCCCAAAAGGAAAACTCCCAGGAATATTATAGCCAGGTTCCAGAATCCCCAGATCAAGGAGAAAATACTACAAGCAGCCAGGAAGAAACAATTTCAATATTGTGGAAACACAATCAGAATAGCCCAGGACCTGGCAGCTTCTACACTGAGGGATCGAAGGGCATGGAATATGATATTCCAGAGGGCAAAAGAACTGGGAATGAACCCAAGGGTCACCTACCCAGCAAAACTGAGTATTTTGTTTCAGGGGAAAATATGGTCATTCAGTGGAATAGAGGACTTTCAAGCATTCTTGAGGAAAAAACCAGAATTGAATAGAAAATTTGATACCCAGACACAAGAAGGAAGAGATGCCTGAGAAGGTAATCAGGGAAAAGAAATCAAAAGGAACTTATCAAAGTTGAACTATTTACATTCCTATATGGAAAAGCAATAACTGTGACTGATGATATCTTTCTCACTATGAAAATAATGGAAGAAGGGGGTGTGCTCATATGAATACATATGTGAATGTGTGTGTATATGGTTACAGTTATATATGGATAGAGGGCATAGGTTGAATTTGTTGGGAAGGGAGAATACTCAAGGGATGAAATTATGAGGTGAGAGAGGAAAGTGGCAAGAGGAGATGGGGAGAGACATGGTAGGGTAAACTATCTCATGTAGGGGAAGTGGTTGCAAAGGAGGGGGAGAATAAGGAAGGCTAAAAAGGCAAAACCACATTCACATTGAATTTGGTTCAGGGAGAAAATGACATACATACTAAATGGGATATCTCAACCTGTAGCAGGATAGGGGGAAGGGGGATGAGAGGAGGGATGATGGATGGGAGGGCATCCTTGGGGTGAGGGGAGGTTGGAAGTACCCACTATAGAAGAGGGACAGAATCATGTAGGGAATGGACCAGGTGGGGGGTGGGATGAGTGGGAGGGAATTATAAGCAGCCTTGTACAATATATCTACTATGATAATGTTTTCCATAGCTAGACATGTACAACATATACTGAATTACTTATCTCCCAAGAGGGAATGGGTGACAAGGGAGCAAGGAAATGGATCTGAAATTTGAGGTTGTAACATTAAATGTTTCAAATATATATAAATACTATTATTAATACTCTTTTGCTTGTAATAGGGAGATAAGATGTGCAGGCATTGGGATGCAAAGACTCACCTTCCTCTAATGGAAAAGTCGATGGGGGTATGGGAGAAGGTCTGGGAGAGAGCAGATTGGAGGAAGCGATATCTTGTGGGATTACTATTCTGGGAGGTTGGGTAGGGGAATAATGGGGGGAAAATGATTGTAACTCAAAATATGGCGGAAATGAATGATGTGAAACAGAAGTTAATAAAGCATTTGTTTAAAAAAAAAAAACAGACTGACTACTAAGAGAATGAGTTCCCTCCTTGTCATTAGAAGTGTTTTAGCAGTGGTTGGATGGCCACCTCTTAAGGATGTTTTTGGGGCAGAGGTCAAACTAAATGGCCTGTCCAGTGTTTTCTAAGACTCTACTGCTGATACATCTTAGATGAATTGTCAACAAATGCAAAAACAAAAAAGGATTTCTAGCTTACCAGAACATGAGCTCAACCTTATTCCCTCCGGGTATTTTGCTTTGTGCTTATTTAGCTAGGGGCACATTGTTCTCCCTCTCCCAAAGCCTGCTGACTCCTCATCTGTGGGCTGTCCCCATGTTCAGGTCACTCCTGAGGAACTGATCAGGAACGTGGAAGCATAGAATGTGTTTATATTTTCACTCCTTTGAGTTCTCTTCTGGCCTTGCTCTACACCTCTCTTGTACCAGACTCCCATTTCTAGACTGGAATTTTTCTAACATGGACCAGTATGATCAAACTTTCCCCTCAAGACTGTGTACTGAAGAATAGTGTTAAATGAGTTTCTGAGAGAGCCACAAATAACTTTCAGAAATGGATAAAGTGTCTCCCCACAACCACAAGCAAGGGAGCCTCAGGCCTTGAAGTTGCCCCTTCCACTATGGCCGCCAAATATCACGCCAAAATAATACTTTTAACTCCCTGACCTTGATATTTTTAAATTTTACAACCACAGTGACAACCTTTAACATAAACATAATATTTAAAATGCCTGTACAGTTTACACCGAGATAAATGAACCTGAGTATAAAGTTGGATTCCTATGAAAGGTAAATGGCTGAATTCTGCCCTGTTCAGGAAAGGGTTTTTGGCTCAAAGGCAGCTGTTGGCTTGGCTCAGTTCACCTAAGAAATAATCAAGTTTAAAAGTTTCCAAGCTGGCCATTAGTGAATGAGCTCCCCATGCCACTGGAAAGGTCGCTTTCTGAACATCTCTTCCAAGAGCTTCCACAGTAGCTCATGTTCCTACAGCTTCATGCCATATGACAGGTGTGGACTGGAACTGATATTTTAACATGGACCAGTAGGATTCATTCTTTGGAACATCAGCTAACAAATACATCTCTCATATATCATCATGTCAACTTTGAAATGAGCCAAATTGCATGCCATTGGTGTTAGGGTCTAAAAATGGAAATGCAGGGTGTGAAAATAGTTTTCACAAAATTAGCTCCTGGGGTGCCGCTCAGTGTGAAGTAGTGGGAAGAGAACAGGTGTCATGGGTATCATGAGACCTGTGTTCTAGTCTTAGCCCTGTCAGTAACTCTCCGTTGGGCTCTGAGTAATTCATTTCTCTTGTCTGGGCTTTAGTTTCTTCTTTTGTAAAGTGAAGTTATCTTAGAGACAGCATAGTGTAGTAGATGGAGCTCTAGACTTGCAAGTTATGAAGATATGGATTTCAAGAGTTCCTAGCTGTCTGATGACTGGCAAGTACCTTAAATTCCAGATGCCTGAGTTTCCTCATCTGTGAAATGGGGCTAATAATAGCATCTATCTTCCTAGGAATAATGTGAGGATCAAAAATGGAAAATAAATGCTTTGTAAAAAAATCTCAAAGTGCTATATAAATCTCAGTTATTTATATCATTATTAAGGTCTCTTTCAGTTCTATGAATCCACTTCTTTCCTTCAGCATCAAATTAAACTGAAAGGTGTTAGTATAATCAGTAGCCTAGTCTGAATTTGAATCAGCCTTGGGCCTTTATCCTAGAATCTGGGGAGGTAATGACCACAGGCCCAGGGGTTTGCTATCAATCAATGGGGGTTTAGATATGAGCTCAGTCTCAGTAAATTTTCATTCTGGTGTGGTAGAGCTTTGGTTCCCAGTCTCCTCTGAGACTTACTACCTGCTTAAGCTTCTGCTTAACCTGTCTGTGCCTCAGTTTTCTCACCTGTGAAATGAGGAATTGTAAATGCATGATATGATAGAGGACATATTAGCTTTGTGTTCCAGAGCACATTATTTAACCCATAGTGCTAAGGCAACTCTTGATCAGAATAGAAAGCAAACTCCTTGAGGGCAGGGGTTGTTCACTTTTAGTGTCTCTACCCCCTATCCCTCACACATCCCTGGCTAGTTGAATGATGAATGTCATGTACCTGTTACAAATGTGCTTTGGGGGATGGAGTTTCACAGTTTCCTTGGTCCCAACTGTGTCATCCTTCTCCCCCTTCAGTAGGATTTCTTCTCTGTAATTTTATAAGTTTCCATGAAGCTCAAGTCACTTTTGTTTCTCTTTCCTCTTAATAATTTCATAGATTGGTTTAATGGGGAAAACCAAAAAACAGCTAAGAGCCCCTACTCCCCTACTTGATACAATTAAATAAACATTTGGTCCAAACAGTCAACCAAGTTGCTTGTTTACATACACTGGTTTCTTAAATTTCAATCCTACCAACAGCTTTGTTATTGATGGGTGGCAATGATGTGTCCTGTTATTAGTATATCCAATAATAATTCTGGTGAAAAAAAGCTCAGAAGCATATTAAGCATCTCTGAAAGTTGGCAAACAAAGCACAATGGTCATGAGGCAGGAAGGAAGGAGAATCAACTTTAGCTTTTAAGACTTTTTGTCATGGATCTCTGTAGTTCCTCATTTTTATTTAGACTCATGAGGGTATCTTCCATGGTCTGCTGGTAAAACATCGCCCCATGTGACTACATCTACACTAATCCTGATAGGCAGACACAGATGCTATTGATTGGAAATATTTCAGTGTTGACTTGGACAAATCACAATACACAGCCTTGAAAAAACAGTTCATTGCCGGGGACCTAGCCAAGGCAAATTTTCAAGTCTCATTTCCCAGGCTGGAATCCTCACTTCCCTTCACCGGTACATTAATGGGCCACCGTTATTTAGTACATTGTTGTTTGTTCAGTTGTTTCAGACTCTTCATGACCCCATTTGGGGCTTTCTTCACAAAGATACTGGAGCAGTTTTCATTTCCTTTTCCAGTTCATTTTACAGATGAGGAAACTGAGTCAAACAGGGTTAAGTGACTTGCCTAGGGTCACACAGCTAGTAAGCATCTGAGGCCAGATTTGAACTAAGGAAGATGAGTCTTCCTGATTCTTAAGCCCAACACTCAAATCAACGTACCACCTAGATGTCCTACATTTTGTATATACTCAGGGAATACATTTTTATCTTAAATTAAGCTAAAGGAAATATTGCTTTCAGCATAAAGAACTCTACTTATTACAAAGTATGTCTATGAGGATGTTAACACCAGATTCAATTAAAAATTACTGTTTAATTATTTATGCAAAGGCTTTCCTACATTATGAGAGAAAACAAAGGATCACAGATTGAGAGGTGGAAGGAATTTTCAAAGTCACTGAGTCTGGACCCATCATTTTGTGACTGAAGACACTGATGCTTAAGTGATTTGCTGGATGTAAAACATGGAGCATGGGATTTTAACCTGATTCCTTGTTCTGCAGCCCTGGTGCCCCTTCCACTGCCCCACTGCTCAAGCTCTTGGGGCTTATTTTTAAGCTGCAAAATTTACTCTGGGCTCCTTTTTGCACTCTTCCTTCTCTC
Source organism: Gymnobelideus leadbeateri (assembly GCA_011680675.1). Taxonomy (NCBI): domain Eukaryota; kingdom Metazoa; phylum Chordata; class Mammalia; order Diprotodontia; family Petauridae; genus Gymnobelideus; species Gymnobelideus leadbeateri. The sequence goes on from WOXC01009656.1 coordinate 66,702, forward strand.
GCAATCTCATGTCATGATTCTGAAAGGGTATTAAGATGGATAGACACTCTTGAGTCTCCTAGAAAGCAACAAGTATTTCAAACCCTGAAAAAAAGGGATGAGAAGAATAAATTGGGAATGGAAAGTAATGAAGATGAAAACCTATAGATTGTGCCCTTTACCCACATAACATTATCTTCATCAAACATTTCTTAGTTAGGGCATTTGATATTTTTCTTTTGCCTGAGACGACAGGAAGCAGAGCTGCTAACTAGCAGACACAATTTGACCATGGAGCAATATTGTTACACATCACAGTGAAATATGAATTTATGGATAATTCGTATGCATTCCAACGCATATTGGGATGTGTTGGTTCTGTGAGGCAATCGCTCCTTGAAAGCCTAGGGCCTCATTACAGAAAAGGGGCCAATAACTAGGTGCTAAACTACTTGTAAAAAAGGGGCCAGTAAGGTCATCCCTTTATGAGGTCCCTTAAGTGAATGGGAAAGGGATCAATGGAGAGAAAGAACAATGATAAGCCACAGCCCCTGGTGACCTTTAAAAGTCACTCTAGCATAAGTCTGACTAAGGGAAGAGGTTAGTTTCTGAAGAGACCTGTGGAAGTCACACAGTTAGAGGAAGGAAGACTTCAAGAAGCAGTCTGGAGCCAGAGGCAGAAGCAACATCTACAAGGAAGGGCCAAGACGGTAGGACTTGAGGGTGTTTGGGCTGATAGTTCCAGAACAGAGTGTGTGTGACCATGGGCAAGTCACTTTTCAGTGTCATAGACAGTTCTCCAAAATGGTCAAGTAGGGATAAACTGCCAGTATAAGAGAGTGGACAGAATTTATATAGCAACAAACATCAAATTTGCTGATGAAATTCTACAGCTAAGACCATTACTTGTCCTGAAAAAGCATCTCCAGGAGTGACCCCAAAAAGACGCATTGGGAGATAAAGCAGAATGCTTTTTAAATGCCTTTTTAAACTAAGTTATAACCACTACAGAGAGCTAATAATTCACACAGAAAAAACCAACAAGTGAATGAATTCCTAAAACTAGGTCAGAGCAAGTATAGAGATGTAAAGAATAGAATAGGGAGTTGGACTCTAAGGTCCTCAAATCCCAGCTCTCTGGGTAATAATGGTGTTTCTTTTTTTGTGTGTGCATTTTTTTGAGGGGGGAATGCAGGGCATTTGGGGTTAAGTGACTTGCCCAAGGTCACATCACTAGTAAGTATTAAATGTCTGAGGCTGGATTTGAACTCAGGTCCTCCTGACCCCAGGGCCAGTGCTCTATTCACTGCACCACCTAGCTGCCTCAATAATGGTATTTCTACAGAGCCCATAAGGAACGACTCGTTGTACTGCAATGGAATTAGGGTCAAGGTTTGAATTTGAATCCTGAGTTTGAATTTTAAATCCTGGTTCTGCTAAATCCCACTTGTATAACCTTGGGTAAGTGATTTAGCCTCTCTTGGCCTCAGTTTCCTCATTTGCAAAATGATGGAGTTGCTCTAAATTATACTTGAGGTCTTTTACAGCTCAAAATCTATAACCTATGACCTATCAGGATTTCATGGTTAGAATAGCAGTTCAGTCTCTTAAACTGTTGATTCTTAAAGGGAACGTATGTTTTTATTCTTCATTTTTAAAATTATTTCACAATGCCTTCTGGAGAAACCCTTCACTTCTCCATATTTCTGCAACTTCCAGATAAATGGACATAATTTTGCAAAGATGTTGAAAGGTACTATGGTAGATATAGTTAGTAAACTACATACAGCTTTTAAGACCTGAAAGGAGTTAAACATGTACCATGTGTTTCTGGTTGAAATCTTGGGGAAAACTGTGCTCAGAATCTGATTCAAGGCTGAGAAAATAATGTGGCTGTGCATGGGTGTATTTAGAATTGGCCAATTTGGGCTAAATCCAGTGGTAAGAGAAAAATAAAAAGCTCTGGAGTAGCCCTTCTCAATCCTCCCCTTTACCCCACCAACACATAAAAAAGGGTCAACTTCCCAATTATACGAAGGGCAGATGACTTGCATCTGGGATCATTTGTAAGCCACCCGAGCCAGTCCAGTTGCTGCTGGCTGGATCACTGTTTCGGGCATTCAAGAGAGAATGTTTTATATCAGAACAAGGTAGAGGATTGGGGAGTGGATAAAAAGTACGCTCCAGGTTCAAAACACTAGACTTTAGCTGGAAGTGAAGGCTGGGAACTCTTTCTGGTCAAGAGGAGACTATGTTTGTCCTAAAAGAGTGAAGAATAGATTTAAAGGATTTTGTGTTTGAAGAAGTATGTTGTAGGTAGATGGACTGGGGAACTGGAGAAGCCATTGAATTTCATTTGTAAAAGGCATTTATTCCTCAACTCTACTAGGTTTACTAGCTTTCTTCTTGAACAACAACAACAACAAAAAACGACAATAACAAAAAACAAATTATGATTACATTTAAATAGGAACTGCAGATGTGAATTTTAGCTGTGCCATAATACGATCTCTGGGCAGCTAGGTGGTGCAGTGGATAGAGTCAGGAAGACTCATCTTCCTGAGTTCAAATCTAGTGTCTGACACTTACATGCCATGTGACCCTGGACAAGCCACTTAACTGCCTCAGTTTCCCCATCTGTAAAATGAGCTGGAGAAGGAAATGGCAAATCACCCCAATATCCTTGCCAAGAAACCCCAAATAGAGTCACAAAGAGTAGGACAGGGCTGAACAACAACAACAAAACACACTCTGCTCCTCCTCCCCTTCCCTGTTTATACCTGGACTTCTCTTTTCTATGGCAACAAAACGGTTGAGTAGAGGATTTAAAGTTGGAAAGGATCCAAGATCAGCTGGTTTAACTCCACTCATTTCTCAAATGAGGAAACTGAGGCCCAGAGAGAGGCAATGACTTGCCTAAGGGCATTCAGGTAGTAAGTGGCAGAGCTGGTCCTCTGACTCTAAATCTCCTGTTTTTCCATTATAACACACTGCTTTTAACTGACCATGCATGCTTTCTGTTCCCCTCCAATAGTGTGGTGAGGCCTGTACTATGAAAAACATGTTGTTTTGTTTTAATAATGTAAATTTCTGTAGCATGGGAGCAACATATCAGAGTAAGGCAATTGTTCTTTAAAAGCTAAAATGTGACCCTCTGTCTTGCCTTAGTGAATGTGGGTGGCCAAGTGATTTAATTAGAGTTATAGAAGCTGAAATGGTAGCTTGAGCCTTCCCAATCAAAGAAAGAACCAGGGCTGAACTTCATTAGCAAATGTAAATACAAATAGGCATATCTTGTTTGTGACATTACCATGGGACTCTTCCTTTCTGAAAATTTTGTTCTGACTCGATATTTGAAAGACTGTAAGCTGAACCATATGACCTATAGTATGGTTAACTGTAATCTTTTTTTGTTCTATACTTTTTGTCTTTGTTCCCACTTTATCTATACCCTGTAAAAATCACTGAGAACCAGTTGTCAGGTAGTATAAGTCCTTATTTCAGAACAGTAGGAAGAGCCTGGCCCTTTGAATAAGAGGCATTCTTGGATATGACAATGGCAGCCAGAAAGCCAAAAAAAAAGAAAAGATGTGGCATTAGTTTACTAAAACACTAGGGTTTTCTCGTCTTAGATATGCTCATCTAGTCTCACTTCTTCCTATTTTACTCAAGAATCAGAATTCGGAAATGTCCATCTTAGGGTTATTAAACAAGTCATTCTGGGCTTATTTGAGGTTTTTGGGACATAAAAATGTCAACTCTAAGATGTGGTCATTAAAAGATGACTTGTCTTGTTTCCCTAGCTTTCTCAGTCAAGCCACATACAAGGATGGGTCAAGTTATCTGGAGATAAAAGTACATATAATTAACCCAAGTAGGTTAAAGATGGACAGTGTTGTTTAAAAAAAATCCTTGTGAAACTTAGTTTTGGTTCACTTTCTATTATGGATTATGGAAGTGCTACATTTCTGTAAACAGTTCTTACCAGTATGTTTTGTATATCTATATACATACGTATACACAGTTCATAATGTTCATCTCACATCAGTAATGCCAAACTTTTCTTTAGCTTCCTTATGCTATAAACAATCCAAACACAGATGTACACAATTATTGCAAGCTGTAAGTGTGTGTGTGTGTGTGTGTGTGTGTGTGTGTATGTGTGTGTTATGGGGAGCACTAAATATGCAAAGATTGGAAAATTCAAGACTTGTCTATGACATGTACAATGGACTATGTGACAGGTATTTTGTTTTTGTTTTTTTAAAAAAATATTAAGCTACATGAAATGATACTTGAACAATTTAGCAAATGTCCATATGTGCCTAGTATAAAAACTATGGCTGAGAGAGACAAAATACATCCTAAGGAGAACTGGGTTCGGACCAAACACTCACTGCCTATGTAGTCTGACCACAAGCAGTTACTGCTAGAGGGAAATAAATTAGCAACCTGGTAAGCCACGGGTGAGCAACACTGTACCAGAATGCTTACAATGAGATCAGCCCTGGATTTCCACTGGGATCAATTCTGGGCTTCCACTCACTGTTTATCTGCCAGTGGTGTAAACTTCTGCATCAATCAAGCTAAACTGCCTTGTGTGCCAGAGAGACAGTATCCAAGTCTTCTAAAACAACACTGTCAAATTGTTTTGTGGGGTCCAAAATTTTAAAATTCAAGTACCCAGTTGCTAAAAATGCTGCTGCTCTGATAAACAGCTACACTTTATGGAAGAGCTAACAAAATAAACTTCTCTTGTATTATTTTGGCTCTGGTACAATATTATTCAGTTCTATTTTCAAGGTACTCAGGCCTTGGACAACTAGGATAAGCGGCAAAGAAGAAAAACAAACAATGGAACTGGGAAGGCCTATTGCATTAAAAACCAAACCATGGAGAATAAGAAAATAGGCAGCAATCAGTGTTGGGGGAGGAGAAATTAAACTTTTTCAAACTCTTGTGATAATAGAGCCTAAAAAAAAATCCCATCCCCAATAGTAACGATAACTGAGAAGGACAGGAGTAGAACAGTAACCCCACTGGTGGGCAAGGCCTTTGTTAGTATATGGTAGCTACATTTGGGGGCAGCTAATTTGGCTTGCAAGAGATACCCAGATTAACCAAAGTACAGCTCATGTTATTACAGGCTCTACTATCTCTGAAAAACAACTATGTTACTACTCAAGAATCCTTCCAGTTGGGGTATAGAAATCCATCTTGCCCTACTAGAAAGTTAGGGGGAGATGGGGGAAGATATAAGAGAAAACAGATTAGGGGAAGAGGTATTCAGTAGGCTCAGTATTTTGGGGTGGGTAGGGGAAAGACGGGGAGAAAAATTTGTAACTCAAAATCTTGTGGAAATGAATGTTGAAAATTAAAAATAAATAAATAAATTGGAAAAAGAAAAAGGCGCTCACCTGGGGTTTAACAACAAAGCAACTTAAAAAAAAAAGAATCCTCCCAGTATCAGAGACTGCCTTCCTTTTAGTAGATGGGAATCACCGGTGCGGTAAAATCTGAATTATCTATTGTTATTAAAGATGGGGATAGCAGGGTTTACTCAAATATAGATAATACCAAACCTTCATTTAAAAGTAGATTTCAACTTTTTAAACCACACTACCTCACAAAGCCAGAAATGTAGCAGCTGGAGGTCTACCACCCCCCTTCCCTTGTTTTGGACTGTTGGGTGGAAGTGCCAGCAAACCCTAAATAGCCTTTATGGTGAGGGACACCAAAGAAGGGCATTGGGAAGATACACAAGACCTGGAGAAATCTCTGCCCTGGACAATCAAGAGTGGACTGAACTATCGAGAGTCACAATGAATAAGTAAGAATGAAGTGTTTTATGCAATGAAATCACCCCCTCTTACTTGAGCTGAGAAACAAACTGTAAGAATTTTTCTAAAATGGGCAACTTTGTTCAGAAGACTGATTTTTAAAATCTGCTCCAGTTTGTGAGGGTGGAAATTCACTTGATGTGCATTGTCAAGGAGAGCAGGGGTTCCAAACCCCTGGGCCAAGATCCCTCCCTGGTCATCACAAAATCTCCTGGACTATCTTGTGTGTATGTAGGGCGGCTGAAGGAGGTCTGGGTCCATGACTGCATCAATGTGTTGAGGTCCCAGTGAGGAGCTTTCTCTACCAATGAAGATTAGCAACTGCTCTGCACCTTCCAGTCTTAGGGAGCTACCTGGGGCTCTGACAGGTTAAGGCATCTTCCCAGGGTCACACAGCTTCTCTGTGTCAGATGAGAGATGGAACATTGATCTCTTTGGCTTCAAGGCTAGCCCTCTATCTATTATTCCATGCTGACTTTCTGTGAATCTGAAGGCACATCCACACCTGCAGATTGAATCACTATAACCATCTGTGCTGTCAGTGACTGAGCACTCCCTCTAGAGCTGCTCAGAGGTCATCTGGTTCGGCCTCATTATTGTAGAGATGAGAAGGCTTGCCCAAAGTCACTCTGGCAATAAGTGGTTGGGACAGGATTTGAACTCAAATCTTTAGATTCCAAATCTAGTGTTCTTTTCACTGCACAATGCCTCTGTGATTTCACTGTCACCCCAGAGTGACAGTGCTCTTCATTAAGCACTTCGTTAAGTGCTGTGAGATCTCTAATCAATATAAGCTGATTAGCAGAGCCATTAGAGCCATTACAAGCCATTCTTGTAGATGGTGACTCCTAAAAGTCATTTGAAATATCTTGACAGAAAATACCAGACTTGGTCAAAAGCAAGAGAAAAGAGCGCTGCCAGATTACGGCTCTTCCAGCACGAACCATTAGATGTTTAATGGCTGCACATTATCTAAGGATCACTTCATTCTTGGAGGCGAGGAAGACACAGATCATGGACTTCATGAACTAGTACTTGACAGGCCATCAAACTACATTCGCTTCTTACTTGCAGAGGTTTAGGTGTGAGTTGTTCATTTTAATGAAAACGTGGAATTTCCATCCTCCAGGATCTATGGTTTTATGTGGTTTCATGTGACCTCCCCGATACAGATTACAGCCCTATTATGTGGTCACTGCCACTGTTGTGGTTGGTGGTCAACTTCCTGAGCAGGGCCCTCTCCACACTTGTCTAGGCTGGTCCTCAAGCAACAGACCTTTCATTGGAAGGCACAGAATTTCCTGTTGGTCATTTGAATTATTTACTTCCTAATATTATGAAACAGCATAGTTCTCCTTTGTCCTAAAATAGATCAATTTAAATTGAACCATTGCATAAAAATGTCCATTTTCATCTGACCAACTGAACTAGTGATGGACAGATGTCTCCATTATTATTTACATGGAATTTTATAAAATGCTCCTGAAAATAACCCTATACAGTGAATATATTAGTGACTAGAAGTGAATGTGTACTCAATAGGCCCCTATTCTCTTATCTTTTCCAGGCTCACCTCTTATTCGCCATGGCTAGGCTCTCCAACACTAGCTCTAAGAGGGAAGCTATAAGTTAAGATGGACCTTAGGTGAAATTTCCAGAAGGTTCCTTTTTCATCTATTAAGATAAGTGGTTTAATGCACTGACATATCTGTATTTCAAGCACGGGTGGTATGGCATGCCTGACATGCAGTCAGGAATCCCTGGGTCCTCTTTTGAGACATGCAGGCTGTGTGACCCTGGGTAAGTCACTGATCTCCATGTTGGACTCTATCTTGTAGAGTAGGTGCTGATTTGTGCTAGTAGAGGGAGCTTCTTCAATTGGGAGGCCCCTATTCCAATGATATCATAGTTCTAGTTCAAAAAAGATTTCCAACAAAACTTTAAGGAAGGGCTGCTGATCTACTTTTCTACTACAAAGAAGTCCTTCCCCAGGGAAGCAGAGGAGGGAGAGTTGGGAGGGTTGATTTAATCATCCCATTTTACATCTGAAGTAACTGAGACCTGGAGATCTGAAACAACACGTGTGAAGTCACATAGCCGAAATGTCTGCATCGCCCTTCCCAATAACCAGGCCCCCTTTTTCTGCACCCATTCCCCATAGTGTGTGGGCAGGTTAGGCAGTACTGAGGTTTACCGAAAGGGGGAACAAGTGGCAGACAGGGAGGATGCTTTTTCTATACTTTACTGTAACATAAAGGATAAAAAAGGGAATCCATTTAGTAAAGTCTCAACAAATTCACTGCAAGGGTTACTGAAAATATGCCTGAAATACTGGAATATATCATCTTGACTCCTAAAAATCAATTTTTGTCAGAGCTCTTGCTTAACTCACTGATCTCTGATGGCCATGCCCCTGTGGCTCTTCAGTGACTGTGACCTATAGATCATCCCCCTACCAAGGCACCTGAACTAGCTTGGAGATGATGAAGATGTTACTCGTCATGCATTTGGATTGGTACAGCCATCTTACTTTCTTTTCCTTTTCCCCCAAATAAGGAAAATGAACCACAGAGAGGTCATGCAATTTGGCCCAGGGTACACAGGCAAGTCAAGGACTGATGGTGCTGGGGGTAAAGTCACAGGACATTCATCCCTATCTACTGCTTAGAGAAAGAGGTCAAACTACTTCACAGTGCAGCTTGCTGGTATAGCTCTTTTGCCACTGATGACTACATCATGGAAGGTGCCTACAAGTTCTTTCTTTTAAAAAAAAATAATTAATTTTTAGTTTTCAATATTCACTTCTACAGTATTTTGAGTTCTAAATTTTCTCCCCTTCTCTCCCCTCCCCCAGACAGCATGCAGTCTAGTATAGGCTCCACATACACATTCATTTTAAACCTATTTTCACATTAGTCATGTTGTAAAGAAGAATTAGAGCCAATAGGAGGAGCCACAAGGAAGAAGAAACAAACAAAATAAGAGCAGATAATATGCTTCAAACTGTATTGATACTCCATAGTTCTTTTTCTGGATGTGGACAGCATTTTCCATCATGAGTCTTTTGGAATTGTCTCAGATCATTGCATTGTTGAGAAGAGCTAAGTCTATCAAAGTTAGTTATAACACAATGTTGCTGTTACTGTGTACAATATTCTCCTGGTTCTACTCACTTCACTTAGCATTAGTTCATATAAGTCTTCCCAAAGTCCACCTGCTCATCATTATTTTTATGGAACAACAGTATTCCATTACATTCATATACCACAACTTGTTCAGTCATTCCCCAATTGATAGGCATCCCCTCAATTTCTAATAATTGTTGGCCACCCCAAAAAGAGCTGCTCTAAATATTTTTGTACATGTGGGTCCTTTACCCATTTTCATGATCTCTTTGGGATACACCCCTAGAAGGGGTATTTCTGGGTCAAAAGGTTTGCACAGTTTTATAGCCCTTTGTGCATAATTCCAAATTGCTCTCCAGAATGGTTAGGTGCCTACAATTTCAAGAATAAAAGAAGTCATAACTACAAGTAGTCTTCTGTTTTAGAGGAAGCTCAAGCTGACCCTGGAGAGTCAGAGGCCAGTAGATGACTTGAGGTCAGGAGTTCTGAGAGGCAAGAGACTAAGGCCAACTGGGTATCCACATAAGTCTAGCACCAATATGGTGAGCCCCAGGGAGGCCTTCTAAGGAGGGTCTCCTCCTGGCAGGTTTCTGCACAGAACAGGAAGAGGATCAGGGCTGGAAGTGACCACTGAACTTCTAGCAAGAGTGAAATTGGGAGATGAAATCTCAAAAAACCCCAAACAAACACAAAAGGCAACATGACATTTGTGGATAGAATATTGGACTTGCGGTGAGGAAGACCTTGGTTCAAATTCCATCTCTGGCTTCCGTTTACCTGTTTGGATAATGGAAATAATAACATCTGTACTAAATACCTCAAAGGGCTATCATGAGGCTACAGAGGGATAATATAAGGAAAGTGGTTTGAAAACTCTAAGGTAGTGGATGGATGCCTTCATAGCTCTTCAATAATACTGTGACCCACAGACCATCGCACTACCAAGGCATGTGAACTCGTTTGGAAATAATGAAGATATAACAATTAGTGTTAAATCAGTTTGCCTTTGAAAGAAGACAGAGTGTTGGATTTGGAGTCAAGAAGACCTGTGTTCAAATCCTGCCTTGGACACTTAATAGCTACCTAACTCTGAACAAGTCACTCAAACTCAACCTCATTTTCTTTATCTTGGGAGGCTCATATGACATGGTGCATGAAAAAGGCATTGCAGATTGTCAATTATTGTTATTATTATCATTGAAACTAAACTTCAGAAGGCCTAGGATGAAACCAACATCTCTTTTGACACTAGAGGAGTGACTACTTTGGAGTGATGCATAATGAGAGGCTCTGACAAAACAGCTTCATAAAAGGTGAGGCCAACTTTGCCTTCTCATCTCCATGACTCTTAGCAGGAGATTCTTGTGAGTTCTCTTTTTTCTGTATTCAATTGATGGGATACTGAGTTAAGTAAGCAAGCACTTTGTAATGAATTTGTCCTTGGGTGTATATATGATCTGTTTTCAAATTTATTCAGTGAAGCATTGAATCATCTAAAGAGGCCGGTGGAGAAGTAAAGAGGAGAGAGGAAAACAGACCTCTTCAACTTGATGTTAGCTGTTTTACAAATGGAGGATTTTCTTGACACCCTCCAGCCCCCAAGTCCATTTCCTAGTGGAAGCAATTGGGTGTGGTTGGTCCAATTACCGCTCAGCAATTATGACTGACTGGTCCTCTCTGTTTGTTGCCAGACTCTTTCTTGTTCACCATAGCAGTGGGAGGTAAGAGGAGGCAAGGTAATGCGTGAGTGGCTGCCAGTGGAGGAGATGGGAAGAAAAAACCAAAAGAAATATACTATTTCAATCAAAGTCTGAAATTTGTAGAAGTGGTTTTGGTCTCAATATAGTAAAAATATTTATCCAAGAAACTCCTACTCGGGTGTGAACATCCTACTTCTAGTGGGATTTTGTTTGGCAAAGCACTGTGAAAGAGTGGAAGCTAATACAGAACATGTCTATAAACAAATTTATTTATTCAGTACAGATTGACACGTTCACTGGAGTATTCCAGCGATTACACGTGTAAAACTATTTCCTACAGTGGTTTCCTTTTGTGATTTTGCTAATTTATTCAATCTAGACCATTTTCATGCATTGACTGTTCTAAGTCATTTAGCCACCCAGCTTGACGTGAGCACATGGAGAATATAGGCCCTCACCTCCATTTTTTGGTGTAAACATACTTATACGGTCTCACTAAAGATTCAGGTTCTTGGCAAACCTTCCATGGTTGATTAAGAAGCAATATTTCAGGGGGCTAGTTATAGTTATATGCAACATACTTTTCATTTCACTTCATTAATACCACATAATATTATGATTTGAGGAATTTAACTTTTAACAAAATTATTTTCCTTTTAATGTACAATTAAGAATTTATGGCATGATTTAACTTTCAGAAATCTGAAGTTCACACAGAATTTTAGAAATATATTGATAACCTAAACTGAAGAATATCTGCAATATAAATATTTCTTTATACTTAGATTTTTCTCAGAAAAGCTCAAGGGGCATTAAACCTATTAACATAAGTTACCATAAAGCTGATGTTTTTAATGAATGTTTATCATGGCTGTATACTTTTATGCTTTCTTACTCTAACACCTTGTAGCACGATACTGTGAATGATTGCATATTTGTTTATAGAAATATAAGTATGCATAGGTGGTCTGGTCAGTTCTATTTAATTCCATACTTATTTATAAAGTGCCTATTATGGGTGAGGCATGCTGTTGTTGCCCCCCCCCCCAAATGTAAATATAAATCTTGTTCTAACAACTTGTTATAGTGTAAAGAGCACTAGTTTTAGAATGAGAGGACCTGAGTTCAAATTCTACCTTTGATATTGCCTATGTGATCTTGGACAAGTCCTGTGACACCTGGTCAACTTCAGGTTCACCATCTGTAAGAAAAGGTGATTGGACTACATAGCCTCTGAGGTCCCATACACTTCAAGATTTATGATTCTATAATCAAGAAGGGAGAAAAATCATGTATACAAATAACTATGACAACATACCATGCAGTCAGAGTAATGGAACATGAACCCCAAGGAACACACCAGCAAAGTGCTAGATCTAAGACAAACAGTAAAATAAACAGGCCAACCAAGCAACCTTTGTAAGCTATAAGGTATTGGATGGCTAAGGATTAGAGTGATAATAGCTAGTTTAAAAAACAAAAAACAACAACCTTACTGTTAGTTGGTACAGTGGACAGAGCACTGGCCTTGAAGTCAGGAAGACTCATCCTCCTGAGTTCAAATGCAGCTTCAGACATTTGCTTACTGTGTTACCTTGGTCAAGTCACTTAACCCTGTTTACCTCAGTTTCCTCATCTGTAAAATGAGCTGGAGAAGGAAATGGCAAACTACTCTACTATCTCTGCCAAGAAAGTCCCAAATGGGGTCAGAAAGAGTTGATCATAACTCAACAGCAACAACAGCAACAACCACCCTGCTGTTTCAAAGTTGATCGACAGACACATGACAAAACGATGGGGCAAATGTAGAAAATGGAAATAAAGCAACCAGACACAGAAACGTTCTGGACACAATTTATCCTCTAGGGAAGGTGGCGATTATTCTCTAATGACATGAATAGATGGGCCTTAAATAGTTTATATTTATTCTACAAAGAATCAACTTTCTTTCGCCCTCTTTTTCATTTTCTCTTCCCTTTTTTATTTTATTGACGGAGTTCCTAAGCAGTTGAATTATTCTACCTTGGAAGAGGCTAGATTTCAGCAGGGTCTGTATCTCACAAGGTGTTGGAAGTTCCCACTGCTCACACATATACAGTATCTTTAGTTGGGTCTTACTTCTTGCTAAGTACTGGAAATAGCAATTACTTCATTTTTGCTACCTTTAAACCTTTTGGGAGAAAGGCAGCAGTACATCTGAGAGATTCATTAAGAATACTGATTTGGGTATCACAGCACAATTAGGAATACAAGCAATTCCTTCACAGGTGACCTCAAAGCCCAATATCCACCCTAGGGGACCTGCCACTGCTCCATTTTTAAAAAGCCATACAGAAATTATTAGTCATGAGACCTAATGTAAACCTTTTCTCTTTCAAAAGGAGACACTGGGAATTTTAGTAACTGCTGAGAATACTGGGTTCTGAGTTTTTAATGTCTCTTCAGCAGTATCTTGGGTTTAAAATTCAATGTGCATTGCCACTTAAAATATATGTCTGTTTCCCCTATAAAAACAGGTAACCGGCTATAGATCATATTTTCCCTCTGGTATCAGTTTAATAATAAACCTGTCAGGCTATGAAATCATGTGGTTGATCAGTCCTGCAGCACCACTCTGCTATTATTTAAAGAGAAGGGAATGAATGGCAAGAGACAGATTACCTCGTTATAAATCATTCAAGGGCTTTTCATTATGTCATGGCCCTTATTTTAAAAAATTATCCACATAAAATACTTAGATGATATATGGAGATAAGAAAAACCATTTTTCAAGAATGCCAGTGACGTCAGAGCAGTTGTACTGTGTGTGTGTGCTGACACCAGGCTACCGTGATGAGCATGTGGTGACAGACGGGCACATCCATCATGTTTCCTGTGGGATAAGAGTGGAAGGTTTATCACATTACAGTGCTGGAGCACAAGGGGCTCTGCGGACTATGGGTGAATGCTTAGATTTCATTCATTAATCATGCTAGGAGCTAAATGACTTCACTTGCCCTGCTGTAGGGACACCATGAGTTGTGTACACAAGGCTGAGCAGTGACAGCCTGCAGCCCAATTAAAAGGAGGCTGTAGAAATGGAAATCCAAACAATTTCAAGGTTTCATCCCACACTTGGACTGGAAAAGATGGTAGAATGTGATAATGGTAAATGTCGGAGGAGCTGTGGGAAGACATGGTCACTAATGACATTGTTGGTGAAACTGAATCGGCCCAATTGTTCTAGGAAATAATTTGAAATTATGTTAGAAAAACTAAATTGTACTTATCCTTTGAATTCCTTTCTGATGCCACTCAAATGCATATACCCCTGCAAGTTAACAAGAGAAAGAAAAGTCCTTCTATACACCAGAATATTCCTAGTAGCATCTTTGGTGGGAGCAAAGAGCCTGAAAGAAAGCATGGATCAGGGAATGGTCAAGCCAAGGGTGGTACATGAGTGGGTACAATTGAGCCTTTAGGAATGCTGAATATAAAAAATTCTGAATAACCTGGAATGTTCCTATGAACTAAAGCAGAACAAAATAAGAAGAACGAGGAGAATGATTTATACAATAACCGAAGGAAAGCAATTATGAAGCACTTTAGAACTCTGAACAATTCAGTAATGAGTCACGATAATTTAGAGGGAACTAATTGCATAGTGGATAGATCACCTGGCCTAGAGTCAGGAAGCCCTGAGTTCAAATCCAGCCTCAGACACATCCTAACTGGGTGACCCTGTACAAGTCACTTGACTGCTGTTTGCCTCAGTTTCCTCAACTATAAAATGGAGATAATAACAGCACCTACTTCCCAGGATTGTTGAGAGGACCAAATGAGATCTCTGCAAAAAACTCCTGTCACAGTGCCTGGCCACTTAGTAGGTACTATGCCAACCAATAGTATCATTATTAATTATTTGTAAAAAGCACTTGGCACAATGTCTAGCACATAGGTGCTATATAAATGTTTATTCCCTTCCCTTTTCTTCCCTTTCTAAGACATCACAAACAGGTGTTAGTTAGATTGGAGGTTCAAACTGAAGTATATGTTGTCAGACATATAGATTGTGTTGATTCATTTTGCTTAACTGTGTTCTTGTCTAAGGGAGGATTCCATTGAGAAGGGAGTCATTGGTAAGTGACAGGGATACAACAGAAAGAACATTGCCAATAAATATTTCTATAGGATATATTATCAATGCCATTTTGAAATAAATCCAGATAGACACTTGGATAATGTAGCTATTCCTCTATAGTGTGCCATGGTCTCTGGAACACCAAAATATAGATGCTGTATACTGGATCTGGAGCCAAGGAACCTGGCTTTGAATCCCAATCCTACCACTTGTAACCTGTGTGAAATGTTATAGGAATGTAAAATTTTAAGATCTTCCCTGCACCTAGGTTAAGTGCACCTGGAGCCTGTGGTGGGAGGCTTGTTTTTTGGGAATGCCCATACCTTGGTGCTTTGTGATTGGGCAGTGGGTCAAGAGGGTTGTTACATTCTCTGACCCAGGAGAAGGCTATATAATCCCTGATGTGAGACTTTGTTTTGGGGCTCACTTTGAGAAGTGTTGTGTGATTTTACCAGATGAGACTCTGGGCAGCCTTGAGAGCCCCCCAGCTTTGAAAAACCCAGATGTTGATCCTTCCCTCTCTGGTAACTGACTAGGTATAGATGTAATGGTTGGACAGTTGGAGGCCTGTCTGCTGAAGTGTTTCTCTGTCTTGTAATTTCTGCTTGTAACCTCTTTATACTCTGAAGTTCTGGGTGCTGACTTTTTCCCCTGGACTAGGTAAAAGATATATATTTGGTTGATTAAAGTAAGCTTGTTAACCCATTTTGAGTTGCTTTCCTTTAGAAAAGCAGATCTAAGAACCTGTGCTGGCAGCCACCCTGGGGACTCTGGGGTGCTTGCTGCTACAGTGACCCTTGAAAATAATCCTTCTTTAGACTTGAGTCTCCTCATCTATAAAGCAAGGATATTGGGCTAACATCATGAGATCACAGATGTAAAACCGCAAGGGACCACTGAAGCCATCTAATCCAATTCTCTCATTACAGATGGAGAAACAGAGGAGACTAAATGACTTGTTCCAGGTCATATAGGTGGTAAGCATCAGAGAAAGAATTTGAACCTGGGTCCTTTGACCCAGAGTTAGCATTCATTCCATTGTGCTACAAGGCCTCCATGATAAGTTCTTTTCAGCTTGGTCTTCTATTCTACAATGCAAAGATTTTCATAGAAAAAAAGAGGTCTCAAAGAGATCATTTTGTCTAACTTCCTTAATTCTGTAGATGAGGAAACTGAGACCCAGTGGGTTAAAGTAACCAACAGGTCAATGGCAAAACTGGGTTTGGAACACAGGCTGTTGATACAAGGGTACCTTTTAGGGCATGGTCTTCTAAGTGGCACCTGGAAAGAGAGGTTGTTTCTCACTCACCCTGTGATGGTCATTTGTTGGGCCTGTCTCCAATACAACCACAATTACCCTTAACTCATTATAGTCTAACACTGTCCCTAATTTTCTACTGTTTCTGTGCAAGTTCCCAAACTTCCCCCTTCTGAACTGGGTGTCAGCCCTACCCCCCTCACCTTCCCCCACCCCTTGGCCAGGGAAGTTCTAACCTAACCAAGTACCTATAGCATCAGCTACACAGGCACCAGTGGGAAAATCTACCTCTTCTCCCCCAACATAGCCACCAGGAAAAAAAAAAATTCATGACACGGGTTTATCATAAAAAAATTTGGAGACCTCTGCTGAGGGGATACCTGGGCCCTTAAAGTCTCCAGGTCATTGTCATCTCATTTGGTCAAGTACCTGAGGCCATGTTTTCACTAGAAAGGTTCCAAAGATTAGTAAAATTATGTGATTTTCAGCACAAATATTTCTAAAATTGTATATTCCCTTCTCCCTACTAGGACCAAGGTTTACCACAAACATTTATGAATGTGTTGTAGTTGTAGGCTGGGCCTCTGGAGACACTCTTTGGGGTAATTTGTAAGCTAGATCTCTCACAGTGACTGAATGACCAATAGAGTCTTTACCATACCACACTTTTCCCCCCAGTTACCCTCCTCTCTCCCTCAGACCCTCAGAACTTGAAATCTTATCACAGATTTCAGGTAGTTCTGAAGAACTAGCCACACTATAACGACACATGATGCTGCTGGTTTTAGAAAAACAGTTCTTCCCAGAAAACCCCAGTCCTGTCTTTCTCACCACCTCTGCCTCCTCATATTTAGCTACAGCTGCAGCTGTGGAAGGAAACCAGTGTCCTTCCCTACAACTCCATGCCAAACACTACTGCTGGTTTGAAGTTGTTGGTGTTCACTGGTCTCTCAAAAGACCAACTTCCCAAACACTCCCACAAAGTAACCACAGAGATAATGAGGTCAGACGCAGTGCAAATGAGAGAGAGAGAGAGAGAGAGAGAGAGAGAGAGAGAGAGACAGACAGACAGACAGACAGACAGAGACAGAGACAGTGAGACAGAGAGCACTGGAGGAAGGGAGAGACAGACAGAGACAGACAGAGAGAGATAGGGGGAGGGAGGGAGAGAGGGAGGGAGGAAGGAGAGAGAGAGGAGAGCGAAAGACAGAGAGAGGTGGGAGGGAGGGAGGGAGGGAGGGAGGGAGAGAGAGAGAGAGAGAGAGAGAGAGAGAGAGAGAGAGAGAGAGAGAGAGCGCGAGCAGAAAAATAGGAAAGACAGAAGAGGAGAGCAGAAAGAGAGATGAGAGAAGAGAAAAAAGGGAATTGGATAAAGTCGGAGAGGCAAAGAGAAAGAGACAGAGACCAGAGATAGACATACACAAGCACTAAGACTGGGGGTAAGGAGGGAGGGGTGGTAAGAGCTTTTCAAGAAGCATGCCATAAAGAAAGGAAAAAAAACAAAGGAATATTTTAGGTGGGAGGAACTTCCCTGGGGAAATAAGAGGTGATACTGAAGGTGGTGATCATATTAAGCAGAAACTGAGCAGGACTCTTACAATGAGAAAAGGAGGTCTGGACTTTCTGAAGATTTGACACTTTTCAATCACTTTTTTTTTTTTTTTAGTGGGAGGATGGAAAGAGTAGGTAGTTGAGAACAATAAAGAATGACTTTTGATGTCAAAGCTAGAGTTTGGCCTTACAGTAGCTCTTAATTTCTTGGCTTCTGTGTGCTTAAAAACAGAGCCCTAAAAATCACATAAATGTGTCTTGTTCTTGGTAATTGACATTAACGACCAGACTGAATCACAGGCATAAATCAGGGTAGTGCTGTGGAAACTGGAGCTCTACCTAGTGCCACAATGAAAGCCTAATGCTTTGTTCCTTGCGTTTTATTTTGGGGAACAAACTAGCCACCATATACTTTTCCAATTGCTGATACAGTCATTTTGCCAGGCATAAAATGCTACTGTCTTTTTTGCGGGGAAGATTATTTTGGAATTTCTGTAAATGACTTGGGACTACAGTCTGGTCACAATCAAAATCCCTGTGAGTTAAAGGAAATCAACAGTGATTGGTTGTAACAACTTAGATTAGCCGTTACATAAATATTTACTAAATGAGCACAGAGATTGAGAAAATAACTTTCAAACTCATGTTTAGACATTACCTATTGCTACTTGACTCAGAATGGGAGTTGCCATGTGACTAGATAGAAACACATTTTCATATGGACTCAGAATAACAAATTTCTGAAATATTCACAGAATTCTTTTATTTCTCTCTTTCCTCTTTTGGCACATTAGGAGCTGCTTTAATTTGATGGGACCAGATAGGTATTAGTATAAGTCTCTGTAGATTACTGATAAAGAGTTATCTAAGGATTGCAGATCTCATCTAATGATGCATGGGGAGGAGAGGGAATTTGTGCCTTTTAACACATTTATAGAAATAATTTTGAAAAAATATGTTCATATCTAGTTTATTGGAGAAGTGAAACAACAACTCTGTATGTACATGTGTGTGATAGGGAGAGAGAGAGGGAGGAAGGGAGAGAGAGGAAGAAAAAGAGAGAGAAAGGAGAGGGAGAGAGAGAGGGAGGGATATGGGGGGGCTTGTCATGTAAATGTTCTCTGAACAAAACACTAGAAATATTCTTTTACCAATTATGGATTTTCCTAGCAGCTGGCTTCTTTGTCAATCATAATTCAAAAGGAGTTCTCACCTCCCACTCCTGCCCAAATGTAGGCCCCCAGCTTTTTCTTTCGTGATCAACAATTTGAGCTGTAAGGACTCTCCTCCATATCTCTGCAGGCTCCTTTAGTAATGACTATAGCAGTCTTATAAGTAACCTTCCAATCTTCTTCCAATCTCTGCATGTATTTAATCGACTTTAACAACAAAAGGCAAGCTTAAACATAAAGGTATCAATAGCAACTTATTGGGCACTCACGATATAACCCCTTCTGAGCCTTCTAATGATGTAATCACTAATGTGAATATACACATTCATATGGTTCTAGTCATAAAGATAGCTAGCTAGGTTGTACAGGGCAGGTCATTTAACCTCTGTGTGGCTGAGGGAGCTCCCTGAGATTTCCCTACTAAGACACAGATTGCAGCTGCCTCAGGGGTGGAAAGGCTTCCCATACTGGGACTTCCTCCTCCCACAAAATCACAGATCTTTGTATTTGCATATCGTTATTGGTATTATATCTGCAAATCCTCTTGAGTTTTTTCATTTCACAGCTTTTCATATCCATTGAACATATTTAAATAGATCACATCCACACCTCCCCCCTTTTCTATATATACATTTTAAAACAACCAGTATAGGTCCTGAAAAGAGCCTGAACAAGGAAAAATCACAAGCCCTGAATTCTCTCCAGGGTAGAGTCAGGAATAGCAGTATATATGTTTCTATTTTTCCATCATCACAAATATCACTATAGTGAGACCATTCTGGCATTTTCTAGGCCACTGCTAGAGTGGCTAATTGCTTAGGACTTTCTTCTTCCTCCATCAGCTTGTATTTAATGTACTTTAGATTTATTTTTTCTCTCTCTCTTTATATATATATATATTTCTTTCTATAAATACTTTAATACACACACACACACACACACACACACACACACACACACACATTTGTTGTCCCTCATCCTCATTAGAATGTTAGCTCCTTGTGACTAGGGATTGTTACATTCTTTATATTTCTAGAATGGTGCCTGACACTTAGAAGATCCTTCATTAATGCTTGTTGATATTTGAAAATATATTTTTTTATTTATTTCATTAAATCTTTCCAATTACATATACATTTTTTAACACTTATTTTTCAAAAATTTTGAGTTCCAAATACTCTTCTTCTCTCTTGCCAATCCCCCAACCCTTGAGAAGGCAAGCACTATTATTGATTATTCATGTGAATTATGCAAAGCACATTTCCATATTAGACATGTTGCAAAAGAAAACACACAAAAAACCCCAAGAAAAATAAAGAAAGTAAAAAAAAAAGTATAATGCTTGTTGATTGATGCATTGCCTAGAAAAGGGTTGGAATTGGTGGAAACATAAACCACGAAATGAAAGAGAACTATTATTTTCTTAAGCTAAGGGTAAAGTGCTTAAAAAAGAATATGGAAGGTAGAAGCTCAGGGAATTTGGGTTCTTGGTATATCAGGGGCAATTAAACCCAGAGGTTAGCTGACAATGCTATCAGTGCCACCTAATGCAATAAATGAGAACACTACCTTGCCCCTTCCTATGTTCTCTTCCTCCTAATCCCCTTCTGTGTATGGATCTCCTTACACATCCCTTTTCTTTAGCAATCTCTCTCTCTCTCTCTCTCTCTCTCTCTCTCTCTCTCTCTCTGTCTCTCCTTCCCTCCCTCTCTCCTTTTCCTTCTCCCTCTCCTGCTTTTATAGAAGTCCTACCCTCATGCCTCACTGTAGCAAGGAAGCAACTGGCTCTGGGTTCTTGAAGGCAGAGCACAAGGTTGGGTTTCCAGCACTAGAAAGGTTTTGTGTATAGGCTCAGGAATATACTTATAAGTATTACTGTTGTCTAGGAATCAGCCTAATAGAGCCTAGAGAATCTCATCACTAGATTGACAACAGGGTGAGAATTTTTTTTCCTTTTGGTCACAGCAACTCTGAAAGATCATCTACTAAGTCACAGAGGGGTCACCATCTTTATTGGGGGAGGGAATGCCAACACTGACCAAAGTACATATCCCTGAAGTGTTAATGAAGTACTGATAACCTCCTGCTTTAGGTCTTTCACCATTACTGGAAGTACTACTCATGACTAAAGAATTAACTAATGTCTGTTTGTTGTGTCCTCATGTTTTCCTAAGGCCTATCTTTAGAAATAGAAGTGAATCGACCTTACTCAAGGACATCTGAGTTCTAGGGGCTGAATAGAGTTCTGATTACAATATTCTGAATCTTGGTTTTGGAAACAATAGCATTCATACAGTTACGATATTCATAGGGCTGAGATTGACAGTTCAAATTAAGGTGTACAGTTTTGGATCTTTCTCTTGATAGTCTGAAAGTTTGAAACATGAATGATCAATGATTGCTGCTCCATCAGATGTACTTACCAAAGCAGTCAGATTGTTTCGACTTCCTGAAGCAATTCCTCCAGTTCCTTCTCCCTCTTGGCCCTAACAAATGGAACTAAACACCCAATCCATCCATGCCCTCTCATTCTGTGTAATTCTTATCCACATTTTCTATAAATATCTGACAGAGGACCTGTCCAGGATGCTGGAGACATCTCCCAAACACTGGTCCAACATCTGGGCTGTCCATCTGCTATTCCTTGTTCTCACTTTAAGACTGGTCCAAATTTTTTTTCCAGTCAGACAGTCCATGATGTCTTTTACGCCACTGAATGCATGTAAGTCATCAATGGTTATGTGCTCCAGCCTATCTGTAATCCTTATGCATCTTTTAATTGCCCTCTAGGTCATATGCAGTTTTAAATCTTCTTAGATTGTGCTATTCCATGATTTGCAGTCATATGGTATAAGCAAGAGAACAGTGATGTTAAAAAGATGAGCTCTGGCAGCAGTGAGTGTCCCATGAAATAGTGACAAACTGAATTGAGACACAACATTTTATATCTTTTGCTTTAAATCTCAATTCAACTGATAATAGAGACCAGATTCTAGTTGGTAAGAAACCAAGGACTTCCTATATAGAAAAGTAACTGGTTGAGTATGACTTAATCTGGGTTTGCTTTACTTTTCAGGATTCAAAGTCAAAACCTTAGCTGGCAGCTAGGATCATGGATCACAAAGATGTGGACTAGTGAGGTAATTTGTTTGGACCATGACCTGGGCGAATGGCAGCAAAGCCCCAGGAAAATGACTGTGATATTAGCCCTAGGAAAAGAGTCAGTTCAGCAAGCCACGTGCTAGTAGGATCAGCTTAACTGTGGCAAGTTGAAAAATAATTAGCACATGTTGAAGAGAGATTTATCGCTGGGTGATGGCATTACCTTTCTGCACTAAGGTTCTCCACCAGACCGTTCTTTTATATGGCATAACCACTCCTAGGCTGCCATTTCCAGACTCTATCTAAATGCTGGGGCCCACCTTATCCTTCAAGTTGAATGGCAGCAAGGACCACAGTCTTCTGGGGTGAAGTTGGGACAGGCCACTCTCTCTGGTAGTGTAACTACAGCTGTATTTGGACAGTCCTCAGTGCTGCAGAGATATCTCTCTTAACCTCTGTTTTTTGCTTTTTGAAGGGCAATTGGGGTTAAGTAACTTGCCCAAGGTCACATGGCTAGGTTTTTCTCTGTGTGTGCATTAAGTGTCTGAGGCCGGATCTGAACTCAGGTCCTTCTGACTCCAGGGCCGACGCTCTACTCACTGTGCCACCTAGCCGCCCTTAACCTCTGTTTTTTTGCCCCATATGAAACATTTCCTAGTTAAGGCTCTGGCAGTAAGTTTCATGATCTTTGTGAGTTGCTGCTATGTGGTTCTAATGATCGGTGGCTGTGAATCAAGTTGCTTGTGGCCACTGCTCTCTATCTTGTTCCTGATTATGCACACCTGGATTTGGGCTCAGACTAAAAAAAGACAAAACTGATCAGAATTCCTACAGAATCTGCTCTGAAGGCAGCCATGAAGAGGGATGGACAGAGGGGAACATACATGCACTAACTTTTATCCTCTTGCTTAGAAAAGCAGTCACAAAGACTATAGAGATAGATGAAAGCGACTATGTCACACGAAACACAGTTTATAGAAGAACTATAAGGAAATGAAAGTCTCTGGCCATGGAAGAATAAAAGATGGCTACCCTAGCACATTTACCAGTTGGATGATCTAAAGCAAAATGATGGGAAGCATATGTTTATACCTTTAGAGCAGCAAATTCATAGTGTTAGTAATTTGTCCAGCTGCAGGAGAAGACAGTTGTTATCTAAGCATAAGCTCCCCAACACACCTGGCCTGAGGACCACCTCTGGTGGAAATTTGGAGCAACTTACATATTCCAATTCCTTCTCAGACATTCAGAGGTGGGGAGTGGAGGAGAGGCCAAGAACTGGGGAGAGATGATGACTAAAATCTGCTGAAAACTAACATCATTTAATAAGGAGCGGCTTCCAGGAAGCAAGATCAACAGAATACAAAAATTCATCCATGTATGCCCAGAATGAAATTTGAACAAAAATGATTTAAAGAGGCTTAAACTTCAGCAATAAAATAAAATATGTAGTGCTCGGACTTGAGTCATTTCCTCACTTCCTTCTCCATTCCCACCCACTGCTACCTTCTGTTTCCCTTGCTTCTCTCCCCCATTCTTACATAGATTCCCTGGAGGTGCTTTGAAGGGACAGACACTTCTTTACATACATTATGCAGGTCAGTTCCAGAAATGTTTTTTGAATTAAGATGGTTTATTTAAAGCAATAAGAAGCTGCCACAGAATAGCCAAAATTATAGATATTAGAGATGGAAAAGACCTATTAGATCATTGAGACTGTCCCTCAGGACCAATGCCGGAGAAGCAATCGAAATAAAACTATCTGCTCGCTCCAAGTCCTCTCCCTGGTTAGCAAGACTAAATACACTCCTACAGGAATCAGACTTGGAAGGTCATGACTGAACTGTAAAACTTTCTTATTTAAATTCTTCTTGCTGCTTTGGCAGTCAGAGTCTGGGGACACTAAGCTTAGTCTAAACCTTATGAATAGGCTTCCCACAATGCTTCTGCTTTGGAGGGAGAGGTAAATATGAAGATATTTAGCTGCTGTCAAGTCACAGCTTTTTTGCTCATCTCCTAGGAGGACCAAAATGCTATGAGACTTAGAGTCTATACTCTATTAACTCATTTCCTGGTACATTTCGAATTGCTGCCAAGACATCCTTTTGTGTAAGCTGCCCCCAAAGACCAAGCCACACTAGACAGGGGCCAGTCAGAATGGGAAATCTATGAGCTGCAGGGAATAGAAGTGGAACACAGGACTGGCAGTTGGTTCTCTGAGGATTCTGGAATGTAGAAAAGGGTTCTATGTAGAGTGGCACATGATATGTGTGGAAATTTACAACCACAAAACTATCCCAGAGATCAATAGAAAAAGTAGATCTTCTGAAGGGATTTTCTCTGGGAAAAAAATAGGTTGAAAGATGACCTTAAAAATACTTCAGATGTGAATTGAAACTTAAAAGAAATTATGTCAATTTTAAAGTATATTTCTAATCTACACTCCTGGTGTTTTTCATAGAAGGGCAGAATTAGGAAATTAGTCAAATCTTTTCCTTTCAGGGTTCCAACAAAAAAAACCCAAACCAATATATTCTCAACAGTCATCATACCAGGGTCCTGTTTTCTTTTTTTTGCTTTTTGGTGGGCAATTGGGGTTAAGTAACTTGCCCAAGGTCACACGGCTAGGTTTTTGTTTGTGTGTGCGTTAAGTGTCTGAGGCCAGATCCGAACTCAGGTCCTTCTGACTCCAGGGCCAACACTCTACTCACTGCGCCACCTAGCCGCCCCCAGGGTCCTGTTTTCAACCTCAAATTAATCAACTTGAATAAAATATGTAAAAAGGACAATAGATTTAAAGCTGAAAGATACCTTGACCTGCACCTAGTACAACCCTCTAATTTTAGAAATGATACTTACAAAAATGTGTGTGTGTGTGTGTGTGTGTGTGTGTATGTTTTTCTGGGTCCTCCTAGGATGAATTATGGCAAAGGGTTTTTGAGGCAAACTTTTAAATCACTACCTAAAGGAATTTTTATGTGTTATTCCTGGGTTTTATGAAAACCCAGCTACTGACAAAGTAGAGCAAAAATTTCTATCCTGTTTGCTTCCTATGAATATCAAAATGCGGGTAGGGGAAGGGGCACAAAGTATAACTGAGAAACATATTCTTCGGCCCATGTAAGTTAAGGAGAATTAGGCTAAGAGACTGTGAGTTAAGATCTAACTTTAACCCTCACCTTAGAGAGGAAAAGACTGAGTAACAGTGGGCCACCCAGCCAACCTTCAATGAGTTCTACACTGATGGGGGAAGGGAACTCACGTCTTTTGGTCCCTAACGCAGTACTTCTTTTTATCGAAGAGAAAACAGTTTCTGGAACTCTGGTGGCTTTAGAGTCAAGTCCACTTGGACTCACAAAGTTAGCATGAATTCCCCAAAATTTAATGAGAAGGGGGGCACCTTGAAGAGATGCTGCAGCTGACAATGGTGTATGCAAGCCCTCTATTTCAAAATTTCCATGGAGGTAATGACACTGGGGAGTTGCCCCAGTGGACATCAATTTTGGTAAGCTGGAAGGGGTTTACAATTTGCATGCTTCTGTGTAGCTTTTAAATGCAACAAACCATATTCATGTTTTTGTCCAGCTTGTGCCTCTTGCCACTGAAACTCTTATTGCCTGAAACCTGAACTTCACCAGCTTCTCATCAGCAATCTGCTCACATTTTATTAATTTCTGCTTTTGAACTTTTGTCCATTTATGACACTGTCTCCTATCTCCAAGTCTTTTTAGCTAACCTACTAATCTACCTAGCTCTCAGGATCAAGATTGTTCCACATTTCCAAATGTCTTCTGTTAGGAATTTCCCCCTTATCCTTCCTGCCCTGGGGAAAGAAGGTGACTTGATCTGTACCATGGACCCTGCCCAATCTCAGACCTCATACTATCAAGATATACAGGGGGAATAGATATAGGGGAAAAATATTCATAGGAAACAACTTAAGTGAAGAGACTGGTGGCATCTAAGCAGGTAGAATGAACTGACTTACAGTCTAATGGAAACAACCAGATAGTGAAAAAAAAGATATACCTAGGATAAATTGGATATAATCTGAGAGGGGAGGCGCTAAGATTAAGACTAGGAAAGGCTTCTTGTTAAAGGTGGAACTTTAGCTGATACTTGAAGGAAGCCAAGGAAGCCTGGAGGGGAAGATGAGGAAGAGAGCTCTAGGCATGGGGGACAGCCAGTGAGATCCTGCTACAGTCAATCCTCACTGCATGGAAAAGGACCATGTTTCACCCTCCTGATTGCTCTAGTTCCATGACTATTACAGGGACTCAAACTTCAATCAGAGAACAACCAAGAGATAACATTCAGCATTGCTACTGAGTCAGATCCAACTAGGGTCATCAAAGTCAAAGCCAAAAATAAACAAACAAAAAAACACACCACAGTCTGACGACATTAAGTATCCCCAGCTTTGGTGATAAAATGCAGTCAAATACTGACCATCTATTATGATAAAATATTTATTAAGATCCTATTGTGTAAAGAGATCAGGGAAAAATAACATAAATAAAAATATTTAAGGGGAGAGAAGTGTCTACCCCAGTTAAGTCTTTCCTCCCATTATCTGATCGTGGACACAGAAGACGACCTATCCTAAAGCAGCAAAGCATTAAGAACCAAAATGAATCTTGCTTAGTATGACGACGGAAACCCTTCATCCTGTCTGCCACTACTCCTACTCAAGCTGATTGTCTTTTAATAGCTTCAATGAAGGTTGTTTAAGGAAATAATATACCACATCCTCAGTTCTCCAGGGAATAATATGGCCAGTCCCAGAGGAAAGTAGGCCATAGCTGAATCTGCTACTTTATGAGTAAAACAGGAAGTTCAGACCCCTTTTATTGTACCTTTTTCATTTTTGAAAAGGTGCCCAAACAATTCCAAGTCAAGTCAAAGCAAAGTTATTAATGTCAAGAAGCCAAGATCTTTCTCCATGGTTTGCTGAATGAGGAAGGAAGAAAACTGTTTGTACTCGGCTGTCCTCTGCTGCTCTGGCTTTAACCAGCAGAAGCAGAAAAGGCAAAGAGATGAATCAGTGAAAGGGGATGATGTTTATCTTTTGGCTCAATCTAAAATCACAACGTTCTGCTCTCAGCTCCAGCAGCCCAAAGTGGCTGTTGTATCTTTAAGACAGATAGTCTCTTCTCCTAGAGACGACAGACTAATTATAGTCCTTCTGCCAGAGGGAACTCACACATGCAAGCCATTATGTAAAATATAATTTTTTTCTTTAAGAATGCTCAAGATCATTAGACATGGTTTCTTCAATGCTAAAAAATCAGGCCAAAAATGAAAATAAACAGTTTCAAGAATTTGCAACATAATTCCCTCATGAATTTATGGAAATATAGTAGAAGGCCCTAAAATGTGGTTTGACATTTCATACGGTGCTGTTTTTCTATTTTTCCAATTCTCTAACATTTGCCCTCTTGTCCTAGATCATTTCAGTTACACTGTATTTCATGGGTTTGAATGGCAACAGCCCTGGCTATTCCCAAATCCCGGAGCTTTGGGAGAAGGGGGGTGTGGGTGGGGGGAGAGCTAATGAACAACAGGAAGCAACCCAGGCACTTTCTTGTAAATTAAACAAACTCCTTATAAATTAAGTTTGGTAACATAGGGGCACAAATGTACAGCTTTGGAAACATGCCGGAACTTCTGACAAAGGCCATTCCAAACACAGCTATGCTTTCCCTAACGATGTGCTATGCTAATTGAAAGCTAAGGTGATGATTCCGTTGATTTAACAGTTCAACATGGTGCTCTTATAAAGGATAATAAAGTTTGCAATAAATAAGTCATGGAAATGTCGGCATTCATGTGAATAGCATTAGAGGCATTCTTGTAAGGGGAAAGGAAATATATTTCAAGTCAATCAGCATCCATATTACCAAGCCAATAACAAACAGGTTGCCAGGCCTCATAATTCATGTCAACAAACATTGATTAAGCATCTCTACGTTCTGTTTTAAATGTTAAAGAAAATCAAGTAAAACCAAACAGTTCTGCCCCTCTAGGAGATTACAATCTACGCCAGGATAATAAGAATTCCTCTTTCTATAGTGCTTCAAATTCACAAAGTGTTTCCCTCACAACAACTCTCTAAGATGAACTGTATATTCCCATTTTTATAGGATTTTCAGATGTAGAGCTGGAAGGGCTCTTAGGGATTTTCTAGTCTAACTCCTTAATTTAACAGATGAAGAAACTGATGGGTAAAGTGAGATTACAGTGCATTTTAACTCTTGTGTCATAGAGGGACTGGGATGGTGGGGAGAAGAAATAATAGCTACTAAACTGATGCTTGTTAAGTGCAGTTCTTATTGTCTCCATCCCAGCTCTAGGATAAAGTACCAACTCCTCTGACACTTACAACCCTTCCAAGCTGGTTCCATACTTACCCTTTCTGATTTCATTGGTCCCGTTGCTCTTCTATGTATGTGACATTCCATCTCCTGTCTCCCCAAGCGCCTTCATACAAACTGCCTCCCAAGCCTGGAATGCTCTCCCTCCTCCCTTCTGCCTCTTGGAATTTCTAGCTCCCTCAAGGCTTAGCTTAAGCCACTTCCTCCTTCGTGAGCCCCTTCCTGACCTCTTCTGTCTCCTGCACCTTGTTAGTGTCCTAACTCTCCTTAAAATTAGTGTTCTAAACCCTTCCTAAAATTACTTTATATTTAATTTGGGAGGCATCATGGAGTAGTTGAAAAAGAGCCATGCTCAGAGTCAGGAAGCCCTGGGTTCCAGTCTTGCCTTTAACACATTTCAACATATTTAATAAGAATGAAAAGTTGTGCCTTCAACATAACACGACATATATAAACACTTGGACTCTGTGACCAAGTTACTTAACCTCCAATTAACCCAGGCAACTCTTTGAGTTGATCTGCAGTGGTCCAAGGAGTTTCTTCACTGGTAGCTCCCTACTCTAACAGAATCTTACTGAGAGCTTAAATCAAAATAACTAAATTTATATTTTCTGCAATTAACATTCTATCTGCACTACTTATGATTCTTTGAATACTTTTTAATGTTAATCTTAAAGACACACAGTGCAGGAACCATCAACCAAAGAGACTGCTGCTGCCTGTAGTGCAGAGATCAGAGAGCTGGAAAGGACCTTAGAGGCCATCTAGCCCTACCTCTGATTTTACAGGGAAGAAAGCTTGAGGTCCAGAGAAGGGAAATGACCTGAATAAGCTGGTACAGATAGCAATTTGGTATAGCCAAATCCTGAACCCAGATCCTTTGACTCCAAAGACAGTCCTCCTTCTTCCCTGCTATGTATGCTGCCTTCTAATTATCTCAGATTTGGAAAAACTTAGCCTTTGATGAGCTAGATAAAGAGACACCCCAGCAGGAAAGAGACTGTGATGAAATGTATTATTACATATTATTTATTAGTACTGTATATAGATAATGAGGTTTATGTGTTGATTTTTTATTTTTTCTATTTGGAGGGCAACTGAGGTTAAGTGACTTGCCCAAGGTCATACAGCTAGTTTTTGTGTTAAGTGTCTGAGGCCAGATTTGAACTCAAGTCCTCCTGACTCCAGGGCCAGTGCTCTATTCATTGTGCCACCTAACCCCCGCCATGGGTTGATTTTTTAAACATTTTTTAAACAGTTGTACAATCCCTACAATGCTTTATAACTTACAAAGTGTTTTCCCTACAAACTCTTGGAAATACAAATATTAAAATCCCTATTTTACAGATAAAGAAAGTGAAACAAAAAGAGGTAAGGAACATTCCCAAGGTCACAGAACTAATAAGTTTCAGCTAGGATTTGAATCTAAGACTCTGGAATCTTAAGAGCAGCATGCCTTCACATTACACCACTGTACTTCTCAGAATTTCTTTGGGCTTAATTGGACCAATTATTCTGTTTAGTTTACCCCCATTAGTTTACAGTCCTTGCTGTAGAACAACTCTGCATAAACAAAAATAAAGGGGCTGCCTAGGATATTTTATTCAAATGAATAAATATTTTGCTATAAATCAAATCCCTATCCTGCAGGATCTAGGAATGAAATACTTATCCTCTCCGTGATATACTCACAAGTACAAAAAGTACTTTGAACCTCAAGAGAGGACAGAGTGCTATTGTGTGCCTCTGCATAGCTCCTCAGGATCTCATACATTCACCTTGTCTTTTCCTGACTCTCAGTTTAGTTGTGTGCTACTTTGTTTCACTGAGTATTTTATAAACTCCATAATTTGGAGGAATTGGAAGAATGAAAAATTGTACCTCCCAGCTGATCATCTGACTCTGTGCCTACCATCTCCCAATGCACTAGCCTCCAATCCAATCCCCAGCCTCTTTGGGAAGTGGGGTGGCACTCTCCAATCAATAATGAACATTCTCACACCTGGTCCTACCTTTCATACCCAGTGATTCTGAATCCCTGTAGATCATCCAAACCCTACTCACCACTCCTACCTCCCAATTCCTCATTCTCATCCCCCTACAAACATGCCCCAGTCCTCCTCCATCCTGCAAAAATGCTCACTTGATCTTTCCGTCTCTAATAACTTTAGTTCCATGTCTCATTTGCCCTTCGTAGCTAAACTCCTTGAAAAAGCCATCTACAATAGGTGCTTCCTTTCTGTCCTTACTCTCTTCTTAGGTCCTTAATCCAGCTTCTGATTTTATCATTCCACCCAAACTGCTCTCCAAAATAATCAATGATCTCTTGGTGGCCAAATGGAGTGGCCTTTCTCCAGCACTCCTCTGCCTGACCTCTCTGTGGCCTTTCACACCATCAGTCACTCTCTTCTCCTTGACACTCTCTTCTCCCCAGGTTTTCAGGGCACCCCTTTCTCCGGATCCTTCTCCTACTTATTTGTTTACTCCTGTTTCCTTTGCTGGACTCTCAGGTCATGTCCTCTAACTGTAGGTCTTTTCTGGGGCTCCTCTGCTCTTCTCCCTTTGGACTGCTTCACTTGGTGATCTCATCAGCTCCCATGGATTTAGTGACCATCTCTACACTGATGCCTTTTCAATCTATCTTGTCCCAAGCTCTCTACTGACTTCCAATTCTGCATCTCCAGCTGCTTTTCAGATACCTCAAACTTGATGTTCCATAAATATCTTAAACTCAACATGTCCACAATGGAAGTCACTATCTTTCCTCCTACACCCTCCCCTCTTTCTACTGTCCCTATTACTAGAGAGGGCATCACCACCATCAGTCCCTCAGCCTTGCAGCCTAGTGGTCCTCTTGGACTCCTTACTGTCTTTCACACTACACTCCCTCCAATATTCAACCCACTAACAGGGTCCATCATTTCACCTTTCAGCATCACTCAAAAATCTCCCTTTCTCTCCTCTGATACTACCACGACTCTGGTAAATGCCCTCATCACCTCACACCTGCACACTACAGTAGCCTTTGGTAGGTCTACCTGCTGCAAGTCTCTCCCCACTCCAATCCATCTTCTATTCAACCACCAAAGTGATCTGGGAAAGTGCATGTCTGATCATGTCTCTCCTCTACTCAATGAACCCCAATGGCTTCCTATTGCCTCCAGGATCAAATACAAAATGTTCTCTTGGCATGTAAAGCCTTTCGCAGCCTAGCCCCTTCCTACCTTTCCCCACCAGGTACTCTTCCATCCAGTTACACTGGCCTCCTGGCTGTTTTACAAACAAAATACTCTTATCTATTGGTTCTGGGCATTTTCTCTCGCAGCTCCCCACACCTGGAATGTTTTCCCATCCTCCTTACCACCTGACATCCCTGGCTTCTTTTAAGTCCCAATGAAAACATGTCCTACTTTCAATAAGAAGCCTTTCCCAACTCTTCTTGACTTGAGTGCCTTCCCTCTGTTATTCTTTTTCTTATTTATCCCGTATCTAGACCATGTGTACATATCTGTTTGCAGGTTGTTTCCCCAATTATAAGAAGGAAAGGACTTTTTTTGCTCCCCCCCCCTTTTATAAATCCCCAGCACTCAGCACAGCATGTGGCCCATTGTAGGAGCTTAATAAATATTTAGTGATCAGTCAGCAACACATGATGACAAGACAAGACAACAGTGCTGGCCTTGGGAGACTGGGGCATTTGGGTTCAAATTCTGTCTCTGGTACTTCTAAACTGGGTGACCTCTTGCAAGTCTTTTAATCTCTTTGAGCCTCAGTTTCCTCATCTGTAAAGGTGAGGGAAAAAACCTCACAGGGTTGCTGTGAAAATCAAATGAGATAATGGATATAAAGCCCTTTGAAAATGTTGAAGTGGGGGAGGAGCCAAGATGGCGGAAAGGAAGCAGTAACCTCACTGAGCTCCTCGGTCACTAAGGCTCAAAGGGTGAATCTGAGTGGAATCTGGAGTGACGGAGCCCACTGGAAGACAAAGTGTGGCAGAGTCCAGCCCAGGAGGCTGCCCCAGTGTGTCCGGACTGGTTGAGCGCAGAGCATGTGGGGTCTGCACAGCCCAGACCTAAGAGCAGGCAAGCAGACTACACCAGAGAGAGCAAAAGCCCCAGCCTGCAGACTTACCGAGGACAAATCACAGTCATCTCTTGGACGGGTAGGATCATTGGAGTCAGGTAGGGGAGCTGGGCCCTCAGTGGAAAGAGTGGCTTCTCTAGCTGCATTTGGCCCCCAGCCTGGAAGTTTAGAAACTGCCTGCCTGTATAATACAGGGGCTGGAATGGCAAAGTAAATTCTAGCTGCTCTGATCCTCTCATCCCTCCTTCATGAAGCAGAAAACCCAAAGATAAGTCTCCCACCCAGATTGAAATCCCAAGTTAATGGAAATAGCCCCAGGCTTGAGAGTCTCCAAGAAGGGGTGTAACTGAGACAGCCAGGAGTCTGAAGAGAAGAGAGGGTGGGGTCCCAGCAAGCCCCACCTCACCTCACCAACAAAAGCCTACTTATAGCCCAGGGGTGTAGAGGCAGAAATCTGAAGTGGTCAGAGGCACCCATAGCTACTCTTCTACATCCCTCATTGACTTCCCTGATTTAGCCATAAACTAGTCACCCAGAGGTATTCAAAGTCAAGGATCAGGCCCTAAACTCATAGCCTGAGAAACTAAGAAACAGGAAGTCACAATGGGAAAAAAAGAAGCTGAGAATGAGAAGGGGAAGGCAAAAAAGTCTATTCGAGCATACTATGCAGGGCAAGAACAACAAAATACACAGGACAATATAGACTCTCTACCCACACCTGAGACCACAGAAGGAAACATGATCTGGTCTGAAACCCAAATAGCATTCCTGGAGGAGCTTAAGAAAAATTTTAAAGACCAAATCAGGGAGGCAGTGACCAACTTGGAAAAATGTCTCAGTGAAGTAATGGGAGAAAATACCTCCCTAAAAAAGGAACTTCAAAAAATAACTGAAGACCGTAATTCGATAAAAATTAGAAACAATCAAATTGAAGCTCAGAACTCTATGATGCAGCAAGAGTCAATCAAACAAAACAAGACGATCGAAAAATTACAAGAAAATGTAAAATATCTCACTGGAAAAATAACTGACCTAGAGAACAGATCCAGGAGAGACAACCTAAGAATTATTGGTCTACCGGAAAGCCATGATGAAAAAAGCAGCCTAGACAACATCCTCCAAGAGATTGTCAAAGAAAACTGTCCTGAGGTCCTGGAATCAGAAGATAAAATAACTATCGACAGAATTCGCCGGACTCCTCCTGAGAGAGATCCCAAACTGAAAACTCCAAGAAATATAGTAGCCAAATTCCAGAATTACAAGATTAAAGAAAAATTCTACAAGCAGCCAAAAAGAAACAATTCAAATATCAAGGAACTACAGTTAGGATCACACAGGACCTAGCAGCTTCTACATTAAAAGAGCGGAGGGACTGGAATTTGATATTTCGTAGGGCAAGAGAGCTAGGACTACAACCAAGGATTAACCACCCGGCAAAACTGAGCATAATCTTCCAGGCAAGGAGATGGTTGTTTAATGAAATAAGGGACTTCCAGATGTTTCTGATGAAAAAGCCAGAGCTCAATGGAAAATCTGATCTCCAATTACAAGACTCAAGAAAGACATAAAAAGGTAAACAAGAGAAACACAGACTCACACATGCATAAGTGCACACACCCACACCCACAAACACATGCTCATTACTTGGGATGCAACAAGAGCAAAATGTTCACATCCCTATATGTGGAGCTGATAACTGTAAATATTCAAAATCTTTATGATTATCATGACCTTCAAAAGGGTTATACTTAGATAGAGGGTGTGGGTATGAATGCACTAACCTGATGTCTAAAAAACAAAACAAAACAAAACTATTAAGGGGATCAAAGAGACTGTAATGGGAAAAAGGAAAGGATTAGATAGGAAAAGGTAAAATATGCCATCTGAAGAGACATTAAAACACACTATAGAAGAGGGGAAAGAAAGAGGGAGAGGAACATCATTTAAACACTATTTTCACTGGTTCTGGTTCAAAGAGGGATCAACTTAAATCAGTGAAGTTTAAGATTTTAATGTGAATAGACACATAAATTCATTAAACAGAGGAAAAGGAGGGAGGGAGAGGAGCAATGTTTGAAATTTACTCTCATTGGTTTGGAATCAAACGGGAAGTAATTCACTCTGATAAGTATAAAAACTTATTTCATCCTATAGAAAGCAGAAGGGTAAGGGGAGGTGAAAAAGAGGAGACTAAAGGGGGGATTAGAAGGGAGGGAAACAGTAATAAGGGGAGAGGGTAGGTTAAGAAGAGGGTTCACTGGGTGGGAACACTGAGGGAGGGGGTGGTCAAAAGGGAAAACTTCAAGGAGGGGAAGGGAGAAGGAAGAAATGAAAACATAAACAGGGGAGGGAATAGGATGGAGGGGAAGAGACAGATAGTCATTATTACTGTGAATGTGAATGGGATGAACTCTCCCATAAAACAGAGGTGGATAGCAGAATGGATTAAAAGCCATAATCCTACAATATGCTGTCTACAAGAAACACATTTGAAACAAAGGGATACCCACAGGGTAAGGGTAAAAGGTTGGAGTAAAATTTATTATGCCTCAGCTAAAGTAAAAAAAAAAGCAGGGGTAGCAATACTTATCTCAGACAAAGCAAAAGCAAAAATAGATCTAATTAAAAGAGATAAGGAAAGAAACTATATCCTACTAAAAGGCACCATCAAGAATGAAGCAATATCACTACTTAATATATATGCACCAAGTGGTATAGCATCTAAATTCCTAGAGGAGAAGTTAAAGGAATTAGAGAAAGAAATAGACAGCAAAACTATACTAGTGGGGGACCTTAATCTTCCCTCTCTGAACTCGATAAATCTAACCTCAAAATAAACAAGAAAGAAGTTAAGGAGGTGAATAGAATCTTAGAGAGACTAGATATGATGGATCTCTGGAGAAAACTAAATGGGGATAAAAAGAAATTTACTTTCTTCTCAGCAGTGCATGGTACATACTCAAAAATAGACCATGTACTAGGGCATAAAAACCTCACAATCCAGTGCAGAAAGGCAGAAATATTAAGCACATCATTCTCAGATCAATGCAATAAAAATTATATGCAATAAAGGGTCATGGAAAGATAGACTAAAAACTAATTGGAAATTAAACAATTTAACCCTAAAAAATTGGTGGGTCAAACAAGAAATTATAGAAACAATCAATAATTTCATTCAAGAGAATGATAATAATGAAACAACATACCAAAATTTGTGGGATGCACTAAAGGCAGTTCTCAGGGGAAGTTTTATATCCCTGAGTGCATACTTAATTAAAGCAGAGAGAAGGGAGGTCAATGAATTGGACATGCAATTGAAAAAGGTAGAAAAAGAACAAATTGAAAATCCCCAATTTAGTACTAAATTAGAAATATTGAAAACCAAAGGTGAGATTAATAAAATTGAAATTAAGAAAACAATTGAATTAATAAATAAAACTAAGAGCTGGTTTTATGAAAAAATCAACAAAATTTTGTCAATACGATAAAAAAAAGAAAGAAGAAAACCAAATTATGAGTATCAAAAAGAAAAAGGGTGAATCTACTTCCAATGAAGAGGAAATCAAAAAAATAATGAGGAATTATTTTTCCCAATTGTATGCACATAAATATGACAATCTTAGTGAAATGGATGAATATTTACAAAATCACAAGTTGCCCAGATTAACTGAAGAGGAAGTGAATTACCTAAATAACCCCATCTCAGAAAAAGAAATCAAACAAGCCATCAAAGAACTCCCTAGGAAAAAATCCCCAGGGCCAGATGGGTTTACTAGTGAATTCTATCAAACATTTAAAGAGCAATTGATTCCAATACTCTATAAACTATTTGGGAAAATTAGTGAAGAAAGAGTCCCACCAAACTCTTTCTATGACATAAATATGATACTGATTCCTAAATCAGGAAGAGATAAAACAGAGAAAGAAAATTATAGACCAATTTCCCTCATGAATTTAGATGCAAAAATTCTAAATAAAATATTAGCCAAAAGACTCCAACAACTTATCACAAAAATAATACACTCTGATCAGGTAGGATTCATTCCAGGAATGCAAGGATGGTTTAATATTAGGAAAACCATCAGTATAATTGAGCACATCAACAATAAAAGTAGCAGAAACCACATGATCATCTCAATAGATGCAGAAAAGGCTTTTGACAAAGTACAACACCCATTCCTATTAAAAACACTAGAAAGTATAGGAATAAATGGAGCCTTCCTCAAAATAGTTGATAGCATCTATTTAAAACCATCATCAGCAAGTATTATATGCAATGGGGATAAACTAGAAGCCTTTCCAATAAGATCAGGAGTGAAACAAGGGTGTCCACTATCGCCCCTCTTATTCAATCTGGTACTAGAAACACTAGCAGTAGCAATTAGAGAAGAAAAAGAAATCAAAGGAATCAAATTAGGTAAAGAAGTGACCAAGCTATCACTCTTCGCAGATGATATGATGATATACTTAGAGAATCCTAGAGAATCAAGTAAAAAACTACTAGAGACACTAAATAAATTTGGCAAAGTTGCAGGATATAAAATAAACCCACATAAATCCTCAGCATTCCTGTACATCTCTAATGAAACTCAACAGCAAGAGATAGAAAGAGAAATCCCATTTAAAGTCACTGTAGACATTATAAAATATTTGGGAATCTACTTGCCAAAACAAACCCAGAATCTATATGATCACAACTACAAAACACTTCTCACACAAATAAAAGAAGATCTAAATAGTTGGAAAAATATCTATTGCTCATGGCTGGGTCAAGCTAATATAATAAAAATGACAATTTTACCCAAACTAAACTATATATTTAGTGCCATACCAATCAATTTAGCAAAAAACTACTTTCTAGAGTTAGACAAAATAATAACAAAATTTATTTGGAATAACAAACGGTCTAGAATATCAAGGGAATTAATGAAAAGAAATGCTAGGGAAGGTGGACTAGCTATGCCAGATCTTAATCTGTATTATACAGCAGCAGTCATCAAAACTGCTTGGTACTGGCAGAGATGTAGAGTAGTGGATCAATAGAATAGATTAGGTGCAAGAGACCCAGCAGTTAATGAATATAGCAATCCATTGTTCGATAAGCCCAAAGACCCCAGTTTTTGGGATAAGAATGCACTATTTGACAAAAATTGCTGGGAAAACTGGAATACAGTATGGCAGAAACTGGGCATAGACCATTATCTAACACCATATACCAAAATCAAGTCCAAATGGGTGCATGATCTAGGTGTAAAGGATGATACTGTAAGCAATTTGGGAAAACAAGGAATAGTTTACCTGACAGATCTGTGGAGAGGGGAAGACTTTAGGACCAAACAAGAATTAGAGAGCATTATAAAATGCAAAATGGATAATTTTGATTACATTAAATTGAAAAGTTTCTGTACAAACAAAGCCAATATAACCAAGATCAAGAGGGAGGTGGGAAATTGGGAAAGAATTTTTACAACTTGTGTCTCTGATAAAGGACTCATCTCTAAAATTTATAGAGAATTGAGCCAAATCTATATGAATACAAGTCATTCCCCAATTGATAAGTGGTCAAATTTTCAGAGAAAGAAATTAAAGATATCTATAAGCATATGAAGAAATGCTCTAAATCACTATTAATTAGAGAAATGCAAATCAAAACAACTCTGAGATACCACATCCCTCCAGTCAGATTAGCTAAGATGACAAAACAAGAAAGTGACAAATGCTGGAGAGGATGTGGACAAATTGGAACACTAATACATTGCTGGTAGAGTTGTGAACTTATCCAACCATTCTGGAGAGCAATCTGGAATTATGCCCAAAGGACTATAAATAATTTCATACCCTTTGACCCAGCAATACCACTTCTAGGGTTATATCCCAAAGAGATCATAGAAGTGGGAGGAAGACCCATATGTACAAAAATATTTTTAGCAGCCCTTTTTGTGGTTGCAAAGAATTGGAAACTAAAGGGGTGCCCATCAATTGGGGAATGGCTAAACAAGTTGTGGTATATGAATGTAATGGAATGTTATTGTGCTATAAGAAATGAGGAGGTGACGGATTTCATAATTACCTGGAGAGACTTATACAAACTGATGCTGAGTGAGAAGAGTAGAATCAGAAGAAATTTGTATACAATCACAGACATACCATATCTGTGATGACCAACTATGACAGACTGGACTCTTTTCAGCAATGCAGTGATATAAGTTAATCCCGAAAGACTCAAGAAAGTGAGAAATGCGCCATCCAGAGATGTAACTAGAAAGAATTGAGCCTGAATCCTGATGGAAGTAAACTAAATGATCTTGTTCTTTTCATTGTTTGGTTTTATTTCTTCCTTACCATCTTTCATCCCACCTAGTACAATACGCCTTTGTAAATGGAATAATGTCTAATATGAATGCATTTGCAGATCCTATACTGGACTATATGCTGTCGTGTGGGGAGGGGGGAGGGAAGGAAAGGAAATTTGAAAATCAAGGAACTATGGAATTGAATCTTGTTAACTGAAACTAAACTAATAAATTAATTAAAAAAAAAGAAAATGTTGAAGTGTTATATACATTATTATTACTATAATGAATTTCGGTGATTTGTATTTAGCGATCTGAGGAATTTGAGGTGGAAGAGGTAACAGCAGTTAGCAAGTGCTAATATTATCAAATATAATAATCACAGAACAAAAGTGTAAGCCACTGAATCACAAGCTGTACCTTCCTCCACCACTATCTAAAATTGTACCAATGGAAATATTTATTTCCTTATGGAGAGTGAGGATTGAATGGACAGGGACCAAAAAAATCATAGAATGTCAAAGCTGGAAGAGACCTTAGACCTTATTTGTCAAACTCTCTCATTTTGTAGAGGAAGAATCTGTGGTATAAGGAGGTTAAGTGATTTGTCCAAGACTAATAAGTAGCTGTTCTGAGACTCTAACTTAGGTTTCCGGGCCTATTATGTTCTTCTCACTACCCACATTTGTTATACAGGATTATTCCTTGCATATAATTCCTTATAACTATATTAACAAAACTTCCCTTCTATGAGTCAATATCTGTGAAACACTATTTTGTAATGAATTTACTTGTGTAAATTAGGAAAAAAAAGAAACTAAGTCAGTAATAGCCAATTTTTCTTTACTTTTAGCTTATGCAATGATATAAAGCCCAAAAAAGGGGGAAAAAAATCTGAGTTAAAAATGATGCAAATTTGCCAGCTTCTAGCACTTCTGGAATCTTGCCGGGATTAATTTGGGTCTGGGCATTTCAAAGTTTGTATGGCTCTAACTTTAATCTGATGAAGTCCCAAAAGTAGACTTTGTAACAGAGGCAAAAATATTCCATACAATTCAACACAACTGACAGTCTGTTCTCAAGGTAGTCAGGACTGAATTAGAATGTTTTATTTGTCTTATTCCAGAAGAGGGTGGTGCTGTGTCTCTTAGCAAAAGCTATTTGTGACAGAAATACCTTACAGGTCAGTCCAAAGCCAGGTAAGGGGGTATAGGCATGGAGAGTATAGAACTTGTTTTAGAACGTTTTTAGGGTTGTACTGGTCATTTTTATTTTGAAATCCACGAATGCGACAATTTTTTAAGCCATGCTAAACTTTTACATTAAAAGTTCCCGTATAAAGATTAATAATTTTAAGCTTCACCTTTTTAGAGCAAAGACTTCCTTCTACTTTTTCCTTCCTTCTGCCCTCCCTCACTCCATTCCTTCCTTCTATCCTCCTGCCTTTCCTCCCTCTTGTCTTTCTGGATATATTTCTTCATTTCTTTCCTTTCTTTTCTCTGTCCTGAGAGTATTATACCCTGGCTCCTGAAATACAGAACTCTTGTGTAGTAAGGCTATCTCACTATTCCACTCAAATGTGTTGCTAATGAGGTTAGTACTTAATAGAACCATAGAAGGACCTTGAAAAAAAAAGAAAATAGCCTGACAAATGTGTTGATCAAGGAATGCCAACAACCCTCCCAGGGTCCTGACTGAATTTCAAGGATTTAAAAAAAATGCAAAAATGGACTTTTGTGCTTGGTGAAAAATCATAACATTGAAACATAAGTCCATTTATCTTTTAACTATTTTTCCAGTCCTCTTCCAAAATTTTGCTGGTTATTAAAACATGGCTGTGTAAATAGAAATGTTCTGCTTTATAACTTACCCCCTCTTTCTCCTCCTTATGCCTACAATGCAGACATTGTTCAGTCTATCACAAGCATTCTCCCGGCAACAGGCCTTGATGTCAGACTGGTTCATGACTTCACAGTGGCACAGTAAGGAAGAACGTCTCAAAAATAACATTAAGAACTGATTTGCTATAGCTCCCATGGAGGTAATCCAAGATCTTAAGAAATATTGTTTTTCAAATGGGGCAGAGACATCAAGCAATACCAACAGGATTTCTCCAAGAGTATACAAATCAGTGATAAAGCCATAGCTAGTACGGCACCTGAAATAGTCTAAGTCTTCAAATGGAAATACACACCACAGAATTTGAAATTACTGCAGTAAGTAACAACCTCTCCAAACATCTGTATGCTTTGTTATACACATGGCAGGGAAAAGGGACATGAGGAATAAATTCTCTGATTATTAGGAGAGCCATTGGAGAAGTTGCCTCACTTCTAAGTACTTTGCTTTTCCTTATCTCCAAAAACTAGGCTGAACTAGATCATCTCCAGAGTTTCTTCCAGCTCTAAAATTCTAGGATACAGCCCTGTATCTCATCAAAGGTATTATATTCAAGTCATCCTAAGTTAAAGAATCAGAGAATGTCTGGGTTGACAGGAACCTTAGGAATCTTGTGGTGTCACTATGCCATAATAACTTGTTCATTTAAAAAAATAACAATAATAATTCATAATCAATCTGCTAAGCATTTACTAAGTATTTAGTATATGTCAGGTACTATGCTAGGCTCTGTGAATATAGTTAGGAAAATAAAACATTCCTTGTCCTTCAAGAGATTACATCTAACATGGCAGGTAGAAAGCTACAGAAGGGTGGATACGGCATGGAGATCTGGCTTCACATTCCATTTCAAGCCATTGAATATGTGACCTTGGCAAGTGAGTTATTCTCTCTGAGTCTGTTTTCTTATCTATAAAATGGGGATACTCATAGCACCTACCCCAACCTTAAAACATCATATAAATATCATCTATTATTATTATTATTACATTGTTTCTAGGAGGCAGTGTGATGTGGTGGTCACAGGGCTTGACACATTCTAGTCATCTGAATAGAGGCAAGTCATTTTACTTCTCAGGGCCTTTAGGTTCTATTCTAAAATGGTTCTATTCTAAAATTACAGAGGAGTTTTTCACACTGTGAATTCTTCTCTAATGAAAACACAAGTCTGCACCCAATCCCCCATATGTGTGTATGTATATATATGTGTGTCTGTATACATATATGTATACATATATGTATATATTCCATTTGAAGACAGAGTACTTCAGATGCTATATACACATGTGTGTATAGCACCTGAAGTAGTCTTAAGTTTTGTGTGTCTGTGTGTGTGTGCGCGCGCGTGTAGCACTTGAAGTAGTCTGTCTTCAAATGGAAATACATGCTTCAGAATTTGAACTCATTGCAGTAACAAACATCTTCTAACATCTATACCCTTTAACTGTTATACATGAGGCAGAGAAAAGCTATGTGAGAAATAAATTCTCCATTTATTATATACATGTGTATATATACATATACATATATGTAAAATATATACATACCAATACACGAGCACATGTGTACTGTATGTGCGTGTTTATGTATATTCAATCAGTTCCCTAGTAGCTATCCCATCAGGGAGTTTTACTTTTTTTTTTTATTTTTTTAAAAATTTTATAAGCAATTGGGGTTAAGTAACTTGCTCAAGGTTACACGGCTAGTCATTATTTATGTGTGGGTGCTCATTTTCTGAGGCTGGATTCGATCTCGG
This sequence comes from Gymnobelideus leadbeateri, assembly GCA_011680675.1. Taxonomy (NCBI): domain Eukaryota; kingdom Metazoa; phylum Chordata; class Mammalia; order Diprotodontia; family Petauridae; genus Gymnobelideus; species Gymnobelideus leadbeateri. The sequence goes on from WOXC01009656.1 coordinate 108,954, forward strand.
GTCATCCCAACTCCGAGGCTGGCGCTCTTACTCACTGTGCCACCTAGCTGCCCCTTTAGGGCAATTGGGGTTAAGTAACTTGCCCAAGATTACACGGCTAGGTTTTTTTTTGTTTGTGTGGATTAAGTGTCGGAGGCCGGCTCCGAACTCAGGTCCTTCTGACTCCAGGGCTGGCGCTCTATTCACTGCGCTACCTAGCTGCCCCTGAGTTTTACTTTTTTGGAAGAACTGGGCTCCACATCCTGAAAGGGAAGGCAAAAGGTGAAATGCTACATTATATGCTCAAGTAATACCAGGGATAGAAAAGAGAAGGTGGAAAGAAGACTGGATTTGGAGTCAAAGGATTTGAGGTAGAGATTCAGGCTCTGCAACTTCTGTGTGTCATTGGGCAGGTCACTTGCTCTTTCTGGGCCTTATCTTCCACATCTGCAAAATGAGGGTTTGTCTAGATGCTCTCTAAGGTCTCGTCCAATTTGGATCCTACAGTCCCTCAGAGAAGGGAAGTGACTCACCTGAAGTCTCACCATAAAGAGCAAAGTAGGAACTTCAATGAAGGATCTTTCTACTGCTTTATGAATCTTAGAACTGAATACAAAAACCCCGAATAAAAAAAGAATATCAAACATTTTCAATCTACAAAATGTGCCCATTGCCACAGATTTTGTACAGAGTAAAACACAAACAATGAAAAGGACCTCATCTAGGATATATTGTTCAGACAAGGTCAACAAGTTCATGATTTACTAGAGTGTAACAGAAAGGGATTTCACAGAGAATAGTCCTTCAAAGAAAACCCTGTATGTATTCAGTTCCCAAGAGATCAAGTTCAGTAAGTATCAGCAGGTGTTCTTAGTTAGATGATGTGACTGGGCAAAGAAAAAGAGAGGCTCTAGCTAGGACCCAACATCACACTGACCCTTACAAATTCAAGCACTCATCCAGAATTGGACTCCACAATAATTATGGAAGCAGGTGTAAAATTAGTTCTACTTTGAATATCTTTTTTATGCCTCATTTATTATAGGTGCATAATGAAGAAGCTGATAAAGTTATTCAGAATGTAGTGCAGTGGATATGGCACTGGTCTCTAGAGTCAAGAAAACTTGAATTCAAATCTGGCCTCAGGTGTTGTGTGACCCTACGCAAGTCACATAATCCTGTTTGTCTCAGCTTCCCCATCTGTAGAATGAGTTGGAGAAGGGAATGGCAAATGGCAAATCATCCTAATTATCTGTGCCAAGAAAACCCCAAATGGGTCACAAAATGCCAGACACAACTGAAAAATAACTAACAACAACAACAACAACAACATGAAATAAAAAATAACTAACAACAACAACATGAAATAATATATTTGTTGGGACTTCTTGTTCCAATGGCAGGATGGTGTGGAACATTCCACTGGATTTCTTGGGACGTGGGAGGGGAATGAAAAAAGAGAGGAAGGGATTGTAAGATCAGGCTTCCATTCCTGGTACTGAACTGTGTGATACTAGGAAAGTCACTTCCCCTTTCTGGGCCTCAGTTTTCCTCAAGAGGGATTTAGCCTAGATGATCTCTCTTAGCTGCCTTCTGGCTATAATAGCTTACATATAAAATAGAGAACAAGTCATAAACATTTATAATACTAGCATATGAAGCAAATCAATAATAATAATTATTTCTTGGTTCAAACCATACCACTCTAAGTATGTTTTACTTTAAATAAAAAAATTACAGGAAAATGCAAATTACAAAGGAGATCTATGGGGACTTCATTTTATCTAAGCATTTAAATACTTATTTAAATATAAAGAGACATCTGTGGTATAGTGGAAAGGGCTACAGATTAAATGTTACAGGATTATGGGTCCAAGTCCCAGTTCTATTAGCTACTTGGTCCATTTATTCAATTTACTTGGGCTTTAGTTTCCTCATCCATAAATTGAAGGAGATGGACCAGATGGTTTTAAAGGACCCTTCCAGCTTTCTATCCTATGAACTGGCACAAGCCATTATTTACATAGTGTCAGCTAGCGCTGGTAGAGTGGGAACTGGGCAGAGACCCTCAAAGCTTCCCCGTAGGAGTAAATGCCTATTAAAGATCAATCAGAAATGAAGAAAAAAGGCAATGGAAAAAGAATATGGGATTTACACACAACTTTCTAATAACTCACGCTCAGAGAAGTCATCCATTGCCATTGTGTAGGAAGATAAAAGGAGCTGACAATCTAAAACAGATTCTGTCAGTCAGTCAACAAGCATTTATTAACCACTTACCATGGGCCATGCACTGTATTGTTCACTTTAAATTTGGACTATTAAACTCATCCATGATTAGAAAGCAAATATCTGCAGATAATGAGATTTTTAAAAGAAATGTGTGGGCTAGTTTTACTGGATTGGTTTCCTACCACCACCACCCCGCCCCCCTGGCCCCATTACGAAGGGTTGCTTCTGGGAGGGGGTGGGGGCCAAACTGCTTTAGGAAATTTAGGTGATGTGAACATAAAAGGTATCAAAAAATTTTTATTCAAAAAGTAAAGTGAAGAAACAGAATTCCAAAGTTCCAAGTCCTTCTGAACAAAAAAGTTATTTGACTGGTTTGGGGTCATTAGGCTTACTGCCCTCTTTCTTCTCAAAAGGGTTAACACTATCAGCTGTCCCCATCTTACTCTGCATGAATCATCCTTCCTCCTCCTCTTTACCCCATTCTACAGCGCATAGATATTCAGGACCCTGGGAAGGACTTGGTCATTTCTTTTTTTTTCTTTTATTAATTTATATTAAACTTAAATACTAAAAAATACACAATAGGAAAAGAAAAAGAAGCGTTATGAACTTAAATACCAAATAAGAAAAGAAAAAAGCACTGCCCTGCGCACAGCAGAATGGAAGAGAAGCCCCAAAGCGTCTCAAGGAAGCCTGCACAACAAACGCTACGCGCAGCGCAGCGCCAGCCACGCTTTCCTTGCTCCCTTGTAAGTTTTCTTTTGTGCTCTGCCATGTGCTTTTTACTTTGTTCTTTTTTCCTCCCTCGCCACCCCTCCCCCAACAAGTCTACAATGAGCACGTGTAGTACATAGACACAAACGCACACACACATCCCTAGATATCCGTAATCATACTCCTACGTAGCCTAGTCATCTACATCCCTATGAATCTGTGTAAGACCGCACTATATACCTGCCTGTCCTCTGCTTCTCTGAGAGTGCATTAACCTCTTCCTTCATAAGTCCTAGTTTTTTCAAATTTTTCTAAGTCCACCAACTCACCATTTCCTACACCACAGCAATATCGGTTCAAACTTACATCGTCTAGTTGCTTTAAGTAGTCTAAGACAATACTGATGAATGTGGCTGATACAGGGTCGTCTCCCTATTTTTAGGACTTGTCCATTTCTGAAGAAAACCATTAAGCTAGATTTTTGGGGTGGAGTGGAGGTAGAGGGATTGATTATGAGGAGCATGGAGGTGATACACCCTGTTCTTAAAGAAAATAAGAGTTAAATTTAGGTTGTATTAATTTATACTTAGGTGTTCAGCACTGGTGGATAGCAAGGTCTCAAACAAAGAAAGATTTTTGTAGGGAAGTTCTTCATTGTTATTTAAAACAAAGCCCAATAATCCTCCTGCAGGCCTCAGGAAGGAATGGAATTTAGTCCCTTAATATTCAGCATATCCTAGCACTTTACATGGTTTTGAACTTTGGTCATATGTTATTAAATGATAGGGCAGAGATAATTTTTCATATTTTGTTGTTCAATTCAGTATCTTATGTGAATGCCAAACATCACAGCTCAATGCTGTAAGAGAAATATGTTGTCGGGGGAGGATCTTTAGCCATACACTATAGAATTCCTGACACTCAGGTGTATTTGCTTTTATTTATTTTGAAATGGTCAAAAATGTCAAAAATCGAGAAAAGGCACCATTCAGATTATTATCTTTTAGAGTACACAATAATGAGAAAAAAGGCTTCTGAGAACTTGTTAGTGAAAACTAAAAACATTAAGTTCCACCATAAAGTCTAGGGATTTTACGTTAAGAACTATCTGTGACTTCGATGCCTGAGGAACTTTGCGATGAGTAGACGGAGAGATGGAAAGCTGAACAGTTGTACAGAGTTTTTGAGAGCTACAAAGTGGAGTAGGAGTCACATGGAAAATCCAGTAGAGAAAAGGACCTCAGCAACAAGGCTCATCTTATACCAAAACCCAGGCCACTTAGAACAACTTTAACTATTCCAAAGGCTGCTCCAAATCCCAAGATTTTACAAAAGAAAATATTAAAATATTTTTTAAAGACTTGAACAGCCAAGGGGTGGTGAGAAACTTGCTCATGTACATTTGACCTCTTCTGTGCATGCGCGTTTAAATGACCATATCATATTAAGCTATTACGGGCCTACAGAGCTGAACACTAGTCAGCTTTTGTCTTCATTTGTAGTCTTCTCTCTCTTTTTTTTGGGGGGGGAGGGGGAAGGCAGGGCAATTGGGGTTAAGTGACTTGCCCACGGTCACACGGCTAGGTTTTTGTTTGTGTGTGAGTTAAGTGTCTGAGGCCGGATCCAAACTCAGGTCCTTCTGACTCCAGGGCCTGCTCTCTGCTCACTGCACCACCTAGCCGCCCCCTTAAATTTGATTTTTATGTCCTTCCTGAGAAAGCCTCAAGGCTTTTCTTAGGTTGGATGGTTTTAAGTGTGAAATAATTTATTTGCCACATAAAATGCTGACTTTCCTTTGCCATTTAATTTTTTTTGGAACGCCTCATTTTTATATAAATAAAATTAATTTAAATACATAAAAATGTTACCACTTTTCATCCAGTCCTAAGGCTTCACCAAGTTTCTTTGTTTGACTATTCTTTCTCTTTCACTTTTCCTTTTATATGATGGTTCTTCTTCTGTCTCCTTGAATTACTTAATAAAGATCCTTAGAGACTAATTTTTTTTTTCATATTGGTCAATCTGAATTGTATTATAGTAATCCATTATATTAATGTACTACGAATATTTAACTATTCCTTACTGTTCAACATTTAGGTGGTGTTGTGGAAAGATTGCTAGGTTTGGAATCAGGAAGACAATGTCAAAACCTGATTCTGGGCAAGTCAATTTGCATTTCTGGGCCTCAGTTTTCTTATCTGCAAAATGGGGATGACAATAGTACCTACCTCTCAAGGCTATTGTAAAGATCAAATGAGATAACATAGAAAGAACTTTGCAAACCTTGAAGTGCTATATAAATGCTCACTAGCTACTAATTTAGTTTTCCTCCACCCCACAATAATAAATGTTATTAAAAAATCTTTGAAAAGAGCACTTTTTTCCCCTTTTGGTAATATTCTTAGGGTAGATTTTCAACAACTGAATAATGGGATTAAAGGGTGTGACTATTTTTGTAGTTTTTACTGGGTACTATTAGATTGCTTTTCTGTTAGAATGAGTGAACCTGGATCTCTGCAACCCTGCCAATAATGGGTTTCTTGCTTATAATTATTTTGACTAACTGGATGGGTATAAGAGTATAGATTGCATTAGGATTTCATGCATTTCTAGTTAAAAACCCTTGGTATTTGGACTGGTATTTATTTTATGGTTTTAAAAGTTATTGTAAATAATGTTTCTTTTTTATGTTTTCTCGCTATTTTTATTGCTATAATGATGCTTGTTCCTATATTTCTATATCCTTAACTTATATCCTGTGAATTTAAGAAATTGTGACCTGCTAATAGTGGTATTTTTATGTTTTTATTTCCTGTTAATCCCTGTCTCTTTCCTGTCTTGTGAAATTGCTAGCATTTCTAATGACTTGCCACATAGAAGTGATAAAAGTAGCTACCTTTGTTTTTATATCCTTTTTAGTAGGAATGTTTCTAATGCTTTTTTGTGGGGAGGGGCATACTATAATGACTCTTGGCTAGCATCTTTTATTTAGTCAAGGAAAAATATCTTCCATTCTCTTCTTTTTTTGTGTGTTTTTATATGGAATTAATGTTGGATTCTGTCAAAGATTTTTTTGTTTTTTAAATAATCCAGTAAAAAATCTTTTCTTTTCCCTTCAATTTTTTTGGTTTATAGTTTGTTAATGTAATATATTTTATAGTGTTGCCTCATATTTGCTTCCAGGTATAAAATCTGCTGGGTCATGATGCCAGATTTTAAAAATTATTGCTGTATTCTGTTAGCTAATATTTGATTTAGTATTTTTAATCTATTTTCATTAAGAAAATTGGTTTATATTTTTCTGTTTTAGTGGTATTGTTGCCAAGTTTTAAAATAAATATGTTTGCCTCATAAAAGGTCCCGAGTACTATTCTAGCTTTCTCTATGTTTCTGAATAATCTATGTACTATAGAGACTGTTTTTAGCAAGGTGTGAGACAGGTGTCTATTTGTGGGGAAATTCATTTATAATTTGTCTTATTTCTTCCTCTTAGATTGGTCTATTTAAGTAATTGATTTCTTGTCATGTCAATTTTGATCATTACTATTTTTTGAAGACGGTCATCTATTTCCTTTAAGATCTTTGGTATCCTAAAATGATATCTTTAACTTATTTTGTCTAAATTATTTCTCTTTTTCATTTATAATTTTGTTGATTTGTAGTTTCTAGCAATTATTTATAATAATATTTGCTAATGGGTTAAATTTGTTGATCCAATAAAAAGGAAACTCCTGCTTTAAAAAAATTAGTTGTCTTTTCTTCTTGTATTGCTGTTAACCCTTCTTTCATGAATTTTAATGTAAAATTGTTTAATGCATGAAAATTACTATGTATTTGTCTTTCCAAAATTCTAGGTGTTTTTCTAAAACAAGTCACAGATATACCAGAATGCTTACCATTCAGAATTACTGTATTCTTGTCCAGTATACTGAAGATTTTGATGACTACCTTTCCTCAACTATCAGTGAGATGATGTCTGTAAAGCACTTTACAGGTATTATTATTTCTCTACTGAGATCAGTTCAGTCTCTACACTGCCTGACCAAAGGACACCCAGTGAATATATTCAATGGAACCAATGTTGCTCTGTCACCGTCTCTTCCTTAGAAATAGGATTCCCTTCATCCAGAACAATATGCAAAAAAATACCAGTCTTTTCTAGTTTATATTACTTCTTGGATAATCCATTTTGTTATTTAAACTCATATATTTGAGTAGGCTTCTAAGGCAAATACATAATGAAGCTTTTATAAATATGAATTTAAGATTTTTGTTTTTATAACACATACTACTTATCCAGTTAAATATTCATTTAGATGAATGTAATACGAAGTCTTTGGTATGTTTGTTATTTACAGGAAAGACCACAGTGGCTTCTTACAATGCAGAGTCATTTTTGGGTAAATATTTTAAGAATAAGTGCATGTTATTTAATCCAATAAATATGGACTATAGGACAAGGGCCATATGTATTTCAGTATGTGCATTATTCAACATAGTTAACTGCTTTTTTTCTGAGTATGTTTCAGTTGTCACTTTCTGAAGATTCATATAGCATCCCTCATAGGCTATAGCATTTCCATTGTGACACAGTATTTTTAAAGCAACGTCTCCATCTCATTCCTCCATAGTATGTGTATTCATGAATTATACTGACAATAAAAATCAGACTTCAAAAACATTTTTTACTTTAGTACTCCAAAGATCTTTGATTGTACTGTGTGGGCAATCATCTCACCAATAAAGATTACATCTTCTCTGCAAAAGAGCAACGGTGTCAGAGAACATGAGTTCAAATTATGGTACTGCTAGTGTTAGATATGGGATCTTGGGCTAACCTCTATACCTCAGATTCTTCTCTTACACGATGAGGTGTTGGGCCTAGTCCTGAGGGCTCTTACACCTTCAAAATCTGTCATTCTGTGATTTGTGAGATAGTTTTCAAGAGCTGTCATGGCCTGAAAATTCACTGCCCTACAGCCAACCTGGTGATGCATCTCTCTGAATTTAATTAGGCATGTCATTCATTCCTGGTCCCATACTAATAATAATAAAACAACAATAGTGGTAATGGGCATTTTTGTAGCACTTTAAGGTATACAAAGTGCTTTATAAATATTATTTCATATTTGAAACTTTTTCATTTTTGTAAGAGTGGGCTCTGTTAGGATAGTCTCTGAGGGCCCAGTAATACTCCTATGTCTCAGTAAGGGCCAAGATTCATTTACTACTCTCTGATCTTTTTTTGGCCACAGTTAATACTGTGACTTCATGGTCGCTCAGACACAGCAGACAGGAAAAAACAGGTCAGAGAACAGTGTCAACCCCAAGATGAAAACTCATCAATATTGTTCTTTAGTATGGTTCCTGTTCACTCTTGGACTTCTGGAACTCTGGCCCGTTCTTCCCTACCTATAGATGTCTGTAGTTATACTACATAGTATATGTGTATGTATGTATGTATGTATGTATGTATGTACACACACATACTACATAGTTTAGACTATGTAGTAGTCTATACATACCTATAGCTGTCCTCTGTAAGCACTGTTTTTTCTTTTAATCCTAAGTGTTGTAGCCATTAAATGACTATATAGATGATTTCTATATAGAAAATGGTCTGGTTATTTTATAGTCATATAAAAATGTGGCTAGATTATCTTTTGAAAAATTTTAAAGGAAGGTCTATTTTAATGGAGTCTTACTACTTTCCCCAAATTTAAGAATAGAAAAAATGATCAAAGATTATTAGAAAAAGGTACCTCAAATCATATAAAGACAATGCTAATTATTAATTAAAGGCATTACTATAATTTTAATTTTTTAAAAAGATGCTATTTTGAAATTTAGAAATAAATAGGAAACCACAAACCTCTAGGCTAAAGAGAAAAATTTTGTTAAAACATTTCTCTAAAGAAGGACAAAGTTGAACAAATGATTCTTTTTGCAGGAACATTTAAAAAATTATTATGAGCTGAGCTAAATTAAGAAAATAGTCTCAACAAAGAACAGACTTCATGATATGCTATCAGAGAAAGGGGTATGTCTATTCATTAAGAACAACAGTCTACTCAAAAGCTATTATGAAACTCCTCTCAAAGAAATTGGAAAAGCTTGACTTAAAAACAAAACACAGTAAAACCAACCAGAAATTATAATCAGAAAATATTTCTTGTGCAATTATCAAGCTAGTTAAAGTGTTTCCTAACCATTTTATCTCATGATATACCCTCTAGGAGAGTAAGCTAATAACGTGCTAAGTTGGAATATAGAAGGGAGGATGCCTTAGAATAAAATTTGGCTAGGATTTGTATGCAATTCTGGTTGAGCATTTGGTGGGAATGAAGGAAATGAGAGAAGATAGGAAAGAGGAAGGAAAAGGAAAGAAATAGGGAACCAGAGAACAATAAAGGGGAAGAGGGAGAAAGGAAATGAGAAAGGTGGGAAAAGAGAACATAGAAGAGAGATGAGGAGGAGGAGGACCCCAGGACTTAAAGTTGGAAGCTCTAAATCACCCAGTCCAACATGTATAGATTCAGAATTGAGAGCCCAGAGAGTTATTTTTCTTGCTGGGATGTGAACTCGCTACTTCTGAGTCCAGATGCAGTATTCTTTGCACTGCACTATGAGAAGATAACATAAAAGAGAAGAATGGGGCAAAGGAGAAAAGAAAGGAAGGGGAACAGAAAGGGAGGAACGAGGCGAGAGAGAAAAGGAGGAAGAAAACAAGGAGAGAAGGGTGTGAGGAAGCGTGAGGACAGTAAGCTGCGCTGATTTAGCACTTTTTTGATTTACAGAACACTTTCCTTGTAAGAACCCTGTAGGATAGGTAGTGTCAAAACAGAATCTTGCAGGAAATAAGTGGCTCGCTCAAGGTTACCCACGTAGTTAAGTGTTGGAGGCAGGACTCACATCTGGGCTCTCTGACTCCAGATCCAGGGGGTGCCACAGTCACTGAAGTGTGTCCCTCATTATGGAGAGGAGGCAGTGGAGCTGGTGATGCTGGCCTCCAACTTTGGCCAACCACTTTTAAGGCAATGTCCTTGAGGAGTCAGAGAAGTAGCATTCACTCTCTCCTCTCCCTGGAGCTATTTATAATCTCTCATCTGAGGAGAAATTTTCTCTTTTTTTTTTTTTGGAGGGGGGGGGAAGATAGGGCTTAAGTGACTTGCCTAAGGTCACAAAGCTAGTTTTTATGTTAAGCATCTGAGGCTGGATTTGAACTCAGATCCTGCTGACTCCAGAGCCAGCGCTCTGTTCACTACACCACCTAGCCAACCCTGGGGATAAATTTGGAAGGGAAAGCTGGAGGGACACCCTGATCTAGAACCTGATCCTTTCCTCCTTTTATGGGGCCCCCAACTGTCCTCACCACTTATGTTTTCTACAGACTTGTTTGGTCACCAAGGTTAGGTGAACATATGCCTTGATTTTCCTCGGATAGTCCCAGTTTCAAATATTCTGTTTTGATCTTACTTCAAGGAGAAGCAATTTTGATGATACTAGTAATCTGTTCACTGATGATGATAATAATAATAGCTAGCACTATATGGTGCTTTAAGGTTTGCAAAGCACTTTACAGGTATTATCACATTTTATGCCTACAAAAACCCTGGGAGGCAGATGTTTTATTATCCCTATTTTATTGATGGGGAAACTGAGGCAAAGGGTGACTTGCCTAGGGTTACACAGCTAGTTAAGTGTCCAAGGGCAGATTTGAGCTCAGGTCTTCCTGACTCCTGATCCAGCATTTTTCCATGGTGCCACATAGCTGCCTCCTAGGCAAATAGAGGTGAAGTGACTTGCCCAGGGTCACATAGCTAGTAAGTGTCTGAGGACAAATTTGAGCTCAGGTATTCGTAACTCCCGGTTCAGCACTTTATCTATTGCACCATCCAGCTAGCTGCCCTCACATATGCAGTTCACAAGCCTTCTATAACTTAGTAGTTAGGTCTTTGTAAGCAAGTTTGTGATGGGCTTTGTACAAAGCAGAAAAAAATGTCTTCCATCTCTCCCTATGTCACTATTTTTTTGTTTAAAAAACAAAACACTGTTCCCTACCCATGGGGAGTGCTCTTAGACTCTTCTGCCTCTCTTTTCAGAGGCTGACAGTCTCTTCTGGTGGACCATATATGAACAGGACTGGTCCTTAAATGCCACCTCTAGCCTTGTATCTACATTCTTTTTACTGCTCTTGGATCAAAATATAGCTGGGGAGGAAAACAACCAGGATTCCGAGGGAGACCCATTTTCCAAAAAACTAGACTGGGAAGGAATGTTAGGGTTCAAACTTGTGACACTTTGTTAATAAGTCAAAATAGTATGACTAGACAGACAATTGAATATTTATTTGCTTATTTTAAGATAAGAATTTTAGCCAGTGATAATTGTGATGATAGTATTGGTAGAGTTCTTTGTGTGTTATTTCATTTGTTCCTAACAGCCCTGTGAGATACTAATTATTTTCCCTGTTTTGCAGATGAAGAAACTGAGGCTAAGGGAAGTTTACGCGACTTGCTCAGGATCACAGGGTTAGTAAGTTTCTGAAACTAGATCTGAGTTTAAGTCTCCTGACTTCAGATTCAGCACTTTATCCACTCTGCCACCCAGCTGCCTAACTACCAGTAAAAGGAAATAGCTAAAGAAAAATCACTGAATGCAGACAAAAATACTCTCTTCAGTCTGGGGGGCGGGGAACACATGTGTCCTTTCTCTTCCCTAATCCATCCCTTTTTATCTAGAGGAAGATCAGGCAGTCTTGAAATGGAAAATAAGAATGACAAGGAAATGCAAAGTCATGCATGAATAGCATGGGGGAGATGGAAGACCAAGACCCTGCTTGGATGACAGTGTAGACATTGTTAGCTTTTTTGTTTCTAGCTCATTTTTTGTTTGTTTTCATCTTTATTTAGTTTGAGCCCCAACTGGTCAAATCACATATTTCTTCTCTCCTAATCTGGTGGTGCAGTACCTGGGGCAATTGTCTTAATTTGTTTACTCCAGGAATGGTGCTGGTCCTGGCTATTTAATGTAGGAGAGTATTTGGTGGTGGTTGTGCTGGAAGTTCTAAGTTATTCATGGGATTGGGAAAAGATTAGCTCATCATCTGGCAGGCCAGACAGTGTAAATTAAAGCAGTATAAAACACAAACTACCATGATGGACTCTTCTTAAGTCAGGGAAACAGCACATTGAATAGATGAGGTTTCTTTCCAAAGTATAAATAACCCCTGGAACATACATAGAAGAAACTAGCGGCTGCATTAGCAAGTTACTTGAATAAATTTATGAAGTGGCATGAATGAGAGAGGGGCTTGTCGTTCTGCTTTCCATTCGTATGTCAAAATGACAACTGGAAGCGAAATGTTTCCTTTTTCTCATTTAAATGGAGCACTGAGAAGGCCCACTCATAGACAGGTGTCTATGCTACAAACTAAAGAGGAGGATTTTGGCTCCAACTGCTTTATCAACCCAGTCAGGGGTGTAAAGAGAAAGCAGTGGATTCAGAGTCTATAATCTCATGAAAGAGGACCATAGATTTGGAGTGGGAAGGGGCCTCAGAGGTTATTTAATCTTACACCCTGGTTTTATGGATGAAGAAATTGAGGCCCAGAGAGGTTCACTGACTTGCCCCAGGTCACGAAGGAAGTAATTAGCAGAGCTTGAACTTGAACTCAGGTAGTCAAATCCAGTACTCTTTCCTTTGGAAAATCCTGCCTCTCACATTTTAGAAAGGGAACTTTGTATGGTTAGGTCTAAAGGAAGATGAAGAAGACTTTCCCTGAAATTGAATGAATATGAGCTCACATTTACAACAGGCTTTCCTCACACTCTGTGAAGAAAAGATATGTTAAACGGAAACTAAATAGCTGATTTTCCTCTCAAGACAGTGTTAACTGAATATTTTTCTACAATCAATTTGTATGAGCTATTGAAAGATTCTGACATTACGATATTGATTTTTTCCACTTCGTTTTCCTTAATAAAACTTTTAAAACTTTTTTAGGGAGTGATAAGTAGTCCAGCCCCAAGTTCTGATCCAAAATCATGACCTGAACATGCAGGCCAACAATGAATGTACATGACACATGGTACAATCTCATTGGTTCACACCCCAGCAAAACCACAAACCCCCAAACTCCCAAGAAAGCCTCTTACCTAAGTGCACATTAGCTGTTGGCTTCAGCACTTTGTGTGACATGGCACACCCCCCCACTCCCCCAATGGGCAGACGTACCATAGCAAGGCACTTATTAAGCTATCCGGTTACTTTCCAGTAACCATTCAAGTACATTCTTCAAGGGACCATAAAGTATGCTTGTGGGGGGCTGGATCTTTGATTCTTCTCTCCACCCTTCCAACCCCAACTTAGCCCCATGCCTTTCTGGGTGGGGGAGGGAAGAAGGTTATTTGTTAGTATGCTAACATAGTCACAAAAACTCAGTAATTCTCAATGGGTCGCTCAGTCATTAGTGCAAATTAGTGAGGTTTTACTCTATATGGTCAGACTTGATTTGCCAAGTTCTTTTCCCGTTAAGGCTTTAAACCCATGTGTATTTCAAAGGAAATCTAATTTGTAGGTTTCAGATTCATTTACACTCAACTCACAAATGTTGTTTTGTGAGAGCTACAGTAGTTGGTGTACAAGAAGCCACAGGAGTTTTTCCCCTTCCTCTTTACAAGTTCTTGTTAGAGTGCTTGCTTTGAAGTAGGTATTTAGGCTTTTCTGGCAGAAAATAGAACTCAGCCCCAGGAAAATTTAAAGATTCAACAACCAAGTTAGAAAATAATTTTTTGCTCTCCCAATACTGACTTTATGGTTTGGGGCACAAATGTGTTTAAAATTCAAAAGATGTAACAATCTGTCTAAAGTCTTTAGGGAAGTACAAGGAAAGAGGGGAATGGGTTACCTATCAAAGGCATGATAGTATCATGAAGAACAGCTCTTCCTAGGAGGGGGATGAAAACTGTGACTTGCAAGTGGGTGGCCTGGTCCTGGTTCTGCCACTGCCCACCCGACTCTACTTCTTTACCCTGATGTTCAGTTACTGCTGAGAAGGGAGGATGCCCCTATACAGCCCCTGGCTGGGATTGATGTGCGATGCTGGGTGAGTAGGGGGTGGGACTGAGAAAAGAAAGGGAAAAGGAAGGCAGAAGGAAGTAATGGAGGCGCTAGAGATGGGAAAGAAAGGAGGGAGAAGAGAAATCAGAGAAGTGAAGAAAGAGAATAGGGAAAGGAAGAGAAAGAGAAGGATCTCAGAAGGATTTAAAGCTGGAAGCAAACTGAGACATCGAGTCTGGTACCTATATATTGTATAGATACAAAAACAGAGGCCCAGAGAATTGCTTGTCTTGAGTTGGGATTTGAACTCATAACTTCTGATACCAAACATATTTTTTCTGAGTCCCTGAATGGAATATGTCTATGCCTAGCTCCAGAGGACAGTCAAGAGTGAACTGCTAATGAAACTTAAGGGGGGCAACCCTGTTGTACTCACCTGGAGCAAGGTGGGGAGCCTGGGCAGCAAATCATTTCAAAGTAGCCCCAGTTCTCTGTCCAGTGTAAACAATTTTCAATGCTTGGGATATTCTAGTCTGTCAGTATTACAATGGCAATTCAGACAGAGCCTTATTGGAGAGAAAACCTGTTATTCCCCAGTCTGTGGGCTCAAACATAATAGATATACAATAGACAATTCATGTTTACTGATTTAAGGTTTAGAAGCACTTCCATTCTGACAATTCTGTGCGATCAGGAAGTAGTGCAAATATAATCATCCTATTTTAAAGATGAGAAAACTGAGGAACAGAGGAATTAAGGACTTGTCCAGGGATGTTCCAAAAAGTAGAAAAGTCAGTATTTCTCTCTTAATTCTAATTTCAGTGCTCTTTACCCTTACCACCCTCCTAAAGAGGCAGCAGCGTGAGGGGTATCTTCCTGCCAACTTTCTTTTGGCAGTAAGTCATAATTCTAGGGCTGGGAGTAAAAATCAAGAGACTTTTGGGAAGAGTGGCTGGGTTGACGCTAATTGCTATGGTGATTCATTGAGGCTGAGGCAAACTTTCATAGAACCAAAACTTAAACCACTAAGAGGTTTACTAAGACCCTGTGGATTCAGATATCCTCTCATCAACCCTTTGCTACAATTCCAGGAGTTCAGAGCAAATCAAATACCAATTCACTAGTGAACAGAAGTAATGCTGTCCAAATATACTACTGACAACCTCAGCACATTTGTACCAGTGTGTGTGTGTGTGTGTGTGTGTGTGTGTGTGTGTGTGGCCATGTCATGCCAGAAGACTTGCAGTTGTCATGGTCCCTAGGAATAATCAAGTCTAACCCTCATTTTCTAGATGAAGAGAGTGAGGCCCACACAGGAAGTAACTTTTCTGAGGTCACAGAGGTATCTATTAATCAATCAATCAATCAACATTTATGAAGAGACTACTTTATGTTAAGCACTGGGGACACAACAGACAATCTTTGAGCTCAAGGAGCTCACAATCTAATGGGAAAGGCAACAAATAAGCAAATATCTTATCAATAAAGTATGTACAGGTTAAGTAGGAAACAACCAAAGGCAACAAGAGGAAGACACTAGAATTAAGAGAGATTGGGAGGGGCTTCCTGCAGAAAAGAGGATTTTAGCTGAGCCTCAAAGGAAGCCCCAGAAGGCAGCAAGCAGAAATGAAGGGGGAGAGCTACTATTAGAGTAGAGATTTCTAAACCAGATCTCCTGAATCAAGCCCAGGGTTCTTTTCTCCTATACATCATGTTGCCTCTGTATAAATGCTTATGCAATTAACTCCTTCACTCATGTTGAGAGGAACAGGGGAATTGAAGTAACAAAAAAGAACTAGAAAATCATTTTTATCCGACTTGTGAATGAAAAATATAGTCAGTCCCTAATAATCTCAAGGTAGAAGTAAATTGTGAGGTATATGAAAGCCAAACCTTTTTCTTTAACTTCCCCATGACTAGATGTTATTAATGTAATTTCATGTATTTAGACTGTAGACTCAACATAGGTTCAAGAGGTTAATTTATTACTCCAGGGAGGCAGAGTTGGGCAGTGGATCTAGAGTTGGGCAAAACTTTGGCTCCCCTTCTGCTTCTGATGTCTGCTAGTTGTGTAACCATGGACTAGTCACTTAACTTCTCAGTGCTCCAGACCATTCCTGAAGACTACAAATTACCAATGAGCTGCTAACCTGGATTAGTGGAAGGAAATTCTAAAACCTTCTGCCTTCCCTCATCTCCCCAATGAGTACTCAAAGGAATTGGAGCACTACAAACCAGGGTGAGAACAGAGGCTCAGGTACAACCATGGGGTCTAAAAGTCATTGGATCTCCTATTTAGATGTCAGTGGAGCTTAGAGGCCATCTGCTCTGACCCCCACCCCCCCATTTTAGAGATGAGGAATTTGAGGCCTGGCAGGATAAATTGACTTGTCCAAAGCCACACAGGCAGCAGCAAGTTTCAGAAGGAAGATCTGAACTGAAGGCCTTTGACTTCAGAGACATCACTCTCCATTGTACCACACTGATTTCTTCAGGGGGTTTAGGATATAGGCTTGCTTTTTCTGAGATAAAGATAAAAATGCTCCCCCCCCTGTTTTGTAGATATTTTAAAAATAACATCTTAAAAATAGTAAATTTAAAAAGTAAATGTGGAAATAGTCTTAAAGTAAGTTTTTAAAGAAAAACATCTAGGTACAACTTGGAGGGAAAGGTTAACTAGCCAGATGGGATAACTAACACACTGTATTAACAGAAACAGGATCCCAAAACATCTCAACCAACACTGGGTCAAATCTAATAAGATATAATTTAATTAGGTTTGTACTTGGCTCAAAAAATCAACTTAACAAGTACATGATGGCAGATAAAAAATTAGACAATAGTTCACTTGATAAAAATTTGGGGATTTTTGATAACTCAATGAGTTATCAATGTGATATGGCAGTCAAAAAAAGTCATGTGGTTTTTATGCTGCATAGGGAGAGCCAGAGTATCTAGGAGAGATGAATGTCTTTTTATGCAGCGTCCAGTTCAAAATACATCTGGAATACTTCCCAATTTGGGGAGCCATATTTTAGGAAAAATAATGGAAGAGTGCCTGGAAGAGGCTAAGCAGAACAGTGAAGGACCCCAGAAAGAAATGAAGATCATTTGAAGGAACTGGGTTAATGTGAAGAAGAGAAAATTTAGGTAGCTTATGAAAACTAACTTCATGTTTCTAAAGGACTTCATATGGAAGAATGATTAAACTTGTTTTTCTTAGTCCCAGAAGGTAAAACTAAAATTGACAAGTAGAAGTTGTAAAGTGACAAATTTAGTCTTGATGTAAAAAAATCTTTCCTAACTATTAGACTTCTCCCAGCATGGGATGGGCTGCCCCTTGAGGCAGAGGGCTCTCTTTTAGTTAAGATCTTCAAGTCAAAGCATCATGATCACTTAATTAGGTTTATTATAGCGGGGATGCCTATTCAGGAACAAGTTGGACTAGTTGGCATCTTAAGTCCTTTCTAGTTCTGTGGGTCTGTCGTTCTGAAATACCATTCTCATTAATTCTTAGTTATACCTTTCAAGCTTGATTGAACCTTTCTCTTATTCCCTACTCAATTAGAAATATCCCTTTTTAACTCACTATGAATTCTTATCTTTGACTCCAGTCTTTTATGGAACAACTACATGATTCTGAGATTTCAGGCTAGCTTGGGACCAAAATTCCTTGCACTTTGGCACAACTGTTGTATGTATGGATTCCCTAATGAATGGACTTACGATTAAGATGCTATCCTTGTAAATCAACTTTCTTTTCCCTCTATACATTTGCTCCTACGAATCTAACTTTAGCCTACTGACTCAGCCTTTCAATTCAATTCAACAAACATTTAAAGTGTATATGGGATTCAAAGTACAGCCCTAGATGCTGGGGATATAGAGACAAAGACAGAAGAGTTGTTACTCTCAACGAGTAGATAGTGTACTGAAAGGATACAGGTCTTCTCAAAGTTTCATAAAAGGTAAATTAAGAAAGAAAGCACTAACAAGGGGAATTACAGAAATTATATTGGACTGAGCCTTGAAGGAGGTCAGGCACTCCAAGAGGCAGAGGTGAGAAGGAGAAAAATTCCAAGTTTCTGCAAATGCATGGAGAGATATGGTGCATTTGGGAAATGGCTAATAGGCCAGACTGTCCAGAAGGCAGTGAGAGAAGAGAAGCACTATGAAATGATAATAAAAATAGATAAGAACAACAACAACAAATGACATTGATATAGTGCATTAAGGTTTGCAAAGCACTTTAGATAAATGATCTAATTTGTGGTATCACTATATACATTTGATAGATGATGAAACTGACTCAGAGAGGTTAATTTTTCTAGGATCAAGTGAAGGACCCATGCTCTCTACATCTTCTGAGCTTCAAAGTCTAGCCCTCTGTCCACAAACACTTCATCCACACAGAAAAACAGTCTGAGAAGAATAGGAACAGATTCTCTTTCACCAACTACTATACTCCAGTGGAGGGTAGAGAAAGCAGGCAGAAAACAGCTACACAGCTATATGGTCCAGTGCATAGAGTGACAGGCCTGGAGTCAGGAAGACTCATCTTTCTGAGTTCAAATCTAGCCTCAGACACTTACTGTGTGACCCGGGGCAAGTCACTTACTATTTGCCTTAGTTTCCTCATCTGTAAAATGAGCAGGAGAAGGAAATGGCAAAGCATTCCAGTATATTTGCCAAGGAAACCCCAAATAGGGTCACCAAGAGTAAGATACAACTAAAATACTGAATAAGAACTACCGTGCAAGGGGCAGCTAGGTGGCGCAGTGAGTAGAGCACCGGCCCTGGAGTCAGAAGGACCTGAGTTCAGATTCCACCTCAGACACTTACGGCACACACAAACAAAAATCTAGCTGTGTGACCTTGGGCTAGTTACTTAACCCCAATTGCCCTCCAAAAGGCACAAAAAAAAAAAAAGAACTACTGTGTTGAGTGCTGTAAATACAAAGAAGGAGCAAAAACAGTTTCTGTTCTTGAGGAATTTACATTCTAATGAGGGAGGCAACATATAAATAACTAGGGACATAAAGGATACCTATGGAGTAGATTGAAGGCAATATCAGTTAGGAGAAGTGGGAAAGGCCTCCCTACTGAAGGAGATGGTGTTTGAGTTCAGTCTTAAAGGAAGCCAGAGATTCTAAGAGGAAGAGATTAGGAAATACGAGTATTCTAGGCATGAGGAATAGACAGTGCATAATCATGGAGACAGGAGAGAGTAGAGAGTATGAGGAACAGTGAGTAAGGTAGTATGGCTACTTGTATGCGGGAGATAATGTGTTAAAAGGCTGGCAAGTCAAGAAGGGGCCAGGTTGTGATGACCTTTAAATGCCAAAGCTCATATCTGATCAAGAAGGTAACATGGAACCATTATAGCCTATTGAGTGGTTAGGGTGGTGGAGCTTGTATGGTCCCATCTACTATTAAAGAAAATTACTTTGGGAGCAAAGGATGGCATGGATTGAGGAGAAGCTTAGGACAGGGAGTCCATCTAAACAGCTATGGTAAATACTCCAGGTGAAAGGTGAGGAAGGCCTAAATTAGGGTGGCTGTTATGCAAGTGGAGAGAGAGGAACATATGAGAGAGATGTTGCAGAGAAAGAAATGAGAAGATTTGGCAAATTATTAGTTCTGTCAGGGGAGGGAAGGTGAAGAATTGGAATGATTCTAAGGCTAAGAGCCTGGGTGACTGGAAGGATGGTGGTTTCTGAGGAAGTAAAAGGGGAGCTTGTAAAAAGGAATGGGTTTTGGGATAAAGGTGAGTTCTGTTCTGGACATACTAAGTTTGAAATTTCTTTAGGACATCTCATTCCAAATGTTTCATACCTTTTTGGTGATGTGGAAGGACAGCCCTGGAGAGAGATTAGGGCCTGTAACAACAGATCTGGGAATTACTTTCATGGAGAGAATTGAACCCAAGGGAGATGATGAAATCACCAAATTAGAGATTATAGAGTAAAAAGAGAAGGGATCCTTGAACAGAGCCATAGTGAGCCCTCATATGGGAGAAATAACTGGGAGATTTTAGCAGCGTAAACTTAGAAGCATAGATAGATAGGAGAACTAAGAGAGAGCAGAGTTATGAAAAGTAAGTAAAATAAAAACTCAGCAAAGGCTACTTACTACGGGATCAAAGATTTATAGCTAGAAGGAACATTAGACAACATTGTCTGACCTTCCACTCCCATTTTTCACATAGAAGGGAATGACTTGCCCAAAGTCACAGAGGTAAATAAAGAGCAGATCTGGGTTTTACACTCAAGTCCTCTGGTTCCAAACCTAGCACTGTACCCACAATCCATTGCTGGTGAGGGACTATAAAGAAAGAATGCACATACTCACAGAGACACTAATAGATCTTGTAAAGCAATGTTTCTGAGACTCAGAAATCTTTCTTCCTAACAGCTGCTTATTACAACATATGTAAAGCAATATTTGAAAAATAATAAAATATATTAGTTTTCCAAATTAGTAATTTATAGTCTAATTTAGTAGAGGATTAGATCTTTATAAAATTTTAAATATCCATTTTGATAAAACATCCCCATAAACAGATTGAGAAATCAGGGTAACAAGCATCTGTTGCTACAATGTTTCATGGGGCAATAAAATAAGAGTTTTTTTTTTATAACATTTAAAAACAATCTACACTATTAAAATTGAAAATTATTTTTAAAATGCTCACAGCATATTTTTATTTCACTTTTCCACTATGTAAATTTATGGTACATTAAAAGTAATAAATACCTTTATTGGTGGTGATGTAATGGAAATGTGCCAACAACATTCAGAGAATGGCAACGAACTATTATTGCTACAACAAAAATGAGAAATGCTATTGATTCTGTCCTGTATATTCTCTTGCATGTAGGCTGTACCTTTATACAGCCAGCAAGCAGACTGTGGGATAGACTGTACTAGCACTGAATCTACCACTCTAGGGTACAGTTATGTCTAGCAATCTGTCTAATTTGATATGAATGAGGAGATGTGGGAGATTGGTCCACAGATTTCCTGGGAGTTTTCTTTTTGGGATCTTTTTCAGGAGGTGATCGGTGGATTCTTTCAGCCTCTACTTTGCCCTCTGGATCTAAAACATCAGGGCAATTTTCCTTGAGAATTTCTTGAAGGGTGATTTCTAGGTTCTTTCTTTGATCATGGCTTTCAGGTAGTCCAATAATTTTTAAATTGTCTCTCCTGGATCTATTTTCCAGGTCAGTGGTTTCTCCCATGAGATATTTCACATTGCCTTCTACTCTTTCATTTGTTTGGATCTGCTTAATAGCATCTTGATTTCTCATAAAGTCATTAGCTTCCATTTGCTCCAGTCTAACTCTGAAGGAATAAATCTCCTCAGTGAACTTTTGAGATTCTTTTTCCATCTGGCAAATTTGACTTTTTAAGGCATTTTTCTTCTCATTGCCCTTTTGGGCCTCCTTTGCCATTTGAGTTAGTCTATTTTTTAAGGTGTTGTTTTCTTCAGTCAGGCTGTTGACCCTCATTTCATACTTTTGCTGCATCCCTCTCATTTCTCTTTCCAATTTTTCCTCCACTTCTCTTATTTGATTTTTAAAGTCCTTCTTAAGGTCCTCTATGGCCTGCAACCCGCTCATGTTTTCCCCTGGGGCTTTTGGAGCAGGACTTCTGACCTCACAGTCCTTTCCTGCTCTATGCCCCCAAAATAGGAGTCTAGGGTTGCATTTTTCTGTTTCCTTTGCCTTGGCATGTTGCCACTTAATTGCTTGACTTTTGGGCTTGTTGCCACACTATGGTTTTGCCCGACAGATTAAACCCACCCACGACTTCCACCCCAGATCACAATCCAGATCCAGGGAAGTTATAGCAAGAGCGATTACCCCCCAAGACTGATCGCTGGATCTCCCTACAGTTCACAGGCCAGGAGTTGGAGCTGCCTCTGAAAACTACAAAATGGCGTGTCTCCTCAGTGGCTTCTAGCCCCCAGGGGAGGAAGCTGACGCATTCCCCAAATACTGGTCCCAAAGTCCATAGGGCACTAACAGAGGTCTTTGTCCTAGGCATGTCTATGTTGATAATTCTGGATATGTTGATAATTCTGGAATCGCCACAGCTGCTGGTGTTCTGGGGTCTCTCCAGCCGGCTGCTGGCCCTGCTGCCCTGGGGCTAAAACCTCAGCTCAACCGGACCTGGGCTCGGCTCGGCTCATCTCAGCTCCCCTCCCCGCACTCTGCATGCTGTGCTGGTCCTTCCTGCAGGGCTGCTGGGCTGTCCTCAGCGGGAGGTTAGCTTCTCTGTGTCGTTCTGTGGGTGCTGGGGCTCCAGAAGTTGTTCAGAGTCCCCTTTTACATAGTTTGGGGGGAATCTGGGGGCAGAGTGGCTTGGATGAGCTGTTTCTACTCCTCCATCTTGGCTCCACCCCCGGTCCACAGATTTTAAAGGCAGTTTCAAAAGAGGAATAAAAAAATGTTTTGAGTAATGCCAATTTGGGAATACGAGTTAGAAGGGCATTAGAGATGATCTCTTCTAATCCCAATTTACAGAGTAGGAAACTGAGGCCCACAAAGAAGTTACTTGCTCATGGTCACACGGGTAGCAAGAGTCACAGTTTGATTCAAAATCAGGGCTTTTGACACCACCTCCTGGCCTCTTTCCATTACACCAACACTCCCTTTACCATTTTTGGAATTTATAGATACTTTAAAAAAATACTTAAAAATCTGTAGTCAGAGCAAAAATTTATGTAGCATTTTCAAGTTGGCAAAGCACTATGCATATATTATCTCAATGAACCTCACAATGGAACTAGGGTAAACCCTTGAGTTAGGTATTATATTATATGTATGTATATTATATGTATGTTATATATATATATATATATATATATATATATATATATATATATATATATATATAAACTTAGGTATTATATATTAGCAAGTATTATAAGATTGACCAAAGTCAAGATGACAAGTCATTTTACAGATGGAGAAACAGACTGAGCAAACTTCAATGATTTTCCTTTGGTCACACAGCCAGGAAATGTGGGAGGCAAGCCTGAATCCACATCTTCCAAATTCAATGTCCAAAACTCTACCTAATATTCCATACTTCGTCTCAATGGTACCTAAGAAAAATAATGTATGGTTTTCCTGAGGGACTGCTTTGAAGAGCAACGTTCCTTTAGTTGCATAAGTCCTGGTATGTCTGCACAAGCTCCCTGCTTTTCTCCAATTCTTTTTGCTCCTTTATGGCTCAAACTTGTTTTTTTAAGATGGTTTAAGCAACATGAGTTGTAACTGTGCCACAGTCTACACAGACAGCCTTAGACAGCATACTGATGAATGCACTAAGGTGTACATTTAGAACGAAATGGGACTCTGCTTAGACAGATAACAATAGAAAGCCACATCAGTGGTGAAGGATAGATGACAAAGAATATATTTCAAAGTCAAACCATGATACAGCTGCCTTAAAATGTCACACCCTGAAACACAAAATTCAATTTTTCCATTCAAATAACTAAGAAATAATGTGGAGACATTACTAAGGTGGGTAAAATGACTAATTAAAAACAAAGTGAGCAAAACCAAAGCAACTCCAGACAATCCAATGAGCTTGAGGAGAATTTGCATCTACTTCCTATGTGTGTCCATAGATCAAGAAGGCAAGCACACTCTTGAAGTCTCTCCAGAGTGCAATGGGGACAGGCAGTCCCAATGATGATTTCCAAGTACTTTTCAAGCTGTTGGAAACTATAGAATGTGTTCAACTATGAGGCCATTTAAATGCCATGATAACTGACCACACTCTCTACGTTAGATTTGAAAGGTTAAAAAACAATGAATATATGAATTCACAGACAGCTGGAAAGAACCTTGGTGCTCTTCTTAGGTTAACCCCTCATTTTAGTGAGAACCCTGAAGTTCAACAATGGGAAGCTGATGCGCGCTAAAGCTTGAGTCAGATTTCAGGCTCTTACATCTATATTCAAATTTTTTTTTTAATATTCTCTCATTCACCTTGATGGTATTCCTGATGTAGAAGGAAAGGGGTCATTACTACTTTTTTTACAATATGAAAAACTAAGGCACTGAAAAGTGAAATGAACTGCTTCAAAATCATCGCAATCCTCAGTCTAGTTAGGGTTAGCATGTATGTCCCTAGACAGTCAGTCTTATGGTCCATCCACATTTTACTAAATGGCTTAAATCTTCTAGAATAAGAAGCTGTGTCTTAACTGCAAACAATGCCTGAGGTCTGAACAATGCAGACTTTCTGGAGTCAAAGCTTCAAATCCCAGTAAGTTGACTCAACCCCAGGGTCTAAAAAGGAGGATAAATGGAAGACTATGTGGATTATTTAGTATGGGTTATGGATGAGACATTGGAAACTGAGATCTTCTTTTTCCTGTAAGGACATTATAGACCCCAAAGTACTCTTTTGGAGAGCAGGGGTTTACCCTAGTTCTATGAGCCAGAATCTATGGATCATTTGCCAAAATGGATTCAGAAAAAAACAATGGGATAACCGCTAAGCCAACTTACCCGGTAGTACATTAGTCACCCAATTAAAGCTAAATGTTAAAAAAAATGTTAACTTATTAAAGTCTGGCTAAAAAAAAAAGTGTGCCTGTACCTTCCAAACCTCAGCTGTTACTTCACTAACTACTGAATCAAAATTTCCAAATTTAAAATCACTGGTGAAAGCAGTAGTGCTATGAACTCCTAATTATTTACAGTAATAGAGAGGAACAGAGGGATCTATAACCCCCAAACATTTAGTTTTGGCTTCTGAGGATACTCTTGGCCTCATATTTGAATATAGATACATCAGGTATTCTAGGAATTCATGGCAAACAAAACAATGAAGCCATTCTGGGAAGACCTGACTCAGGAGAAGAAAAAAAAAAGGTCCAAATTTCTTATCCTGCTTTGCTTTTTCCCTTCCTTAATCCAACTGCTGCAACAGACCATTCACAAAGATCAATAGTCTGAAAACAGTCTTTTGTTGAAAGAGTGCCTGCTGCTGTTGGGAGTTAGAAGAATGGAGCCCAAGTGATGATTCTGCCATATTGTTGTCTGACCCTAGAAAATTCACATAACTTCTTGGAGTCTCATTTCTCTCATCTACAAATTGGGGGTAATAATACTTGTACTATCTGCTTAACAGAATTGTTGGGAGGAAAGCTTTTTGTAAACCTTTAAATGCTATTTATTAGAAAGATAAATAGAATACCTATTAAATACTACTACATTCCAGGCACTAATATGACTTATAAATGCTATTATTCTGTCTGTCAGATCTATTCTAGAATGGGAACCACTGGTTAAGTGCTGAGTTTAAAGGGCAATGCTTGGTAGGATGCAGTGTAAGAACAATTAGAGTTTAAAAACTATTGATTATCAGTTGATATTACTACAACAAGAAATTAAACAAAGTAGTAAGTTGCTGTCACTAAACTAGTAAGCAACATTTTCCTATCTAATTATGGTATGGTTATAGGCTCCATACAAAGCAAGTTTTTAAAAAATCAGGAAAAATGGGAAAAGTAAAAGGGTCAATAAACATTTATTATGTGCCTACTATGTACCAGATACAGATACTGGGGATACAAGGAAAGGCAAAAAAGGGTCCCTGCTCTCAAGAAGCTTGGAGTCTCACAGGGGAGACAACATGCAAACAACTCTGTATAAACAAGCTATATATATATATATATATATATATATATATATATATATATATATATATACACATATGTATATATTAACCAACAGAGGAAAGGTACTAGAATGAGGAGGCATTGGAAAAGGATTCCCATAGAAAATGGGATTTTAACTGGGACTTGAAGGAAGCCAGGAAGCAGAGAGGAAGAGGGAGAGCATTCCAGATATAGGGGACAGTCAGTGAAAATGCCTGCAAGACTGAAAAACAAAATACTTTTCCAATTTCCAAAAAAATGAAGAGCATGAAGTCTTTAACTATAGTTCAGTTAGCTTGACTTTGATTCTTGGTAAAATCCTAGAATTTATTATTAAAATATATTATTATTATTAAATATATTATTAGAGGAAAAGTTAGTAAACATAATAAGGAAGCAGTGATAAGAAAGCCAATATTAATTCCTTTAGAACAAGTTATTTATTCTTATTTTCTTTATTGCTTTTTTTTTTAACAAGGTAACTAGGCTGTTAGATAAGAGAAATACTGCAGATAGAGCTTACTGAGACATTACCAATGACTTTGACATAATATAATCACTTTTTTGTGGAAAATATGGACTGCATCATATGACAGATGGGTTGAATGGCTGGACTCAAAGAGTAATCATTAGTGTTTCAAAGCCAGCTTAGAAGGAGGTCTTCAGTATAGTACATCAGGGATCTGGGCTTGATCCTTTTTTTTCCTAACTTTTTTTATCACTTACTTGGATAAAGGCATTAATGGAATGATTACCAAATTTGCAAATGACAAAAAGGTAGCAGGATTAGTTAATGTATAAGGTCATAGCGATAGGATCCATAAAGATTATGACAGGCAAATCTAATAAGGTGAAGCTTAATGGGTATAACTGTATATACTGTATATATAATTAGGTTAAAAATCCACTTCATAAGTATAAAATAGTGGGGGCATATTGAGATAGTCATTGTTTGAAAAAGATCTTAGGATCTTAGTGAACTTTAGGGTCAATATGACTCAACAGAGATATGGCAGCCAAGGGAGCTAAAATGTGATCTAAAAGTACATTAAGCTAGGCACAGCTACTAGGATTAAGGAGGGTTGAGAATCCTGTTTGACTCTGCCTAGTCAGCTCACATGTGAAGCATTGTGTTCTGGCTAGATTGCATTTTAGGAAAAACACTGATATACTGTAAAGATCCAGAAGGGCAACCAAGATGTCAAAAGATGTCTTAAATCATATAATATAAGACTCAGTTGAGGGTATTTGAAGGACTGCCACTCAGAGGATGGATTAGATTTGTTTTGCTTGGTCCCTGAGGCATAAATTGCAGAGAGACAGATCAATAATAAGAAAAAAAATTATGTTCCTTATCATTGATACTTATACATGCAATAATTTCTCTCAATCTTTGCAATACATACCTAAGAGTCTTACAATCAAACCATCATTGACAATGCTACTGCCATCAACACTTGGCTCAGATATAAAACAGATCCCACCTAATGTTGCTAATTACCTCTATTAAGGCATTACTTTAGGTGATACAATACTGCAGGGGGTGCGGCTAGGTGGCGCAGTGAGTAGAGCATCGGCCCTGGAGTCAGAAGGACCTGAGATCAGATCTGACCTCAGACACTTAACGCACACAAAAACCTAGCCGTGTGACCCTGGGCAAGTCACTTAACCCCAATTGCCCTCCAAAAAAAAAAAAAGCAAAAAAAAATACTGCAGGGGGCAGTTGCTCTGGGAACAAATAGCCCCCCCCCCCAAAAAAAAGTTATGTATATAGGTGGTAATGGCTCATTTCCCTGTAAGAATGGAACAGTATGATGCTCTCAGGCAGCTGCAGGGTGGGATGTGGGTTATTTAGAACTAAAGCCTTGGTGTTTAGGAGACAAATTTCACTGACTCTCCTTCCCTCCTCTAGCCACTAGTGGTACAGATCAACCCATAGGATAATAAGAATGAACTTAATAAAGTTGAGCTTAAAGTTTTAAAAGCTGAAGATTTGTTTTGTGAATTGAGGAGGTGGAACCACTAATTTGGTGCATCTTGGTTGATAATAGTTCTACTTACCAGTGGACTGTTTGTATAAGATCTTTAGCATTTTTCTCTGATATTTCACATCCCAAGTGAAGAACCAAGACTTAAACTAGACAGAGGGCTTCAACAAGTTTATGTCTGAGGACTGAATGAAGGATTTTATATCTCAACTCTGACTTTAGGTTAGAGTTTAGTTATGATGTAAGTTATAGCTGGCTGCATCAGTTTCATGGTACAGTGTACCCTTTCTCATCTGTACTGAGCCTTCAAATAAACGCCCTTGGAACCTGACCAGCTTAGTGCTTGCCACATAGTAGGCCCTTAATAAATGTTAAATGAATTACTGACCACTCATTGTCCTGCACTAAAGTTTGGTACCACAATTCCATGGGTAAATGACTACTCTGCACTGAGCCTTAGCTATGTTAAACACTGTAGCTCAACACTAAGATTCTACATTTCAGTTAGGTCTAGGGATATACTCAATATTGAAGAGGTAGCTGATAAATGTCATGGTTTTGCCCATTTGTTAGGGACTCTTGTTCAGTCATGGGTTAGCCTAGATGGCCCTTGTGAACCTTTAAAACATTTACTGTGTGTGTTGGCAGGTATCTTAATTTGCCTCCAAGTCTGAAGCCCATGTTTTAATGAAACAGATCCTTCAACATGCTAAGAATTCTTTATGCTGAATTTAATTGCTATCAAACCTATTATGGGCTATACTCAACCTGGAAAACACTCACTATAAGCATAGTAGCAACTGGATCTTTTGTTCAAATAATAACATCACAAAGGAAAGGGATAGGACACATGTCTTTGTTTTCCTGTCTCTTACTGGAGTTATCTCAAAGATGTTTTCAGTGAGCTTGCACAGGATGAACTTAGATCTCCATACTTCCATTCAACTACAAAAGTAGGGATTTTATCTACCTATACAATGGTCAAGAGAACATTAAACATAAATGAATAATGGCAGGATAGCATATTCCTTTGCTGTTGGTCAGTTGTTTCGGTTGTGTCTGACTCTTCATGACCCCATTTAGGGTTTTCTTAGTAAAGATACTGGGTCACACAGCTAGTAAGTGTCTGAGGTCAGATTTGAACTCAGAAAGATGAAGATTTCTAACGTCAAGTCTGACATTCTATCCCCTGTGCTACCTAGCTATTCCTATGATTCCTTAGGTTATTCTATCTGAAGTTGACTGAAAAAAAGATTCTACAAGTATTTATTAAGTACATAGTATGTACCAGTTGTAGTGAGACAGACAGATTAGCTAAAATTAGTTCTTAATATTCCAATAGCTAAAAAAGACCTAAACTATGAAGGGCTTACTGTCACTCAATGCTCCCTTAAGTATTAGTTATATTACTGATCTTGGCCAGGCCTGACTTAGACCAGTCTGATATTGGAACAAAATGAGACCCTTCAGACTGCTCACAGATGAGGCCTGAGGGAACTGGGAATCCACATTAAACATTAAAATAAGGTTGGAACTTCAGTTCCTTATAGGATGATTCTGATTCTGCTATATTTTTTCTTTTGTGGGGGGAAGGGGAGAGTTTCAAACTAACCTCACCTAACAACAGAGTAGATGCTCCTTTTTTTTGGAGGGGGGAAGGCTAGGCAATTGGGGTTAAGTGATTTGTCCAAGGTCACATAGTTAGTACATGTGTCAAGTGTCTGAGGCCATATTTGAACTCAGGTCCTTCTGACTCCAAGGCCAGTGCACTATTCACTGCACCGCCTAGCTGCCTCAAGAGATGTTACTTTTACCACATTCATAAAAGCTCTATCTAGACAAGTCATAAATTATAATATGCCATATTATTACCTTTCAAGAATTATAAATTATACTTTAATCACAGCCATAATTCAATTACACTGAATAAACATTTATTAAGCACCTACTAAGTGTAAGGCATCTTGGTAAAGCACTCAGGATACTAAGTTGGCAAATGACAATTCCTAGCTTAATGAGGTCTGTTAGGAGATATTATAACATACACAAATACATAGGATACAAGGTAGAGCATGACTGACAGAAGCAGAGGAGAGATGCAGACAAAATATTCTAGTAAAACTTAAGGAAGGAGAAATGATATTCAGCTGGGAAGATCAAGGGAAGGCATCTCGGGGAAGGCGGGGCATAACTTTTCCAAAGGTACCCAAATGCACACAAGAACATGAACAAATAAGAATAGAAGCACAGGGTTAATAGGAGAAAAAGACAAGCTCTCCCTTCCCAGCTTCTCTCCTTCCCTTTCCCCAATTACACAGGATAGCTAATGCTCAACCTAAGAAGCCTAAGATTTTATAGACAATATTCTGGCATATATATAATCACTTTAAAAGACATCCTTGTAGGCTCCCAGGCTGGCCTTCTCTCTCTTGTTCTCTCTCTCTCTCTCTCTCTCTCTCTCTCTCTCTCTCTCTCTCACACACACACACACACACACATACACACACACACATACACACACACACGAGATATCTATGAGTGTATACATGTGTGTTTGTGGTGTTTCTTTAG
The DNA here is from genome assembly GCA_011680675.1 of Gymnobelideus leadbeateri. Lineage (NCBI taxonomy): Eukaryota > Metazoa > Chordata > Mammalia > Diprotodontia > Petauridae > Gymnobelideus > Gymnobelideus leadbeateri. The sequence continues at coordinate 139,185 of WOXC01009656.1, forward strand.
CATTCATTAAAGAAAAAAAACACAATCTCCTTGACCCATGGGGTAAGAGATCCCAGTGTAGTTGAGAGTTAAGGTTTTGGAGGGTAATGAAGAGGAAAGAGGAGGAAAGGACTAGTTAAAAGCCAACAGCAAAGCTGACTGGGCTCTGGGGTATTCCAACTCCCTACCTTAGGTCTTTCCATTCATCATTCATTTATTCATTCTTTGAACATTTATTGACTTGCTACTTTGTACAAGGCACTGGAGGAAGATAGAAAGATGTATGTATTAAGGCACAATATTTCTCCTTAAGGAGCTTAAAATCTAATAAGAAAGATAAAACATATAAATAATACAAGGCAGTAGTGATGAGTTCCATCTTAACCTAGTGTACTCTGGGACTAAGTAAAAAGGACAGTTCCTTGACACCAGCCCCTTCCTTTGTTTAGTATAATGTCCCCTGAGCAAAAACACACCCACACCCACACCCACACATTAAAGAAAAGAGGAAGAGAAAAAGAAAGGAAAAACAAAGAAAAACATCATCTAGTGATTAGATTTATATTTGATTCTCCAAACTCCCCTGACTCTCCCTTCTCCTGCTTGAGTCCCAACTCTGTCCTATTCATATTTCATCTATCTATCTCCCAGCTGCCAACCTCTGCCTAACTTTTTACCTAGCCTGCCTAAGTTCTCTCCTCATTTATTCTAATTCTTTTAAAGAAAATTTTTAAAAAACTAAAAATTCTCATAAAATATATCTTAAACTTAAGGGAGAAAAACCATATTCATATCCCAGATTTTTTATTAAAAGAGGGTTGAGGATAAAGAACCAACATGTAATTATCGAACTGTCACCTACATGGATTTTCATTCTGTTATACACTAGCCTATTCAGTCTTGGTAACAGGGTAACTATACACCAGGCGTCTCTGAGGTCTTCTGTAACACCACACTCACTTGTGATCTGACCATAGATTATTCTTTTTCCAAAGGCTTTGGCCTATTTGGGCTTCCAGCATTCATAGTGGTCAAAATCCCAAAGTGATTTTCCTTCAAACATAAGCCATAGTCAAGAAAGAAATGATAGCATGGCATGTTATTATTACTGATTAGGGCTGTAGTAACAGAGACTAAGAGTTGAATCATGATACTCTGATTTATATTGGCTTATTGTTGATATTTTTTTCCAGGGCTATCACACTGTTCACCATGATCACACTGCTTTATCACATCATCATAAAAACAAAGAAAGAAATCCTTCATGGCTGCTTTCACCATTTTTCTTAATATTGGTCACACAGCCTGGCAAACTTCACATTCTTCTAAAAGCCATAGAGACATTCACACACTGTTGATCTTAATTCCCTCCCCTCCACGTCAAGTAAAAAAACAGTTGTTTACATTGTTTTTTTGGAGACAGCTTTTGTTATAGATACAATTTCACTAGGAAAATAAAACTGAAACACTTTAGAAGCCCACCAAGAGGCACATTTTTCCTTGCTGAGGCCTTTGCCACAAGGAAAAAACCTCACCAATACCCAATATGGGCAAAAGATATTATTTAACTAGGTAAGAACATTATATGATCCACAGAAAGTTCATTTAAAAAAAAAAACAGGCCTTGGGCACTAGATTTAAATTCTAAACAGACAGATGGATGGACACACACACACACACACACACACACACACACACACACACACACACACACCCCACCACCACCATCACCACCACCACCACCCATGAATACATGGAACTTGCCTGTCTGCCAGTAGTTTGATATTTTACACTGGTGCTAAGGGAAAAACATTTTTGAATGCCAACTACACAGCTCTGCTCCTTGCATTAGACCCACTTTGTAGCATGGAGGAAAAACCATGTTGGCTCCACATAGTTCATTTCTACTCAGTGAGTATTAATCTAGAGCTTGCTATGTTCCTACTTCTGTGATAGGGACTATAGCAGCATGGGCTTTATGAAAATACTGATTGATTTTATAATGAATTCTATGATTCATTCCTCTATGTATATATGTGCATTAATTCTACTTCTACTCCCAAAAGGTGAATACTTTTAAGGAAAAAAAAAACAAAACAAAACAGAACAACTTTTTTTTTGTATTGCTGGACCCTTTGGTAGCCTGGTTAAGCCTGTGGACCCCTTCTCAGAATATTTAGTAAATATATAAAATACAATAATTAATAGGATTACAAAGGAAACCAATTATATTAGTTCATGGACTAAAAGGTTAAAACCTCCTGCACAGAGAATCTGGTCAGAACGATGGTAACACTCATTTAAGTATAGCCCTCCATTTTCTTGGATCGATATTTAAATGGGGATTAGCTTTAAATCCCTTCATACTGTCTTCTAATAATACCTCAAAACTCTGTGGGGGCCTTTGGAGTTTATGAGGCACATTCACAACGTTATTTCTTTGTAGCTCCATGCAGCACTTCTTACAAGACTTTGTAAGCAGAACATTTCACCAAACTGAGCCTGGATTCTTTTTGCTGGTTTAGTTCACAAAGATCCAAAGGAGACCAAGATTCTTATAAATGAAGAACTTCTGGAGAACGAATGGAACAAGTCAGGATTCCAGGTAGCTCCTTCAATTCCTTTTCTCATGCTCATACAATTAGGAAGGCATTCATACAAAACAGTATTTGAGAGTCTGCTGAGGGAATGAATGATTCTTAACCGAATTCTGTGAAGCAGGCAAGTCAGGTGGCCCCATCTGGATGCTTCAGAAACTGCTTAGTGTCACATAGCTGACACATATACCTGGGATTTTTACCCAGGTCCTTCCATCACAACAAGGGTATAGACTGTTTATGGACCTGATTTGGCTGTATGGTGCCCAGACACTGTGGTGTCTCCCAATCTTTTAACTAAAATGGCATCAGAATCTAGGACTTCTTTCCTCCATCAGAGAAGAGTTAGACAATGATCTTTATAATCATTTTAAACACTAAATCTATACTCTTTATTTCTTCATCCCCTACTCTGAGCAGATCTGTCTCTTCACTTTCCTGAAAACCTCATGATCATCTCACTTGTCTTGGCTTACATAGTCATCTTGTTTGGAACACACTCTCTTTCTCCATTCAGAGTTCTCTCTCTCTCTCTCTCTCTCTCTCTCTCTCTCTCTCTCTCTCTCTCTCCCTCCCTCCTCCCCTCTCTCTCTCTCTCCTCCTCCTCTCTCTCTCTCTCTCTCTCTCTCTCTCTCTCTCCTCTCTCCTCCCCTTTCCATCTCTCTCTCTCCTTTTTCCATCTCTGCCCCCCCCCCTTCTCATCAGTTCTCATGTGTTCAACTATTACATCAATGCAGATGTCTCCCAGATTTATATATTCAACCTTGGGCTTTTTCTCCTGAGCTCCAGTCCCATATCACCTAATGGACATTCTTTTATCTGTCTACAAGAGAACTAATTACCTTTCCTCCTAAAGACATTTATCCTAACTTCCCCATGTCTGCAGAGTAAACCACCAGCACCCTGGGGTCATTCTCAACTCCTCTCTCTCTGATGCCCTATATCCATTCAGTTTCCAAATACTGTCAAGTCTACCTCCATAACATCTATTGTAGGTCTCCTTCATTTCATACTACAATACTTCTAATTTGAACTACTGAAATAATCTCCAAATCAGTCTCTGTGCATCCAAGCTGTCATTCACACAGCTGACAAACTGATACTCCTAAGGCACAGATCTGACCATGTTATTCTCCTCAGTTCAAGAAATAGTAGTTTCTTCTTGTTGCTAGGAAAAAATATGGACTCCTCCATGTAGTTTTTTGTTGTTACTGTTGTTGGTTTTTGTCGTTTTGGATGGGGAAAGGCAGGGCAATCAAGGTTAAATGACTTGCCCAAGGTCACACAGCTAATAAGTGTGTCAAGTGTCTGAGGCTGGATTTGAACTCAGGTCCTCCTGACTCCAAGGTCAGTGTGCCACCTAACTGTCCCTCCTCCAGGTTCTTTTAAAACCCTTCACAATCTGGCTGCACCTGATTTTTGCCAAACTGACTACTCTACCAAGCATTCTGCTCTCCAGACAAACTAGCACGCTTGTTGTTCCCTCTAGGTGACACTGCATCTCCCATGCACACAGGTTTAGCTGTGGAATGACCTTTCTTCTCACCTCCATCTTGTATAATACCTTGTTTCCTTTCAAGTTCCTCTAGCCCCTACAGAAGCCTAAACTGATCCATCCCTGAAAGGGTTAGTGCCCTCCCACTAAATTATTCTGTATCTGCCTTGTGTATGCTTTGTAGTCACTCATCTATGTACATGTTGTACAGTCCTTGCCCATCCCGCTCTCTTAAAATGCAAGCATTTTGAGAGCAAGGACTGCTTTATTTATCTACTGTGTATCAGGCACTGTTCTAGGCTTAGGGAATACAAAGAAAGGCAAAAGTAGTACCTGCTCTTGAGAAGCTCACAGTCCAGGGGTGGAGACATCTTGGAAACAACTAAGTATGGACAGGCAAGGTGGCACAGTGGATAGAGCACTGGGCCTGGAGTCAGGAAGACTCACCTTCCTGAGTTCAAATCTGGCCTCAGACACTTACCAGCTGTGTGACTCGAGGAAAGTCACTTACCCCTGTTTGCCTCAGTCTCCTCATCTGTAAAATGATCTGGAGAAGAAAATGGGCAAACCACTCTAGTGTCTCTGCCAAGAAAACCCCAAATGGAGACATGAAAACTCAGATACAACTGAAACACAACTGAATGACAAACAGGCTACAGAGAGGAAAAAGTAAACATCATCTCCCAGGAAAGGCACCAAGATTAAGAAGGACTTGGAAAGGCTTCTTAAAGAAGTTGTCTTCAAGGAAGCCAGGGAAGCCAGGAGAAGGAGAGGAGGAGAGAGAGTATCTCAGGCAGGCAGGACATCCAGTGTAGGATAGGAGGGGCAGGGTTATGAAGGATGTACAGAATCAACCAGAGGATTTTATATGTAATCCTGGAGGTGACAGGAAATGACTGAAGTTTACTGAATAGGGGTTGATATGATCAGACCTGGGCTTTAGGAAGAAAAGTAGAGGATGGACTAGAATAGAGGCAGGGAGACCAACCAGCAAGTGACTGCAACAGTCCAGGTGTGAGGTGTTGAGGTCTGGCCCATGGTGGCTGCAGCATCACAGCAGAGAAGAGGGAGAAAATGAGAGATGATGCAAAGGTAGAAATGACACGACTTGCCAGTTGACTAGATATGGGGACGAGAGAGTGAGGAGTCAAGGATAACACCTAGGTTGTGAGCTCTGATGGCTGGAAGAATGGTGCTACCCTCGACAGTAATAGGGAGATTGGGAAGAGGGGAGGGTTTGGGGGAGAAGATAATGAGTTCAGTTTAACATGCTAACAGGATATCAAATTGACACGCAACTGAAGATATGAGATTGGATAGGGGAGAGACAGAGAGAGATAGAGAAAAAGAGAGAGATCGGGGTTGAACAAGTAGTTCTAAGAGTCATCTGCACAGAGATAACAGACCATGGGAGCTAAAGAGATTACCAAGTGAAACAGAAGGAGAAGAGAAGACAGCCCAGGACAGAGCATTTTGGGAGATCCCTGTGGTTAGCAGGCATGACACTGGTGAAAATTTAGCAATGGAGGCAAAGAAGGTGCAGTCAGACACTAGCTGAAGAACCAAGGAAACAGTGTCATGAAAACCTAGAGCAATGAGAATATCAAAGAGAGAAAAAAAATTGATAGTGTCAAATACAAGAGAGGTCAAGAAGGATGAGGACTAAAAAACAGCTTGTTCAATCAGCAATTAAGAAATTATTTTGGTTAAATGATGAGGTCAGAAGACAGACGGCAAAGAGTTAAAAAGGGAGCAGAAAGGAAGTTGTCTTCTTATCCCCAAACCTAGGCACAGTGCTTGACACATAGCAGGCACTTCCACCATCTGCACCATGCAGTTTAGCATTGCCTCACATATAATTTTTTCAGGTGGTTATGTGCTATCTCCCCTACTAAGACAGTGAGCCCACTGAGGGTAGGGATTATTATAATTTGATATCCTTATCTAGACAGCTCCTAGTGCTAGGCATATACTAGGTACTCAGTAAACACTTGATAATTAATTGAAAGAATGCATCCCTAACAGAGTATTTTATTTCAATTAACAATGTGCCTAATTCTCACCTAGATACCAGAAAATATATGATCATTCATTGCAGATTGAAGAGGTGCCTGTGTCACACAGTTTACATGCATGCAAAAATGTAAACATACATTACATTACATTACAGTCTCCAGTGAAGAATTCAGGTTGTTTCAGACAAATTCAGACAAACATTTATTAGTAATCAATGCCTGAATATGTATGAATCATGATGCTAGACTACATTATAAAACATTCCTTTGTATTTTTTTGGCCTTTGCATTTTTGCTTCAACACTGGGAGAACATGGCTATCCTTCCCATGGGAACTAGGATTATAAAATCCTTCTGGTGAGGTACAGGGCAAATAAAGGATGAATTCTCCCCACCCACCTTTCCAGAAGGAAATATGTGTATCCCTGTCTTCAAACCACATGTGTCCATTTTCCTAAATTTAGCTGACTGGAATAAAATATTATATTTCAAAAACTTATTTCTTAATGATGCAAGAGAAAAGTTACCCTCTAAGAATGAGAAACAATTAGAGTTTGCATGAAAACCTGACATATTTCACGGTAGAATGTGAGGCTGTTATTCATGAGGGGAATAGCTCTACCAAATTTGAAAACACGATGTCTAGACTGCTTTCCTAATTGATGGCAATACATACGTTCATAAAAATTTCTCTGAAATGATACAGAAGTCTACCAATAACACAGACTCATTGACCAGCAAATTAGGTTGTGTCTATATAACTGAAAGAACATCTGGCAAATGGAAATGTCTTAACATCCAAGTCATTCCATTGTGGTGGTGGTGGTGATTTTTTTTTAACCTTATTTTCCAAATGGTTGTTTCTGGTGCCTAAAGCCTTTAGCAAGGATATCAATGAGTCAGTTTCATAAGTCTGCCATATCCAGCTTGCTATTCTTAAATAATTTCAGAATTATCATTATTACTGCATGTAATACATAACAAAAAGAATAACAATATATTAGCAGGAAAAAAGAAAAACAATATTAGCAGCTCTCCCTTACTGCTAATATCTCCCGATATGGAGGTGAGCTTGGGTCTATGTTAGCAAAATACAAAATATGGAAATATTCTAAGTATGCTCCACACACTGTGTACCCTTCTACTCTCTCCCATCTTCTCCTAGGAAAAAGATCTTGCCCAAAGAACTAACAACATCTAAGAGTTTGACACAAGTGCAGATAAACTATAGGAGACAATATTTTATCTGTCAGCCTTTTCTCTATTGCTCCTTCCATTGTGGAGTGATATTGTGTGTGTGTGTGTGTGTATGTGTGTGTGTATGTGTGTGTGTGTGTGTGTATGTGTGTGTGTGTGTGTGTGCATGCGCGTGCATATGTTTTCTAGGATCCAAATTCTAGTTGTCTCTATAAAATATTTCTTCCATACCAGGACTCATGTACTTGTCCTGGTATTCACCAATTCATTTAACTATAGACTTCTCATGCTCCTTTAATCACTCCCTTTCACCCACATACATGCTGAATCCCTTTAATATCAGAATACCCCCCAATCAAACTATACAGCTTACTCTAGTATAAATGCTAGCTTTTCAGCCACATTCCTTCCTTCGCCAGACAGGATATTAACACTAACAAGAAGACCTAGTATTTACATAGCATTTATGGTTATTAGCTTATCCTCACCACAATCCTAGGTGCTATTACTACAGGATGAGAACACTGAGGAAGACACAGGTTAAGGATTTTCCCTGAGTCACAATAGGTAGTAAGCTGGATTTGAACTTAGGTTCTCCTGACTTCACATTCAGCACTTTTTGTTCACTGCATCACTTACCTGCCTCACAAAAGCCAATGTACAATCATTTCACAACCAGCAGTAGTTCTAAAGCTACATTCTATGGCTCTTAAAAAGAACTATGGAACAGTAAGCATGTTTTTTTCCTTTAGCCTCCTTCCAGCAGCAGCTGTTCTTATCCTTCCTGGGCCTTATGATATGCTCAGCATGTTACATATATCTTTTCTCTGACTCTTGTCTATCTAATAATCATTCCATATAATGAACGTGTACATATATGTAACAGCAATGCTATTTGCAGCTGCCATGGGGGATGTGAGAACAATAACACCAGCCCACAGGAGGGCTGCTAGTACAGGTTCTTTGATCTGCTTTTCTAAAGGAAAGCACTTCAAAAGGGGTCAACAATCTTATTTTAATCCAACATATATATCATTTACTTAAGTTCAGGGGAAAAAATCAACACCTTGAACTTCAGAGAAAACAAACAGAAATAATAGCATAAAGACCAACAGACAGGGCTTCTAACCATCTGACCAAACAATACATACATCACAGATCAACAGCAGGCAGATCCAGCTGTTTGACCATTACATACATACATAGTTACCAGAGAGAGAAGCACCAACATCTTGTTTTTCAAAGACAGGGGGACTCCTTAAGGACCACCCAGAGTCTCATCTGGCTACATCACTTGAACACTCTTCCCACCGGTAAGCCCCAAAGCAAAATGCTAACCTCAGAGTGTATATATACAGACTTCTTCAGGGTTTGAGAGCATCACAACTCTCACTAACTAATTACAAAGTAACAAGGTGTGGGCCTTCCTGAAAAACAAGGCTCCCCTAATCAAGCTTCTCTTGTTGGGCTTCAGGTGAGGTCTATTAATGGGCAGGGAAGATCTTCAACTCCCATTAACATTACAGTATATATTATATAAATCACTGTAATATGCTATTATATTACATAAATATCTAAAATTATATTGTATAATAGCCAGCTGAACTCATTACAAGTCAAGTGTTCCATAAGTTTGATGAACATTTATTAAGTGCCTGTTGTATGCAAAGCATGATGCTAGGACTGGGAAGTGGTGGTGGTTGTTTGTCCTTCATTCTTGAAGAGGATCATGACAGCAGGAAGACAATGCTATGACATACAAGTGAATTTGGATTTAAATGAAGGTGCACTGTGCAAAGTCACCAGCATCACTTTCTTCTCTGGAGCCATCTGGATCAAGTGGTGAGATCCAGATCAGGATGAGTGGAGATGGCCCTGGATGCAGTGGGAGACCTATGCTAGGATTGAGAGCGATATAAAGATCATATATGACATGTTTTCACCCCTCACAAAGTTTACAGTCTAGTAGAGAGATGATACACATGCAAATATGAATACAACACCAAATCATAGATTTGGAGCTGGAAAGAATGTTAGAGTTCATCAATCCTTTTCCAGAGATCTATTCCCTTCCCATTTTTCAGATGAAGAAAGAACAGAGAAGTGAGCTGACTTGCCATTGTCACCCGAAGGAAGTGGGAAGTTAATATGATGAGTGCACCAGAGAGGTCCAAATAAAATGCTATGTGAACTCGGAGGTGGAAAAGGCCAGAGAGTGGGTGGAGGAACATGAAAGGTTATATGGAGGAGTTAGGCTTACAAAGATATAGAAGAATTCAATAGATGGAAGAGGTGAGAAAGAGAGCATTTCAAGTATTGAAAACTAAGTGAAGTTTTGAAGCAGGCAAATTCAGTAGCTTTGCAAGGGATGTTCAACAGCTCATTTTGGTGGGACATAGAGTACATAGACAGGAGTGGTAAGAACTGAGGCTGGAAGTGGAGCTTAGAGCCTAATTATGGAGGAACTTTGAGAGCCAAGCTTAGGAGTTTGAAGTTTTCTTGAAGACAACAGGGGACCTTTGCATGGCTCTAAGTAGAGGAAGGACATGACTAGTTCTCTGAATAAGTTTAGATTAGGTTGGTAGTGTTATGATGTATGAATTTTTTCTTTTTTTGGGGGGGTGAGTGGCAGTGGGTAAGAACCATAAAGGTGGGAAGGCACATTGTGAGGTTATTTCAATAGTACAAATGGATTGTAATACAGGACTAAGAGTGGTAGCGGTAGGAACAGAGAGGAAATGACAGAGAAAGAATCTTCAGGACTTGACTCTGAATTCTAGATGCCACTGTTTAGTGAGGAAATTGGTAAACTGACCAGCTCCCAGATACAAGTAAACAGGATACTGAAGGATCTTGTATCCATGCCATGTTAGAAATGGTCATGCATAGTCTGTGGGAAACTTGGGGGGACATGAGCGATATCTTCAAATACCTGAAGGGCTGTATTGTGGAAAGGGGATTAGACTGGTTCTGCTTGACCCAAAAGAATAAAAACAGAAACAATGAGTGGAAATTGCAGAGAGGTAGATTTAGGCTTAATTTCAAGAAAAACATGTAACAATTAGATAGCTACAAGATTAGAATGGGTCACCTTTGGTTGGGGTAGATGGTTACTAAGGTCCCTTTAGCTCTAAAATCTGGAGATTCTGAAGTAACTGGACAGTTGAGAGAAAGGTCAAAGATAATGCCTAGGTTTCAAATACTGGAGGCTGGGTGAATCATCATGTGACAACAGAAATATTTAAATGTCCAAACACCTACTAAAACATGACATGCAAATGCATTCTAGATCTGGAAGGTAATGTTTGCCTAGCACCGCACATCTTCCCTCAGGGTCATAACACTTCTTTTCACTTGCCACTAATCCAGTGGCAAGCTTTCATGTCATAAAATCATAGAATCTTATACAGAGTAGGAACATTAGACATAATTGAATACAACTCCCTGCCTGATGCATAAATCTTTAATGGCTTCACACTGGGAATGTGAATTCTAGTAATGTACTACTCATTTGAAGAAAATTCCATCACAACCAAACAAGATGGATTCAGTTCAACTAAACAAACCTCTATTAAGGACATATTAAATGCAAGGTGCTGTGCTTTACCTACTGTAATGAAGCAGTTAAAGATCTCCTCTGTGTCTTTTCTTTGGCTTAGGGTTTCAAATTGACACTTGAATGTATGCAGCTGTCTCCTTTTATGAATTATAATCTATCTTCTTTGGGGAAATAGTGTGACATGCAGAGGTAAGAGACAAACAAAAAAAATGCTCTCATAAATTTGGAAGTGGAAGAGAATCCTTTTTAACTTATCCAGGACAAATACAGTTTGACCTAAATTATTGAGGTAGTCCAGGGAAATGCTAGAGAGCCCTTCAAATTTAAGGCTGAAGGACTAAATGTCCCAAACCAAGTCAGGATCCCAACTTGGCCATTCCAAAGAAGAAACAGTTCAGGAGGTTCTGTTTATGGTTGATTATGTTGAACAAAGCTTCCCCCCAGTGATCCAGATGTATGGGGAAGACATAGACAAGAGTCATACAAAATGAGAGGGAATCCCCTCAGATCACAAATCCACTAAAAGTACTGAAACATAATGCTTTTCTGCACTAGAAAAAGAAACAAGAAAAGTTTAAATAAAAAAAAAAGACTTTCTGAGACTTTACTTATAAGCTATTGGAATGCCTTATTTATAGAGATTATAGAATTCTTTCCCCTGGATTTTTCTCTGTTGTTGTTGTTGTTTAAAAGCAAAATCTCAACCAGAAGTATTAATAGACAGTGAAAGAGTGCTGGATTTGGATTCCAAGGATCTCGGCTCTCATACTTAATAGCTATTTAGTATGATGTTTTGGGACAAGTAACTTAACCCCTTTAGGACTCAGTTTCTTATCTGAGTTCAATAAGGGGCTGAACTAGATGGCCTCTAAGGTCACTTCCAACTCTGAGGCTATGATCCTGTGGACTACCTAAGATGGTTTAAGCAGTGTAGTAGAAAGAACAACCGATCAGAAGTCAGCTTGAATTCCAGCTTTGTTACTTAATACTTATGTGACCTTGGACAAGTCACTTTCTCCATTCAGGGCCTCAGGTTCTTTCCTTGTAAAATGAAAGGGTTTATTTGGAAGACATTTAAGATCTCTTTTAGCTATAAATTCCATGAATCAATGAAGAGAGGGACTTCTTTAAGGAACTAGGGGAATAGACTGAATGATTTCTTAGACTATTTTCATTCCCATAATTTTATAAATCTCCTCAATTTAAAGTGATCTTAGGGAAGAAGGAAGGGAATAAGCATTTATATAGCCCTTATTACATGCTGGGCATTGCACTTAAGGTTTTACAAATATTATCTCATTTGAATTTAAACAATTTTATTGAACTGTGCTTTTTCTCACTCAGTTATTTTGCCAGCTTATATCTGTCTTCCTTGGAGATAGGACCTCATTTATTTGTGTCTTAAAAAACAAAATTTCCCAAAAGCATCTCATGATTTTTTCCTAGCCTTTACTCCTAGAAAAGCTGCAGTTTGCTGGCAGCCACACTCTGCAACCCACAACCTCTGTGGCTTTTTGCCTTCTCAATCTGACTTTCCTGCATGTAAGCCTCATGCCCCAGATGTGGTCAGTATCACTACCACCATCTCCATCACTATCACCATCACTACCACCTCTGGAAGTAAAATGGCCCTTGGCTCACGCTTTACTTGTCCACACAATGAACAGGAACATTTTTCAGCACCATGTGCTTAGAAGAGATGTGAGGGCTGGAAAGCAATCCTCCTCCACTCACCAGATCTCAAGCACTTTGATATTTTCTACCATGAACACAATGTTACTCATGTTATGCACATGGAAAGCATGATGCAAAGAAGATTAGGTGGCTTACCAAAAGCTGTTACACAGCAAGTAAAGACCAGCTCCACTACTTACAAGCTCTATGACTTTGAGCAATCATATGATATCTCTTAGCCTTAGTTTCCTCATCTGAAAAATGAAAAGGTTAGACCAGATGGTCTCAAAAGTCTATTCTAGCTCTAAATCTAAATGATCCTACATCAGTGGCAGATTTCCAGACTCCTAAATGTATATCACTAATGTGTGCTTCCTTTGTAATACTTTAGGAAAGTGACCCTGGTAATTAGCATAAATAATCTGCTTTCCAAGGTTACTGAGAAGGACATGGTACATTCTCTCTATTTAAAAGTGAAAATTAGGAACAGCCATCAAAAGGAAGGAAGACAACAGTCAAGTAAGTTAAATCAGTATCTTATCTATTCTTTCCTGAAGAGTCAGGACAGGTTCTGTTACACAGAAATCAATTAATAAATAAAAAATGAGGGGTGAAAAATTTATGCAAATTAAATTATTATTTCCCTTCAGAGCAACTACATATACACACTGAAGATCAGCTCTGTAAACAGGAGTGTTAATTCCTCTCCAGGATGGTCTTCTTCCAAGTCTCAGCTCTTCCTTCCAGAGCTTCTATCTGGCCCTGGAATTCCCACATTGGAAGGACCTTGGGCCCTTGAGGCCTCTTCTGATTGAATGACTCCTCCTAGAATTTCCATTCCTCTTCAGGCTAACTCTAGACTTCTTCTATTCTAGCTCCAGTCTATTCTATGCTGAGCATCCCCTATCCCCAAGATTTAAGTTTCCTTTTATGCACTGTCTTCCTCCAGTAGACTGTAAACTCCTTGAGGGTAGGACTAACTTTTACCTCTTTTTGTATTAACAGCACTTTGTATGGTATCTGGCACACAGTAGGTATTCAATTGGATTAATTTCCTACTTGTATTTGTATTCCCACCATTTTACAACACAGTGCTTAGCACACAGTAGGTGCTTAATAGATGCTACCTGAGGTAAAAACAATTGAGCAAAGGGGTCCAGTGGTGCAGAGAACAGTTCAAAAAGGGTGTGGCTACACTGGCAAAGGGGACAGTCACCTCTCAGAGAGTGTAACTTGTATTCTCATGGACATTGAGGGAGAAATTAGGCCCTGGGAGAGGACTTGGGGAAGTGGTGGCCCAGGGCCACCCCTGATTGCAGGGAGTGGGGTTTGTGACTACAGTATAGGCCAGCGGCTTCTAGATCATTCTGGACTGGAAATGTGCATGCTGTTCAGATAGATACCAGGACTGAGAAAGAGCCCTAGCCTTTTCTTCCTAGTGACAACTCTATGAAAAAATATTTTTAAACAGGGCATCAACATCATCAGTCATAAAATCTCTGATTGACTAAGTATCACCTGTCTGGTCCAGTGAAGTAATCCCCTGTTGACTGACTAAACAATGGACAAAAAAAAGTTATTTCCCTTAGAGTCCAGATGTTCATAGGACAGTTGCGGATGCTTAGTTATGGCAGCAGGCAGCTCCTTCTTAGACAACTGTTTTGAAAAATAGGGCTTTTTGGTCCATTTTGTATAAATGTCTTTGGGCCAGGTCATACTTTGGAAACTTAGAAGTGCTCTAGCCTGCACAGTGTACTACAATTTGTGTAACGTGTTATGTGCTATGACACTAATGTCTCTGTAATCCCAAATGTTAAATGCCTCCCCACCATAACAAACACAACCAAGCCCTCTCATAAATACTTTCCCCACACCATACTCAACAAGAAGAGAGAGCAATTCTTTTCCAACTGTGCTCTGATGACATGTTTGAGTAATCTAAAAAATACTTTAAAATTATCTCGGCAATTCCACTTTTTATCAGCACCATCTATTTGTTACCTCATTACCAAATTCTCTTTGAGTGTTAAGGTTACCCCCGGTAGAGACAGCTGGAAAACTGCAGCAGCAAGTCAAACAGCATGTTTAATGACCAATGATCTCCTGGAAATTTAGCCCAAAAGGATACATCATTGTGTCAGACACTCTTAAGCAATATGCTCTTTGGTCTCTCCCTTTAGAAATATGAAACCCCTTGAAACCGCTACCACAAATAAGTGAACCTTTTAAATAACTGCCAAGCCACCTGCTTTTCTCCTGGAACTATCATAAAACCCCCCATGTTAGCAAAGCTTACAAAAACTCCATCCTCCTAAAAAAAGTTTAAGTATTTTGTTGCGGAGAATTTATTTACTGGGTTCTTTCAAACTGAAGAACTCTGTAAGTGTTATACTCTGTTCAAGAGATAGATGCCTTTGCAAACTAAAGGCTTAGAATTGAGGCCCATGCCAAAGAACCATTTTTTATCTCTTTAATCTTTAGCTGGCACAACATTTCAGATGGGATTCATTTAGAATAAAGAGACAGATGACATAACTTGTCCAATCCTCCTCCTTAAGCAACTCTACTGGAGGTGGGTAAGGGCAGTGGGATATAAATGTGGCTGTCTGTAGGCAGCCAAAAACATACCAACTCATCTTGGAGTAATTTACCCAATAAGATGATTTAAAGGACAGTTCAGTGGCACCACTTTTGGAAGGCAGAAATAGGGGAGAAGGAATATAAATCAAAGGTGACTGGCAGGTAAAGGATATAGGCAGCAATCAGCCAAACCATGTGCGTGCACCCTGGCATACATTCAATAAGATCATTTATAAAAATTTTAAGTCAGTACACAAAAGGGGGTCTGGTGCTAACTAAATCCACAGATAGCTTACATGCCACTGAAATAAACACTTCCAGATGCGGGTGCACAAAAACCTTTTGCAGAAAGAAATGTTTTCTTTCATAAATCTGAAAGGAAGGACTCAGAGGGGAAGGGAAGAGAGGTCCAAACTGAGACTTGATTTTGTAGAGAACGCCTGTGCTTGCTGGAGTACAAGAATAGGAGTGGCTTTTTCATCAGTGGCATAGAGCAAGGGAAGGAGAATTGTCACTCGGCCACTCCAGATCTCAGTTTCCTCTTCTGTAAAACTGGGACGATAATACTAACAGCATATAAATCACTAGAGTCTTGGGAGGAGAATACTGCAAACCATAAAGGATCATACAATTGTGAACTATTTTTTAAAAATTAAATACACACAATAAACTTTAATTTAATCCCCTAGGATTTAGGTTTGGGAGAGTCTAGAGATAACTTTGTCCAACATTTCTAGATGAGGAAATTGAGATCTTCAGAATACTTTTCTAGAGAGTTAAAATAAGAGTTGGGATTCATGCCCACAACCTTTGCTGTGAAATCCAATGCTCTGTCCACCATGTTATGCTATCACACTGCCTTTGAAAGAGTGATGTCTGTAAATGAAAATGGCCTGTCAACAACCAGGAAAAAATACTAATATGTCAAAAGGGCAATGATGATATATAACTTCAGTTTTTACAGAGATAATTGGCTTAATTCTCTTTCCAAATATTTTGCAGAAGTAGCTTTCTTTTCTATTATTTTAGGGTGGAAGGTTCTATAGAGACAGATCTGTCTTTCCTACACAGGTAATAAATAATGCATTCTCCCCAATGCTCCCTTTATCCTTTTATGATATTTCTATTTTTATAATACATTGCCTTGCAATTTTTAACAAAAAGATTTCTTGCCATATTCTATAAGATAATCATTTTGGTAGTAACCAGGCATAGCAAGGAAGCTAACCATATTTTAGAAAATCTGAGCTTTACCAATAATATCTGTACTGATTCATCTCAGTAATACCTTTAAGTGATTGAAATTTTAAAGATATCTGAAAGCTCCTGAGGGCAGAGACTATTTCATTTTTATCTTTATATCCCTAGAAACTTATAATAGCATATAAGCAATAAGGCCAGGAACTGGACATATAATTTCACTAGCATAGGGAGTACCTGGGTGGGGAAGCCCATGTACCAATGCAGATTGGACCCTTCTTTGCAACTCTCAGAGAACTGCTTTTAACAGTAGAAGTTTAAGTGAATTGCCCGGCATCTTGCAGCCAATATATGTCAGAAGTGGTATGGACTCATGTCCTCTGATTGCTGAACCTATTCATGATACCAACACTGCCTGCTACATATAGGTGCCTAATAAATGTCTGTGGGATTAGATTTAATGATAATCTCTCAAGAAGGTGTCATCTGCCTCATGGTTATATATTCATTATATAAATTACATAACAGTTTCCGTTTATAAAACATCATTTTCACATCAGTCCTGTGAGGTGGGTGGTATAGTATCTCCATGTTACACACAACCTGATTAAATGAGGTTGTGACTTGCCAATCTACAAACACACAATTAATCGGTGTTAGACTGTGATTTTCAGACTCTAAGTTCAGGGCTCTCTCTAAGACACCAGGTTACCCCTCTAAAAACTTCCCTTTGTACAGGTGCTTTATAGTTTATGAAGTACGTGTCTGGTAATTGACTTCTGGACATTTTGAACTTGATGTTGTATTAGGATCTCAAACCCGACGTGTCCAAAACAGAAATTATAATCTTTCCTCTTAAATCTCCCCTTATTCAACTTTTCTATGACTGCTGAAGACATCACCATGCTTCTAGTTACCCAGGACTCAACTCCTCATCCTTACTCATCCCACAGATCCATCTGTTGTCAAATCTTGCTATTTCTACTTTACAATATCTCTTGTAAGAGTCTCTTTCCCCAACTTTAGCCCCTCATCACCTCTTGTCTGAACTATTGCAATGGCCTGCTAACTGGAATTCTTGCCTCACAACTCTCTCCATTCCACCTGACCTTCCGTTTAGCTGCCAAGATAATTTTTCTAAAGCATAAGTCTGACCATGCCATCATCAGTGCTAGTGACTCCTCATTATTTTTAGGATCAAATATTCTGGCATTTAAGCCATCCATAACCCAGTACTTTCCTCCCTTTTCTGGCCTTATGCTTTTCTTTCCTTCCTGTACCCTACGATCTGGCTATACTGGCCTTCCCATTCCTCACATGCCAAGTTCTGCCTCTTGCATCATTGTACTACTCATGCATTGGCTGTCCTTCCATGCCTGGAATGCTCTCCCCCTTACCTCTAATTCTTTTTTTTTTTTTGCTTTTTGGAGGGCTATTGGGGTTAAGTAACTTGCCCAAAGTCACACGGCTAGGTTTTTGTTTGTGTGTGCATTAAGTGTCTGAGGCTGGATCTGAACTCAGGTCCTTCTGACTTCAGGGCCAGCACTCTACTCACTGCGCCACCTAGCTGCCCCCTTACCTCTAATTCTTAAGTTTGCCTGGTTTGCTTCAAGACTCAACTCAAATCCAACCACTTGCAGGAGGCCTTTTCCTGCCCCCCGCCCCCCCCATACTGGTGCATCCTCTTCTAAGACTCTGTATATGTCTTGTTTATATCTAGCCATTTACATGTTTTCTCCCCCATTAAAATGTAAATCCTAGAGGGAAAGGAATGTTTTTGCCTTTATTTGTAACCTTGGTTTAAGACTATTTTTGATTGTGTGATCTCTATATTCAAATGATAGCTAAATCTTGGTTAAATAAAATAGATACCTGATGAACTGAATTTATATCCCAACAAAACTCCAACAAAGATTTGCAATTCTGATTTGACCACCATTTACTGATGCTTACCATATATAAGGGCAGTTAGGCAGAGCAGTGGATAGAGCACTGGCTCTGGAGTCAGGATGACTAATTTTCCTGAGTTCAAATCTGGACTGAGCAAGTCACTTAACTGCTTGCCTTAATTTCCTCATCTGTAAAATGAGCTGGAGAAGGAAATGGCAAATGCCTCCAGTATCTTTGCCAAGAAAGAACCGAATGGAGTCACAAAGAATCAAACATAACTGAAATGACTGATCAACACCATATGTAAGGTACTGTGACAGAGGCAAGGAATTAAAAAAAAATATCAGTCAATCCTCTAGGAACTTCTAATCCAGGTAGGACTATGGCATGTACTTAAGTAGCACCACAAAGCAGAATGTGAAAGTTTGTGTAAGGTATAGAGATGCTCTGAGATTTCAGGGGTAGGAGGAATCATTTCTGGGTTTGACCTCTCTTTTATTCTTAGATCGCATGGATAATGGTTGGTAACTTGTGGGTTCTCCCACACTTGCCATTACTATTCGGAATTGATGAGCTTAACTGTGACTTCCTTCCAGAAAATCTTTCCCAGTTTTCTGGGTCTTGGTGCTCCTCTTGCACTGATTTTGCAGCTATCTTGTCTACTCTTTCATCAACATGTTTTTATCCTTACGGTATGTTAGCTCCTGCAAGTCAGGGACCATCTCACTTGTATATTTATATACTTCATGCCTAGGAAGAACACTGCCAATTATATAGAAGGCATTAAAAGATTGTTAATTATTCTGTTAATTAATTATTCCTTTTCCATATAAAAGTGGTGCTACCAGCCAAAGGGCATGCCATCTGACTATTTTTTTCTAGTAGTATTGATGGACTTGTCCTGATCTATCTTACTTATCTCTAGCCAGATGATCATTAACAACAGCTGGCATTTATATAACACTTTAAGGTTCACAAACTATGTTGCATACATTATATCATCTGATCATTTTAACAATCTTGGGAGGTAAGTACTATAGGATTATAGTCATTTTACAGATTAAGAAATTGAGGCTGGGAGAGAATTCTGGGAAGATGGTGGAGTACCTTTGAAAATTCCAAGCTCTCAAAATTTTCCCCCACAAAAGAGCTAAAATAGCACCTTAGGGTGAACAAAGTATGGGTGGAGATAAATAAGAACAGGATCATAACCTGAGTCCTCCTGGGACAATTTGAGAAGATGGGAAGAAAAACCCCAGGACAAGGTGTAGTCCCAATGAAGAGTAAAGACCTCCAGGTTAGGTTCCATTTTAACAATAAGCAGCAAGTTCTGGGGGTTGGTTTAAGAGGCTGCATCACCCCAGTCACCAGAACTTTTACCTCCAGGATAGTGAGGGGAGTTGGGTGCTTGAGTCTGGGAAGACTGAGGGAACCTCTCTGGATAGGGAACACTACAGCCAGCTGTGCTGCAAAGAACACTGGAGGCAAGAAGGAACCAGCACACGCCTAGTGAGTGCAGAAACACTGGGGCAGAAGGCCCCTGGCTGTGGTCACTTACAGGAGGCTGTAATTTGGCTTTGATTCCAGGCTAGAGGGGAGAACTGAAGATCTGGGGCAAGAGGCACCATTTCCTACACTCCAGGGCTAGAGGTTATCACAAAAATTAATTACTACATAAAATGCACAGGCAAAGGAGAAATAACCAAACCATAGAAAGTTATTATATGGAATGGAGATGACCAGGGTTCATCTTCAGAGGAGGATATTGAAGTAAAGAATCCCCCCAAAGGTTACATCAAATGGACACCTGCCCAAAAAGAATTCATAGGAAATCTTTTTTTTTTTTTTTGCCTTTTGGAGGGCAATTGGGGTTAAGTAACTTGCCCAAGGTCACACGGCTAGGTTTTTTGTTTGTGTGTGCGTTAAGTGTCTGAGGCCGGATCCGAACTCAGGTCCTTCTGACTCCAGGGCCGACGCTCTACTCACTGCGCCTCCTAGCCGCCCCATAGGAAATCTTTAAAAAGACTTTAAAAATCAAATGACAGAGATGGAAGCAAAACTTAAAAAAAAAAAAAAAGAATAATCCAAGAAAAACAAGAAGGGTATGAAAGGAAAGTCAACCAATTAGAAAAGGAGACCCAGAGTCTTAAAGAAGAAAATGACACCTTGAAAATGAGTATTGGGCAAAGTAGGGTGGCTAGGTTGCGTAGTGGAGTCAGGAGTCAGGACCTGAGTTCAAATGCTGCCTCAGACACTTAATATAAAACTAGCCATATGACCTTTGGGCAAGTCACTTAACTCCAATTGACCCTCCAAAAAGCCAAAAAAAAAAAAAAAAAAAAAGAATTGGGCAAAGTGAAAACAGTGAAATTATAAGAGATCAAGAAATGATCAAACAAAATATGAATAATGAAAAAAGAGAAGAGAAAGTGAAACATGAGAAAAACAACAGATTTAGAGAGTAGATCAAGAAAAGAAAATATAAAAATAATAAGACATTGAAAGTTATGATCAAAAAAAGAATCTTGATACAATAATACAAGAAATAATTAAAGAAAATTGTCCTGAAGCATTAGAACAAGGAGGGAAAGTAGAAATAGAAAAAAAAATTCATCGATCACCACTTAAAAGAGATCCTATGAGGAAAACTCATAGTCAAATTCTGAAACCCCAAGCACAAAGAAAAACTAGTAAAAGCATCAAGATTAAAACAATTTAAATATGATGGTGCCACAGTTAGAATTATAGAAGACCTAGCAGCAGAGACATTAAAGGTCTTAGAACACAAAATATCGAGGAGCAAAAGAACTGGGGCTCTGGACAAAAATATCATACCCTGCAAAATTAAGGATTTTCCTGAATGAAAAAAAAATGGACATTCGAAAAACTCTCAGACTTTCATAACTGTTAAAAAAATTCTGAAGTTAATAGAAGATTCAACATACAAAAATCAAGAGAATTATAAGGCACATAACAAAGACTGATGGTCAGGGATCCATAAGGACAGACTATTTTTAAATATGTAAAAAATGCAAATGTATGTCTAAGATTCTTATCAATAATTGGGTAGCTCATAAGAAAGACTGGGGTAAACCGAGTATGATATGAATTTAAAAAGTAAAACCATTTAGGAACAACTTAAAAGAGAAATTATTTTATACAAATGAGGTACAAGAGGAAGAATTGATACAGAGGAATTAGATGGGGGAGGAGGGCTGGTAGTTCTGGTAACCTACTTTCATCAGGAATGAGTTTAGGAGGGAACAATACATATATATTTAGAAGAATATAAAAGTCTTTTAAATTCAGAAGAAATAAAATGGTAGGGGCATAAGGAGGGAGGAGAGGACAAGGGAGAGATCTTTAGAGGGGAGGGTGAGGTAATAGGTAAAATAGGGGTATAGAAGGGTATTTAGATTTATGGGAATGGGAAGATAGGGGAAGGAACCTTGGAGGGGGGTAGGCAAGTAACAGGAGGGTAAGGTAGTGGGGAGAAGTAAAGGAGGCTGGAAGGATAGGAAACAAGAGATATGCTTATATATAAAAATAAAGATCAGGAGTAGAATAGATTTAGGAAAGTATATGTTTATATAAGTACATATATATGTGTATGTATATACCTATAGCTATAGAGAAAGATATCTAAACTTTATTGTAGTCTTCTGGTGGGGGGTTGGAAGGAGGAAAAAAAAGAACAAAGTAAAAAAGTGCACAGCAGAGAACAAAAAACTCACGAGGAAGCAAAAAAATGATGGACAATTCTCAATGCAACATGTATTATTTATCATAGAGGCTTTCTTGAAATGAGAATCTATCATTATACATTTTGAATCTTCTCTTATGTTCTGCTATACACATGACGTGCTTTTATTTTCTGTCTAATTTTGGATTTAAGTTCCAGTATTCAAATTTATGATATGTTTTTGTTTCTTTTCTCCATTCTTTATTTGTGTTTCTTTATTTGTGTTCTGGCATTTGAGTCTCAAATAAAATTCTGGGAAAAAAATAAGGAATTGTGGCTGAGGAGTTAAGTGATTAGCCCATGATGACTTGGCTAGTAAGTACCAGGATTGTGTCTCTCGACCCCAAGTTGCCACTATTATGAAGACTTGCCAGGGCTAAGGGTACAGAATATGCATATATATATATATATATATGATACAATATACAACCTAGCTTTAGAGAGGCAGAATGGAATGGCAGAAATACGCTGGATATGCAATCAGAGGATATGGCTTTGCATCCCAGCTCTGCTCCTCACTTCCTGTATCCCCAATGCAAGTCACTATCTCTTCAGACCTCAATTTCCTCATCTGTAAAATGAAGGGATAGAGCTTCCTTTCGGTTCTTGGTTTTGTGGAATTCTGTGAGTTCAGTGCTTCCATCAACTGAGTTTAACTTGGTATAAAGATTTTCTTAAAGGACACGAGCCGTTTTCCAGACTTAAAGTTGTTGCTGAGTCATTTTTTATTCATGTCCAAATCTTCATGGCCCCATTGGGGGGGTTTGCTTTTGCAAAGATATTGGAGTAGTTTGTCATTTCCTTCTCTAGTTCATTTTTACAGATGAGGAAACTGAGGCAAATAAGGGTAAGTGATTTGCCCAGGGTCACACAGTTGATAAGTGTCTGAGGCCAGATTTGAACTCAGGAAGATGAGTCCTCTTGACTCCGGGCCTGTCATTCTGTCCATTGTGTAACCTGGCTGCCTGAAGACTCAAGGCAGTGGAATTAAACACTGGCTTATATGCAAGGTACTACAGATACAAACTTAGTTTTTAAACACTTAGAACCTGCTGGATCAAACATGCTAAAAATGCAATCTTTTTTCCACCCAGTTTTTATCAATTCACTCATCTAAATGAAGATCAGGCTTATCAAACTAATTCTGGGCTAGGAATTATTGGCATCTGTAAAAGCTGATCTACTGTAGAACTACAGTGCACAGATGTTCAGCTGGCTGATGTGATTTTTTGAGCTAAGTCAGCTCAAACATTCTTTCATTCAGTCAGTGCACACCTCTTCCCTCTTCCTTGCCCAAATGTTTCAGTGTATGTGGGTCTGACTCTAGGATCTGGACTCTTGATCCCAACAAAGGTCTTCCCATTTTGGGAGCATGCCAAAAATTATATGGGCATTCAATTAAGTAGGGAGAGCCCTGACCAGGCAATGGAACAAGAAATCATATGAAAGTCACACCCAGTTGGGATGTCTTCCTTCATATTCCATATCTAGCTATCAATGGACACAGGTCTTCAGTGTTCATGACCTGTGCATAGATTTTAAATGTTTTTTTTTCCTTTAAACACTAGTCAGAAAGACAAAGATCTATTAGATTGGTTTTTTTTTAACTATGAAAAGTCTATTTCTATTGTTGGGGATAGGCAGATTTTACCTTAATGCCTTCACTTTGTGTCTGAATTTGATTTCATTGATGATATTTACAATTCACAACTCAGAAACAGCAAGTGTTGATTTCATATATTTTGATTCATTTAAAAAAATCAGGTATTTTTATTTTCTTTTTCTAAGATAAATTTTATAGTTACAACAGAAAAGAATCATACCTTGATGACATTATACACATTAACTGATCATAGACACTTGTGAAATTGCAATTGCTGGGAAGAGAGCCATCTAAAAATTTACTTGTGGGGAGGGGGGAAGGATATTTTTGTTCCACTTTGTTATCAAACAATATTAATCAAAGATAATGTATATACATTGTTTCATAAAATATATCTTCTACATATTTTCTTAAGCAATACATTTTGAGATACTGAAGTATTTAGTAGAATAAATATATACATTTTAGTCATTTTGGTCAGCAATATGAAGTTTACAAAAAATAAAATCCAATTACCCATATTGGACTAACCATACTTTTCCTCAAATTTGGCTTGCACAAAAACTCAAGTGTAGCCTATAACGATGCTCTTAGCAACAAATAAAAATGGCAATGATGAAGAAAATGGTAAGGATAACAAATGAAATATCTTTATTTGAATAGAAAGAAATGTAAATCAATTAATAATAAAAATTATTTTACATGGCAATTTTGTTGTAATTGTTTTTTAAGAGAATACCTGAATTTTTTTTCTCTTTCAAAGAGGTCTTATTTTTGGTAAGCAGACTATATTCAGCCTAATAAGGTACTTCGGTAAGGTCAAGATAAACCACTTAGGCTATTAAGAAAGGCACTATTCTTGTTTATTTTAATACCTCAACAATTTCTCATTTTAGAAAGAAAGCAGGCAAGGTAGAAATTAAAACATTGTGAAAGAGTATCAATTAGTTTTCTCGATTTTCACAAATAATCTGTAAAACACCCTATGACAATTCCATAAGAATGGGTTACTAACAGAATGCACGAACAACTATAACTCTAAAGAGGTGACCTGAATGTGTTGTTTCAAAGACTATATATAGTTTAAATGAGTTGATATATATTTAAGTTTTAAGTTACAATGATAAAAATACCTTTCTATAGAATTTTAAGAATAAAAGAGCAATAAGCCCCCCCCAATTTGTCTAAAAATCTAGTTTCTGGATATTAAAAAATGTCATTGATTGGTCCCCCAAATGGATGTTCAGAAAAATCTACAGCAAGCTTAAATTCTTGCTTTTGGCATGTATGGTTGGCTAACAAGCTGATCTCTGGCTTATTTTTTCATTATAATAAAATGTACTCAAAATAAAGGTTTTGAGTTGAGCTAAGAAGTCAAAATAGAAAAAAAAATTACATCACTGGGGTGGGTACTTTTGCTGTTTACATAATCAAATGAGGCTATAGTGAACTTCTATAAATGACAATCTTTGATAATATTTATCTGGAATAAAGAAATTCTTGCCTGAGAGCCAGGGCCAATCCTAAGCTTTATTTACCCTTCTCTATGAAGTGAGATTACTCTAAATACTGTCATTACAAGTCAGATAATAATTTTTCTAACAATAGGCTTCTGGGGTTATAGTTTTTATAAGGGAACCCCTGAAACTTAAGGATAAAAGCAGACAAAGAGACATGAACAGAGAATAAGCAATTTCAGAGGGCATGTTCAAAAGGTAACAGCTGGAATCCTAAAGCCCAGAAGTATACCAGGCCATAAAAGAGGCAGTTTGCTTCAAATAACACTCATCTAAGAAACTGGCTATCTTTTATTCCTTGTAACTTTTTCTTGTTTAATAATGAATCACACTATAGGTCTTAGCATTTGTTGAAAAAGTCCTATATCTCTTACCTACAATTTTTTTTAAATGAGTTAAATGCCGTATGTTTCTTAAAGGAAAAAAAAAACCAACCAAACAAGATTTTTCTCCCTTATACATGACTATGAAAGAATTCTACTGTTTCAAATGATGGGCAATACTTAAAATAGTTTTAAAGTTTCATTAAATGTATAGAGTTTTTTCCTACCTCAGGGAAGAATCATAGATGAAGAGCTAGAAGGGACCTTGAGGGGTTATTTAGTATGACTCCTCAATTTTACAGATGAAGAAACAGGAACCCAGAGAAATTAAGTCACTTGCCTAAGTTCATATAGCTATATGTAAGGTGGCTGGGATTGAAACTTTGGACCTCTGACTAAACTCAATCCTCTTCCCAATGTACTAAGGTGCCTTCCAATGTGTCATATTATAGCCCTGCCTCCACAAACTCTTTCAGTGACATCTGATATGCGTTGAATTCACTTTTTTTGAAGCCTAGGCTAACAGAATGTGTTCTCTGGCAGGTTCAACCAAGCTAGAAAGACTCTAGATATGGCCCTGGCAACAGACTATGTCTACTTTTTGAGCAATAGTTAGATCTAATCCAATAAATGTCTATTAAGTTCCTGCTATGGGCAGGGCACTGTGCTAAGAGCCAGGGATATGATTAATAAAAAGAAAAATGGTCTCTGCTCTCAAGGAGCTTACAATCTAATGGATGGAGACAACACACAAAAGGACAACATACAGAAGTGTAAAGAAGTTGGTAGACTAGTAGGCAGCCTACTTGGTGATAATTTCTTTGGTTGTGAAAAGCCATAAAATGATGAGAAAGCAAAAAAATAGCTCTCAGTTTTGTGTTGTCCTTTTCACTTCTGCAGTGATTGTCAAAGGTTGCTAAAAATCATAGTTTTTAGATTGTACATAAATGTTAACTTGTACAAAAATGTTAACTTAGCTGTTGGATTCTAGAGTGTGAGATCCTTGTTTAGGGACTGAGGGGACAAACTATGAGAGCAACTAAATGACAATATATCTTTTTAGTTGGAGTAAAATAATTAAATTCATTGACTGTGCAATAAGCTTTGCATGAATTACACGTACACTACAAATGACATCAATACATTATCATTAGAAAATAAACCAGAATACAAGAAGTTGCAACTAAATGGAAGGATGGGTCCCACATTCCACTTGAAGAAGTAAATAAGAGAGTAGTAATAAGAAGTATTGTTTTAGCATACTTGGTAATAAGCATTTGCAAGAAGTCTACCAGGAAGAAAATTAAAGTTTATGGGTCAACATTTGCTGCAGAGGGAGAAAAAAGAGAAATTCAAAAAAGGACTCAAGAAAATGTTCCAAGTAAAATCACCATATAATTCAGTACTTATTAACTCCAATGCTAAGACATGTATAGGGGAGGATGGCAAAAAAAGTATGTTGGAAAATATGGTTCAGGAGGAAGAAATGAGAGCCAAAGGCTTGGAAATTATACATTCACACATATGTATGTATACATATATGTTTTATGCCTATATATGATGTATACTTTATATCATATATACTTTCTTTTAGGAAAGTCAGAAGCACTGGACATGGTAAATATTAAATAAAATCACAAAACATGGAATTAATTATGGAAAATAACTGGTTATCACAGTGGGATTCATTTCCCATATAGTTAGATATGTATAGTCAGGTCATCATCTTGTTAGAGCAAAGATCAAAATCAGTATGAAATTGGAAGAATAAAAATGACAAGAAGTTATGGCATGCAATTAAAACATCTATTTAAACAGTCATATATGTTAGAAAATGGGAAATGGATAAAAGAACAAATATTGACTGTAGATCAAAATTTTCTAAAAGAGTTCATCTGGTAGATCTCAGTCATCATGACAAGGAGATTAAAAGCACCTAGAAATTCCCTCAGTCAAAAAACAACTTGCTCTCCTTGTCAACTGGAGAGAGATGTCAGTCAAGGACACCAGTTGTTTATAGCATAACATCAACTGTAAAATCTTATAGGGGAGGATGTTGTATGATTATGAGCAGTACTGCCTCATAAAATATCAGAGGTGGAGAATAAACAAGTTAAAAGAAAATGGTGAGAGAGAGATATAATTAAGCTAGATCATTTAAGGATGAAACTAGAAGGTCAAAGAATAGACAAAAAAGGGAATAATACCATTACGATGTATATACAAAAACTCTCCATCAGTGAGAGAGGAGCCAGCACCCTAACATCACAGACCCAGATGGGGCATACGAGGAAACAGAAATGCCACTAAAGAAAAGCTGGGAAGAGCAGCTAGATTAGACCAAACCTATAAATAGGAATTTCTTGATGGAGGTCACACAATTTTGAGGAAATTGACAACAGATTTTTGAGATTCATTTTATCTACGTGCAATAAATATCTATTAGGTACCCGCTGTGTGTCCAGCACTGTGTATAAAATGACAAAAAGAAAATAACAGGAAGACCAAGCTATAAGGATAGTCCAGGCAAGGAGTGATGAACACCTGTACTGGGATAGAAGCTCTAAGTGGGAAGAAGGGAAAGGATTTGAGATATGTTATAAAGATGGGATCAACAAATCAAATTCTTTTTTTTTTCCCAAATGCTTTATTAACTTCTGGTTTATATCATTCATTTCCATCAGATTCTGAGTTACAGTTTTTCTCCATTTTTCTCTACCCCCCACCCCAGAATAGCAGTCCTACAGGATATCCCTTCACCCCATCTGCTCTCACCCATATCTTCTCCCATACCAACTTCGACTTTTTCAGTAGGGCAAGGTGAATCTCTGTGCCTCAATGCCTGTACATCTTATTTCCCAATGATATGTAAAATAGTACAATAGTATTTATATATTTTAAACATTTGATTCTAAAGCTTTGAATTCCAAATTCATTTCCTTCCTCTCTTGTCACCCACCCTTACTGGGAAAATAACCAATTCAGTCTATGATGTACATGTATAGCTATGCAAAACATTACCATAGCAGATATATTGTAAAAGACTAACTATATTTCCCTCCCTCCTATCCCACCTCCCACTTGGTCTATTCCCTCCTTTGATCCTGTCCCTTTTCAAAAGTGGGTGCTTTCAACTTCCCTTCCCCACCTTCCCTCCCATGCTCCCTTCTATCATCCCCCCTCTTATCCCCTTCCCCCCTACTCTTCTGTGGGGTGAGATATCCTATTTAGTATGTATGTCATTCTCTCCCTGATCCAAATGAAATGAGAATAGGGGGGTAGGAGCCAAGATGGCGGAGTAGAAACAGCATTTCCAATGTGCTCTGCCCCACACAAATTTTAAACAATGTGAAAGGGGACTCTGAACAACTTCTGGAGCCCCAGCACCCACAGAATGGCACAGAGAAGCTAACCTCCTGCTGAGGACAGCCCAGCAGCCCTGCAGGGAGCAGCCAGCGCAACGCTCTGAGAGCAGGCAGCACAGCACGCTGGGAAACTCCAGCGCAGCGTGCAGAGCCAAGTCCAGGTCCATGGTTTTAGCCCCAAGGCAGCCGGGCCTTCAGCTGGCTGTAGGGACCCCAGAACACCAGCAATTGTGGCGATTCCAGAATTATCAGCACAGATATGCCTAGGACAAAATGAGAGGATAGTGCCCTATGGACTTTGGGACCAATATTTGGGGAACGCGTGGCTTCCTCCCCTAGGGGCGAAAAGCTGCTGAAGAAACAGCTGCACAGAAGCCATTTTGCAGCTTCAGTAGTGGCTCTAGCTCCTGGTCTGCGAATTGTAGAGAGATCCAGCAACCAGTCTGGGGGTTAATCACTCTTGCTTTAAACTGCCTGGATCTGGATTGTGGTCTGGGGGGGATGTTTGGGGTGGGTATCCAACTTGCCAGAGTGGGTGGAGGCTTTACAGAGGCCACCCAACTGGCGGAAGTTGTGAAGACCCCACGTTTGGGCGGAAGCTCCCCTGTCTGGGGGCAGAGTCCTACTGTGGCAACAAGCCCAAAAATCAAGTAATTAAGTGGCAACATGCCTAGGCAAATGAAACAAAATAAACAGAAAAGTTCAACATTGGACTCCTATTTTAGGGGCAAAGAGGCTCAAAGCATGGAGGAGGGCTGTGAGGTCAGAACTCCTTCACCAAAAGCCCCAAGTGAAAACACAAGCTGGCTACAGGCCATAGAGGACCTTAAGAAGCAGATAAGAGAAGTGGGGGAAATTTTGGGAAGAGAAATGAAAAAGATGCAAGAAAAGTATGAAATGACAGTCAATAGCCTGACTGAGGAAAATAACACCTTAAAAAATAGACTAACTCAAATGGCAAAAGAGGCTCAGAAAGGTAATGAGGAGAAGAATGCCTTAAAAAGTCGAATTTGCCAGATGGAAAAAGAATCTCAAAAGCTCACTGAGGAGATTCATTCCTTCAGAGTTAGACTGGAGCAAATGGAAGCTAGTGACTTTATGAGAAATCAAGATACTATTAAACAGATCCAAACAAATGAAAGAATAGAAGGCAATGTGAAATACCTCATGGGAAAAACCATTGACCTGGAAAATAGATCCAGGAGAGATAATTTAAAAATTATTGGACTACCTGAAAGCCACGATCAAAGAAAAAATCTAGAAATCACCCTTAAAAGAAATTCTCAAGGAAAACTGCCCTGATGTTTTAGACCCAGTGGGGGAAATAGAGGTTGAAAGAATCCACAGATCACCTCCTGAAAAAGATCCCCAAAAGAAAACTCCTAGGAATATCATAGCCAGGCTCCAGAACTCCCAGATCAAGGAGAAAATACTACAAGCAGCCAGGAAGAAACAATTTCAATATTGTGGAAACACAATCAGAATAGCACAGGACCTGGCAGCTTCTACACTGAGGGATCAAAGAGCATGGAATATGAATTCCAGAAGGCAAAAGAGCTGGGATTGAAGCCAAGGGTCACCTACCCAGCAAAACTGAGTATCTTGTTTCAGGGGAAAATATGGTCATTCAGTGGAATAGAGTACTTTCAAGCATTCTTGATGATAAAACCAGAGTTGAATAGAAAATCTGACATTCAGATGCAAGAAGCAAGAGATGCTTGAGAAGGTGATCAGGGAAAAGAAATCAAAAGGAACTTATCAAAGTTAGACTATTTACATTCCTACATGGAAAAACAACAACTGTGTTTGATGAAACCTTTCTCATTATGAAAATAATTGAAGAAGGGTACATGGCATATGTTCACAGGTAAACATGGATAGAGGGCACAGGTTGAATTTGATGGGAAGGGATGATTCTTTTTTTATTTTTTTGGAGGGCAGTTGGGGTTGGGTGACTCGCCCGGGGTCGTGCAGCTGGGTTTTTGTTTGTGTGTTGGGTGTCTGGGGCCAGATCCGAGCTCGAGTCCTTCTGGCTCCAGGGCCGGTGCTCTGCTCACTGCGCCACCTAGCTGCCCCAAGGAAGGGATGATTCTTAAGGGGTGAAGTCAAGAGGTGAGAGAGGAAAGTGGCAAGAGGAGATGGAGAGAGACAGGGTAGGGTAAACTATCTCATGTAGAAGAGGCAAGGGGACGTAGTTGCAGAGGAGGGGAGGAACAGGAAGGCAAAAAGGCAAAAGCATATTCTCACTGAAGTTGGCTCAAGGAGAGAATCACATACATACTAAATGGAATATCTTACCCACACTCACTCTCCTGAGTAGGGAAAAGGGGGATGAGAGGGGCGATGATGGAGGGGAGGGCATGCTGGGGGGAGGGGAGGTTGGAAGTACCCACTATCAAAGAGGGACAGGATCAAAGTAGGGAATGGACCAGGTGGGAGGTGAGACAGGTGGAAGGGAAATATAAGCAGTCTTTTACAATATATCTACTATGGTAATGTTTTGCATAGGTATACATGTACAACACATACTGAATTGCTTATCTTCTCAGAGGGAGTGGGTGCCAAGGGAGGAAGGGAATGGATCTGAAAATCGAAGTTTTAAAATTAAATGTTTCACAAGATGTCCAGGCATTGGGGTTCAGAGATTCACCTTGCCCTAATGGCAAAGTCGAAGGGGGTATGGGAGAAGATATGGGAGAGAGCAGATTAGATGAGGGGATATCTAATAGGACTGCTATTCTGGGGTGGTGGGTAGAGAAAAATGGGGGAAAAATGTAACTCATAATCTGGTGGAAATGAATGATGTAAACCAGAAGTTAATAAAGCATTTGTTTAATTAAAAAAAAAACACAAAGTAAATGAGAATAAGGTTTTGCCTTTTTGCTTTCCTGTTCTTCCCCTCCCTTGTAACCATCTTCCATTGCCTCTTCTATATAAGATAGTTTACCCCATTCTGTCTCTTCCCATCTCCTCTCATTATATTCCTCTCTCAACTCTTAATTTCACCTTTTAAGTATCATCTCTTCCTATTAAATTCAACCTGTGCCCTCTATCCATGTATACCTGTAAACATATATACAGACATTCACATATGTATTCATATGCCCATATATCCTTCTTCAACTATTTTCATAGTGAGAAAAGTTTCATCAGTTATAGTTATCGTTTTTCCATGTAGGAATATAAATAGTTCAACTTTGATAAGTTTCTTATGATTTCTTTTCCTTGTTTACCTTCTCAAGCATCTCTTGCTTCTTGTATCTGAATGTCAAATTTTCTATTCAATTCTAGTTTTTTCCTCAAGAGTGCTTGAAAGTCCTCGATTCCACTGAACGACCATATTTTCCCCTGAAACAAGATACTCAGTTTTGCTGGGTAGGTGATTCTTGGTTTTAATCCCAGCTCCTTTGCCCTCTGGAATATCATATTCCAAGCCCTTCAATCCCTCAGTGTAGAAGCTGCCAGATCCTGCGCTATCCTGATTGCATTTCCACAGTATTCAAATAGTTTCTTCCTGGCTGCTTGTAATATTTTCTCCTTGATCTGGGAATTCTGGAACCTGGCTATAATATTCCTAAGAGTTTTCTTTTTGGGATCTTTTTCAGGAGGTGATCAGTGGATTCTTTCAACTTTATTTTGCCCTCTGGTTCTAAAATTTTCCTTGAGAATTTCTTGAAGGATGATTTCTAGGTTCTTTCTTTGATCATGGTTTTCAGGTAGTCCAATAATTTTTAAATTATCTCTCCTGTATCTCTTTTCCAGGTCAGTGGTTTTCCCATGAGATATTTCACATTGTCTTCTATTCTTTCATTTATTTGGATCTGCTTAACAGCATCTTGATTTCTCATAAAGTCACTAACTTCCATTTGCTCCAGTCTAACTCTGATGGAATGAATCTCCTCAGTGAGTTTTGAGATTCTTTTTCCATCTGGCAAATTCGGCTTTTTAAGGCATTCTTCTCCTCATTGCCTTTCTGAGCCTCTTTTGCCATTTGAGTTAGTCTATTTTTTAATGTGTTATTTTCCTCAGTCAGGCTGTTGACTCTCATTTCATACTTTTCTAGCATCTTTCTCATTTCTCTTCCCAATTTTTCCTCCACTTCTTTTATCTGCTTCTTAAGGTCCTCTATGGCCTGTAATCAGCTAGTATTTTCATTTGGGGCTTTTGGTACAGGAGCTCTGACCTCCCAGTCCTCCTCCTGTTCCATGCTTTGATCCTGTTTTCCCCCAAAACAGGAGTCTAATGTTGAATTTTTCTGTTTATTTTGTTTCCTTTGCCTAGGCATGTTGCCACTTAATTACTTGACTGTTGGGCTTGTTGCCATAGTAGGACTCTGCCACCAGATAGGGGAGCTTCCATCCCAAATGCTGGGGTCTTCTCAGCTGCTGGAGGTATTAGTTGGGTGCCCTCTCTGACGCCTCCACACGCTCTGACAAGCTGGTCACACACCCCAAGAACTCCACCACAGACCACAATCCAGATCCAAGAAGATTAAAAGCAAGAGTGATTACCCCACCCCAGACTGATCACTGGGTCCCCCTACAGTCTGCAGGCCAGGAGCTGAAGCTGCAACGTGAAGCTTGCTGTGCCAGGGCGTCTCAGTGGCTTCTTGCCCCCAGGGAAAGAGGCCAACTCGCTCTTCCAACCAGTCCCAAAGTCCACAGGGTACTAACCTCTCACTTTGTCCTTGGCATGTAGGTGTTGATAATTCTGGAAACACCACAGCCTCTGGTGTTCTGGAGTCCCTCCAGCTGGCTGCTGGTCTGGCTGCCCTGGGGCTAAAACCATTGACTCAGGACTCAAGTGGGCCTGGGCTCAGCTCCCAGAGTGCTGTGCTGGCCACTCCCTGCCAGGCTGCAGGGCTGTCCTCTGTGGGAGGTTAGCTTCTCTGTGCCATTTTGTCGGTTCTGTAGCTCCAGACTTTGTTCAGAATCCCCTTTTACATAAATTTGGAAGTGGTGGGAGCCGGAGCTACGTGGAAGAGCTGTTTCTACTCTGCCATCTTGACCCTGCTCTCAACAAATCAAATTCTTACAAAAATGATTGCCCCCAAAAAAGGTAACTGAGAAAATATCTATTAACACATATATACTTCCCCATCTGTATAAAATATTTATGAAAATAATTTACAGCTATGTTCAGGATTTCTGATTAAGGTATGAGAAAGAACTAAGAAATCTTTCACTTTTCTATAGTGACACAACTGACTGGAAGGTAAAGCAAATGCAGGACCCCACTGTGCCTATTATTTGTTGATGATTAAAAAATATGATCTGATAGAACAAAATTCTACCTTATAAGGTCTTCCTTCAATAACGTTTTCTAAGTTCTCTCTCTCTCTCTCTCTCTCTCTCCCATGTCAAAATCATATAAGATGTAAAAAGATAAGTAATTTTGCTTGACAGTTCTTTGATTGTGAATATCCAGTGAGGGAGAAAGCTGGGAGCTCTGTGCTCACCAAAGGTCTTTCCATGGTCATAGTTTAATACAGAGACCAAACGAAAGAGGACTCTGCATTAGATGATGAGGTTTTCCACATGTTCTTGTTAGCAGATGATATTAATTTTTATCAAGTCTCAGAATAATGCAGAAGTTTCCAAGTGAGATCCATAATCACTCAAAAGACTTTGGCCTAATTATATACATAAGAAAGTATAAAAGTACTCTCTAAATCGGGATAAGCTGCTATTGTGTAGAACTCTGCTATCTGTCAGACTGATGACAAGGGTAGGCAATCTATGAGAGATGGGATAGTTTGTCTGCATTACAGTTTAATGATCTTATCACCATGTTTGGTTAATATTTACCATCTATTAGTCATTGCAACGAGTCTAATGTATTTATCATTAGGTGAACACCTTTACTTGTTGGTAGTGTATTATATCCGTAGCTAGGTGGCAGAGAGGATAGAACAATGGGCCTATTACAGCCAGGAAGACTGGAATTCAAATCTAGTCTCAGACAGTTAATAACTGTTTGATCTGAGGCAAGTCACTTAATGTCTGCCTCAGTCTCCTCAACTGTAAAACAGTGACAATAACAGCACCCACTTTGTAGAGCTGCTGTAGAGTCCTCAGCACAGTGCCTGGCACACAGCAGGCACTATATAAAAGCTAGCTATTATTGTTATTATCACCATCACCAGCATCAGATCTTAGTACTTACTTGTTTCACTATGGCAGATCATATCTGATGACCTAAAAGGCTATGTTTTAACCACTGTCTATACTGCCAAGCAGGGGTGGTCTGTACAATCCAGGCCTGGACAGTCAGACTGTTTACATAGCCTATACTTAGGAGTAAGTTCTGGCAGAAATCTGCCATTGCTGCTGTCTGGTGGACTATACAGGGAGAGAGAAATAACTCAAAACTTCCAATCACCAGGTCAGTTCCTGAGGACAGGAAATTTGGTTTTGCTCTTGGAAATGGCCTGGGCCTCAGTGCTTGTTAATGAGTACCCAAAAGCAGGCTACCTCTGCCGAGAGCAATGAGAAGGGCTCCCACTTGGTTTGGGGTGTAGTGAAACGTATCCCCATCTTCCCCTGCTTAATGAGGAAGGTGGCTGCTGGCAGTAAGCTTTTGTCACTGGCAGCTATCTACCCATAAAAATTTTATATCCCTTTATAAGGATATTTCCTCCACCTACATACTTTGAGATTGTGCAAGCCGTTTTATGAGATTTTACACCCAACTGTAGGTGAACTATTACTATAGCCACAAACCCTCTCAATTTACTAGTAACTTGCAGCTTCTAGATTAATTTGGTCATCGGTACAAATATATAAAGTGGGCATTTGATCACTTGTCAGGGTTCTGAAACCACCAGCTACCAGGATCCCTGGACTTCTAATATAGGAATGCCCAAGGAGAGGGGAAAGTGATCAGAAGCTGCTCTTCAAGGAAGCAGCTCTCTCCAATATAGGGATATCACTATAACGTTAAGTGATATCATTCCCCAGTTCTTTGGGGGTGTTCTGTGCCTAAGAGCTCAAGAAGATTCTAGTACAGACCAATAAACATAACTTTATTGAGAGTCACACACACAAAGGAAAAAGCACCTGGGGAACTGGACTCCCCAGAATTGTAGTATTCTACTTAGAGCTTTATCTGACTCTCCTGCTTTTCCTTCAGGTAAACAAACCCATCTCCAAATTCACTGTATAGAAGCCCTTTTAAGAATAACAAGCCCAGAAACCTGGGTGATGCCTGATTTCGTAAGTCTCCTACAGGTGGCCTCAGGGTAAATAAGGTGGTACCTTTATTAGGGCTACAGTAGGCAGCTGCTTTCTTTCTGATATGGTTTACAATGTCAGTCTCTACAGCATTTGAATACCCCATAGGACCAATCCTGTAACAGCAGGAACCCAGAAGAACACTCCATATGGCAAGACTGTGTAGCAAGAGATGAAAATAGTATTTCACTCTCTATTCAACAGTAATAGGCAGGAATATTTGCAAATATCAAGGATGAGTAAAAGTAAGATGTTTAATAGTAGTGGGCTCAAGTTTAAGAATATTATTACTATTATACTCCAAGTGAGTTCAAAATCACAATCTTTTATTTCTGAAATTTTTAACAATTTTGGTGTCTAAGAATCTCTGAAAGCTAGTTTTTTTTCAATTTTTTATAAATATATAATTATACATTAATTGAAATTGTGGTAACTTTTATACATTTTATGTATGTTTATGTTATGTTATATTTGTTCCCTAAATTTCTCTTTTATAAGAAAATATAAAACCAGATACTACATAATAATACAGGGGAGTCACTTGGGATACTTGAATGCTGCAACTATACATTTATTCAGTTCATGATATTTATAGCTAAAAAGTAATTATGAATGCTTCAAACATTATTAATCCAGGGGGGTCACCATTAATTTTACCCCTGGGAATAATAAACCCTGAATGAGATTTAGTTGTAGAAAATACCTTCTACAATCAAGGTCCCAGTGAGGAAAGGATGAGGAACTCACATTACCACTCAGGATTTCCCTCTATGTATACAGTAAGGTCAGAGGATACAATTACGACTTGGAAGAAAATTATTATTTTATATATTTTTTCAATATACTTATTTTTTAGGATTAAAAAGGAAAGTACTGGTTAAGGTTAGGGTTAGGTTAGCCCTAACTTTAACCCTAGATTCATTTCTAACACTAACCCTGGAAATATACAGATGTTTTTAGGAATAGATGTGGGTTTGCCTTTAATTCTGAATGTTGATCTCTCTGTAGCCTTTGACACTGCGGAGCACCCTCTCTCTATTGCTACTTTCTTTTCTAGGTTTTTGGGACACCACTTGGTTTTGGTTCTTCCCCTACTTATCTGATTGCTCCTTCTCAGTCTCCTTTGCTGGAGTCTTATCCAGGACACACCTTCTAACCACAGCTGTCCCACAGAGTTCTGTCCTCGGCTAACTTCTCTTCTCCCTCTATACTGCTTCACTTGGTGATCTTATTGACTCCCTTGAACTTAATTACCATCTCTCTGCTGCTGAATTTCAAATCTATCTATCCTGTCCCAACCTCTCTGGTAACCTTTGATTTCACATCTCTAATTGCCTTTCAGATATTATGAACTGTATGTCCAACAAATATCTTAAACTGGACATGTCCAAAATGGGACTCATTTTTCTCCATAAACCCTCTCCCCACTCCTACCTTCCCTAGTTCTGTAGAGGACAACACAATCCTCCCAGTCCATTAGGTTTGGAGCCTAGGGATTACCCTGAACTCCTCCCTATTTCTCATTCCCCACATCCAACTTGTTACCAAGTCCTGTCAGTTTTACAGTATCTTTTGAATATGATCCCTTCATTTCTATGACACTACTACCACCCTGGTGTGGGCCCTCATCTAGTGGGATTTGGATGGCAAAATGAGATGGCCCCTAATGAACAGAGTTGAAATCCTACCTAGACGTTAAGTATTTTATCTTTGGTGATGAGATGCTTTCTAATGGTTCTTAGTATATTGTAATAATTTGGATTCTAAGAGCATTACACAGAAATGAATAATCAGTTTTCACAGAGGACTTATTTTTAAAACCAGACGCTGTTTGCATGCTAAGATATATTGTTCACAGTTAATTCACCTCCTCACACTTGCACTATTTTAATAGCCTGCTGGTGGACCGACCCGTCTCAAGTCTCTCTGCATTCCAATGCATCCTCATTTCAGCCTCTAAAGTGATTTTCCTAAGGCACATGTCTGACCATGTCACTCCCTTACTCAATGAACTCCACTGGTTCCCTATTGCCTCTGAGATCAAATACAAAATGTTCTGTTTGGTTTTCAAAGCCCTTCAAACCCTAGCTACCTCTGACTTTTTCAATCTTCTTACATACCTTACGACCCTACACATACCCTTCACTGCAGTAACACTGGCCTCCTGGCTATTTCACGATCAAGACACTCCATCTCTCAGTTCAGGGCTATTTCCCATGCCCTGAATCTTCTCCCTACTCACTTCCATCTACTGCATTCCCTGACTTCCTTTAAGCTGCACCTAATATCCCATCTTTTATAAACCTTTCCCATCCCCTCTTTATCAAAATGTCTTCTGTCTGATAATTTTTTCCCATTTATTCTATATATAGCTTGTCTGCACATATTTCGCTTGTTGTCTCTCCTATTAGACTGAAAGTTTCTTGAAGGCAGAGTTTATCCTTGTACTCTTTTTGTATCCTCGGGGCTTAGCATAGTCTTGGAACATAGTGGGTATTTAATAATTGTTTACTGAGTGACTGAATTCCTACCCAAAAATCTATTAAAAAACATATCATCACATGGATTCATGTATTGTGAAAGAAACACAAACTAATAAAGACCAATGTAATGCATGGTGTATATACAGTATACTTCACATTTAGTATCTACTACCAAAAACAATCTTCTGCAAGGGTTACCATCTCTACTTTACAGATGAGGAAAGTGAGGTCACATAACCAGCATATGCATAAGTCAGGCCTCAAACTCAGGTCTTCTCCCTCCAAGTTCAGTGTTCTGTTCCCTCTACTGTACCATTTTGCATAAACTCCCTGATGGAGCTGATTCAGGCTGCCAGAGACCATAGAACGGTGTAATATTCAGACCATCCATAGCAAAATGAAGGGATAAAAAAGAAATGTGGAGAGAGTTTCACTGATAGATATGTGATTATAAATGGATGAATATTAATAAGATATTTGTATTATGTGTATGTGTGGACAACTACATACATGAGCATGAGGATGATCATGGAAAACTGTGTGTGAGAGGAAGTCTAGGGGAAAGAACAAAAATAAATGTGAAAGCTGCTTCACTAATACGCATGTGAGTATGTGTGTGAGTGTGTGAGTATAGAGTGCTGGAGATACAGGTGTGAGCATGCTTGCACATGGTCATTCTGGTTCTGCAGGAAGGTGAAGTTCTATGGCATTAAAAAAAGCAGTGGTGGGAGTCAATTGACTATAGCCCTAGTTCTGTATATGCCATCATTCTAATTAGTAGTGCACCCACCGGCAAGCTACTTAAGTGATGTGGGCCTCAGTTTTCTCATCTTCTAAAGGGAGATAATTCTTGCCCTACACAACTTGTAAAGGTGCCATACAGCTAAAATAATACCTTAGAACTGTATAGTTTTAAAAGAAGTTTTTCACATTTCGATGTATTTAACCTTTGTGACAACCCTGTGACTTCACATACTGGTTGGTTGTTGTCCTTTGTTCTCAAAGAGGATCAAAATGATGTCACTACTTTGGGGTCACGGTACGACTTGTCTGTCTCTGGCTAATTAGAACACTATGAGCTCAGAAGGCTGTACCACCACCCTGGCCACGAGACCCCAGAAACGAATTGCTCTCTTTCTGCTTCACAGATGTGGTTGGAAGGTTAAATGTTTGTTTCAAAATCAGTTTTAGGAAAGTCACAGAATGCGAGGGCCAGAAGGAACTTTGGAAATCTCACCCTACTCATAAGCAATGTGCTCAAGATCACATAAGCCAGTGTCAGAACTAATACTAGAATCCTGGACCATGCCCTCGATAGTATAACATGATGCTACACAGTCTGTGGAAGGGAAAGTTCAGACTCTTTCTAGCTCTAGACCCTATTATCCGAAGATCTTGCTTTGTAACTAAGTGAGCAGGGTTAGAGGAAGAGGAAGAAATCTTAGAGCACCAGCAGCTTCTTTCTCCTTTGTAATCTAGAAAAGTATCGGTGAACTACCCAGGTCCCTGAGCATATATCCCATTTTCCTCTGGGATACTTTGATGTGAGCTATTTAAAATTACTTTACTTCAGCAGGCATTTTTAAAAGCCCAAATAAATTGTGGTGTAACAG
Organism: Gymnobelideus leadbeateri; assembly: GCA_011680675.1. Taxonomy (NCBI): domain Eukaryota; kingdom Metazoa; phylum Chordata; class Mammalia; order Diprotodontia; family Petauridae; genus Gymnobelideus; species Gymnobelideus leadbeateri. Next base: position 179,249 of record WOXC01009656.1, read on the forward strand.
AATTCAACTCAATACCTCTGAACCTAGATTTAAGTATGTTTCTCAAATGAATGCCATTCCTATGATACAAAGCTTTGCACTGAGTGCTGAAACAACCTCATGATGAGATTATAACTAATAATCAGAGAATCATTTAGTCTAGGTCAGAAATGGAAAAAAATGATGAGGTCACATCTACGAGGTTTGCTGAAGTCCCTACTTCAGTTTTGTTTTTTTTTAAAGCTTGACCACTGCTACCGCTCCCTTTTGTGGCATTCGTAACAACTCCATGATTAGGAAGTTTCCCCCTTGTATTAGGTATTTTCTTTTACTTAATTCCATCCATTACTCCTAGTTCCCATCTTAGGTCACCTCTAAAAAATCTTCTCTCCTTGGTTCCTATACCCTTCAATTACTTGCAGATTATTATCATCGTTGGTTATTTCCCCTTTCTTCCTTAAACTCATTCCATTGCACCAACCTCTTAGTCATAATTTGGCCAAACTATGAATTTTATATTTTTAATCTTTCCTTATAATCTTTTCCTCAATTTCGTCAGCTATTTAGGTCCTCTTCCCAGTGATCCTGGGCTTGTCTAAATCTCCGTCTGGGCTCTGGCTGAGCTGTCTGTGCGTCTCTTCCCAGAGATGCAACAGAAGCACAATTTTATTTTTCACTATTCAATGAAGAGAATCTCAAACTGTGCCCAGGGCAGGAAATAAACTGTCCCCATGTAAAAAGATGTATCACACACCCAAACAGCATCCCAATTGTGAGTTTAGGAGGGAGAGGACACAGTCCTGTTAAACAAATCAAAGCATTTACAATCACAAAGGTAGCAGAACAACTGTAGTTATATATGAAAGAACTTGTTCTCATCAACACATTAAGATCTTGTATAATGAATAATAAATTAACTGGATCAAGAAAGGGAAAGAAAGTCACGTCAGTTAATAATGTGGAAAAATGATCTTATGAGGCAGTAGGTCCTATTCTATGAGAGTTACCTTAATGTATAATTTTTCTCCTAAACAGGGGAAATCTCAAAACAAAGGCTTCCCAAAGTGCCAGGTTAAGAGGCAAGTCCCCAGATGGACTTAAAATAAGACTGTTCTTTAGGTGGGTGAATTACCAGGTCTTTAATTTTCAACAAAAATAGTGCCTGGTCTAAACTTGAGAGGTGTACAGCTTGAGTACCCTTTAGCTCAGTTTGAAGCTGGTCAAGAAAAAAATCTTTTTCTTTTTCCAGTATGAAGTCTATCACTTGGGAATACACATTTGACAGGAGCGATTATCTCCAATCTGATTTATTTTAGAATATAAAGCATCTCAGGCAATATTTGGATACATATAATTTTGGGGGAAAACACCCTATAAAACTAAGCTTTGAGAAACAGAAAATTTGAGCCTCACAAAAAACATAATTTGTAATTGAAAGAAAATAATATTTAAAAGAAAAAAAACTTTTTTGTCCTTCCAAAAAGAGACAAAAATGACTAAGTTTTTTTTTCCCAAGAGAATTATGCCACTTTTATACAAGAAAATTACAGTTGCCACAAATTGCTCTCAACAATTCCAGCGCTTCTTCATTTGACCACTTGAAAATCAAAGTTCTTTCAGATTATAAATATAACTTTTTATAACTCTGTTATTACGTACTGTGAATGGGGAAACGGGGCCAATCTTGTGGCCATAGCGTCGAATGGCCTCTCTGATGTGGCTGGGCTGGATGGCATCGCTTTGAGTCTCGATACCACAGGCTGCCGTGCTCTGCAACAGAAAAACACTGAAAATGTTACTAAATCAAAAACACACAACAGACCTACAGTGCATAAAATATGAAAATAAACCTTTATCAAATGGACCACTTTTTCCCCCTGAGGACACACATCATTGCTGCCACACACCATACCCCCCGCCCCGTTCCATTAACAAATCAAAGATGACTTTTATATGACCTCTTCCTAACAGACCCACCAAAAGCTATTTTTATGCTCTTAATATTTCACCTAGGACCAAATGTCAAAGTGCAGAAGAATGAACAGCAGCCACTTGCACTCAGATGAAAAAGTATCACTGGAGGCCTGCTGAGAGAGCCACAGGAAATGGCTTTTTAAACATTTTAAACTTTTGTTATTATAATGATAGGGGGAAACAGTCCCTATTTTCAGTGGGTGTTTCAAAATTTGGGTAGACCATTCACATAATTTCAGTCCAGTCAGAATTAAAGTAAAAACTAAAATATTTTCTAGGTGTGGCAGACCCAAAAGTATACATTCAGGAATTATTATTAAATTGTTCTTAATGCTCTTTGCCTATATGCCTAATCTGTAAAGTGGGGAGATGAAAGATATAGGAAAATCATGAAGGAACCTGATTTCAAGCAATGCTGGCAGCAAGCTGCGTAACAGAGAGCCAGATTTGGAGATAGGAAGAAGTTCAAATCCTGCCTCAGACACTTATTAGCCATGTGAGCTGGACAAATCTGTGAACTGCTTTGTGCCTCAGTTTCCTCTTCTGTAAAACAGGGACAAAAATGGCACCTCCTTCACACGGTGGTTGTATCAAATGAGTTAACATATGCAAAGCATTTTACAAAACGTAAAACACTATGTAAATGCTAATTATTAATGAAAGATCAGAAAAATCTTATAATTGGTGCAAGATGAGCAAGAAATACTGCATGCATAAGCATAAAGGATTTGTTCACGGAGGGCACTTACTAAATAGTGGCTGAACTGAACCTGTGAATATTCAAATGACTAACAGTATCATGATGAATAATAAAAGGATGAAAACCAGAATTTTTGTATTGATAACACCATGTGCTAATGTACAGGTGACCAGCTCTTTAGCAGAATATAAAATGCTGACTTAATGGTAGTAGTCTGATTGTATATTAGTTGTTTTGGTAAATCTGAAATTTTAGGTTTCAACCTCATTTTAAAAAGCCACCATCTGCCAAAAAGACCTACTCCTTTACATACATATTACACTAGTGGCGATGCTATATGTCTACAAATTATGGAACGCCATGACCCCCAATAAATCAAAATCACAGGTGACTTAGAGAACAATGGACACATTTGATGGGTATAAATAAACCACAGAATGCTACCAAGAATGACTTTTGAATGAGAAGTCACTGATGAAGATGTCACTGAGGCCACGTATGACTGGAAAGGGAGGTGGGTTGGTCACATAAAGAGAGTAAGAAACAATGTATTTATAGCCTGAGTATTGGACTGGTATGCAATAAAATGTGAAAAGAACTAGACAAAGGTCTCCACAACTCTGGGATAAACACAAGATATACACAGAAGAGATGGAAAGGAATAGATGGATTGCCATTTTCATTAGCAAAGGAAATGAATACCCATACTATTGAGATTACAGCTCTACTGAAGGATCAAAGAAGGGAAAAAAAGTGTTTTCAAGATGCCTCAAGAATTTACATATATTAACTGCAAATAAAAAGGCCATATTAATTAATTTATTGAGGCAAGTGCTTTTCATGCTAGATGCTTGTGCTCCTGTTGTATGAGCTTCTTCTTCAAAATCTCTGGATCAGGGGCGCTAGGTGGTGCAGTGAGTAGAGCATCGGCCCTGGAGTCAGAAGGACCTGAGTCGGATCCGGCCTCAGACACTTAACACACACAAACAAAAACCTAGCCGTGTGACCTTGGGCAAGTTACTTAACCCCAATTGCCCTCCAAAACAAAAAACAAAACAAAAAAAAGAACAAAATGTCTGGATTGCATCCCCCATTCTCTCTTCTTCTGTACCAATTTCTTGCAAAAAGGAGGCCCTCCCCCTCATCAAGAAAAATACTTCAACTAGTGATCCTCATCCCATCCCCTCCCCTATCCTCTGGCAGTTTGTCATCACCACCACCGCCACTGTCATCATCACCATCATCATTTCCTCTTCTGTATGTCTGTCCCTCATTTTCATTTTTTTGTGTTTTTTTTTGGAGGTGGGGAGGGCAGGGCAATTGGGGTTAAGTGACTTGCCCAAGGTCACATGGCTAGTAAGTGTTAAGTGTCTGAGGTCGGATTTGAACTCAGGTCCTCCTGACTCCAGGGCTGGTGCTCTACTCACTGCACTACCTAGCTGCCCTTGTCCCTCATTTTCAACCTCTCCCTCTCTACTAGTTCCTTCCTTGATGCCAACATGCCTGAAGCTCTCATCTTAAAAAAAAAAAAAACCCTTCATTTTCCCCTATTACCTCCTCACTCTGTCATTTTACACCAGTTCTTTCTTTAACAGGTGAACTCCCATAAAAAGTAAACAACACTCATTGCTTCAATTTCTTTTCTTCTCACTGATCATTGATTTCTTTTTTTTTCCTTTTTGGAGGGGGGAAGGCAGGGCAACTGGGGTTAAATGACATGCCCAAGGTCGTACGGCTAGTACGTGTTAAGTGTCTGAGGCTGGATTTGAACTCAGGTCCTCCTGACTCCAGGGTCAATGCTCTATTCACTGGGCCACCTAACTGCCCTGATCATTAACTTCTTAACACTTTTTAATCTGGATTTGGACTGTATCACTTAAAATGACCATTCCCTTTCCTAGATTACCAAGGTTCTTTCATTGCTAAATCTAAAATTCTGTTCCCAGTCCTCATCTTTCTTGCCATTTTGGTAGCATCTGACACTATTGTATAGGATTCTCCTCTTGGACAGTTTCCCTGTTTTTTGTGGCAACCATTTGCCTGCTTGTCTGATTTCTTCTATGTCTTGTTTATTCCTTATTTATTTCTTCAAAGCTGTGTCCTGGGCTTTTTCCTACTCTATATGCCCTTCCTTGGTGATATTATCAGCTTCCACAGGTTCAATTACTATTTCTATATACCTAGCCCTAGCCTCTCTTGTTGGGCATCTCACTACTAATAATGATAGCTGCTGATAGTTAATACTGAATTAAAGTTGTAAAGCATTTTATGTAACGTTATTTCATGGAACCCTCACACCAACCTGTGATGTAGGCAATGAAGATATTATTATATTTTCCTTTTGGGTCAACAGTCCAGAACAGAACTAGTTGTCTTTCCCCTTAAACGTGCTCCTCCTCCAAACCTCCTTATTTCTGTTGAAGCCACTACTAACCAACCTTTAGCAACCCAGGTCTTCAATTCTCTCCTCCCAAACCCCTATTGTCAATCAGTTGTCAAATCTTGCTGAGTTTGCTTCCACAACAGCTTTTATACCTATTTTAATTACTCTATGTATCTGAAAATAGTATAACTATATTTCTTTGAATTAGAGAATTTTGTTAGCAATGAAAGGGAAGTAAGAAGGTACATCTGAAAGAAAATGAATTTTACTTATAGAAGAGACTTACTACCATGAGTGTACCATAAAAGTCTGGAAAGGAAGGCTTGAAAAGGAAGATGGAGAAGTAAATGGGTATTAACAACAACCAAAAAAGCATTCTCTGGGAGAGACAGGAAGTAGCATGTGCCAGGAAGGTCAAATCATCTCAAACACCACTCCCAATGAGGTCCTGGGAGAGACAGCCTAGCACCCTAAGCATAAGAGCCTCAGGAATATTAGTACCTACTCCCACACCCTGACCACCAACCCTGCTTCTAGCACAGCCCTAGCAGCCACCACTGAAGGGAGCATCCTTTGTGCAGAAGGGGCCTACTATCCTTATCATCATCCATCAGCAGCAGCAACTGGGAACTAACTGCTGCTGGACAGTGAAATTTAAAAGCATTTGGACTAGTAATCATCCCTCTTTCCCCCACTAGCCCTATTTCCAGTCTGGCCCCCACAGACGTAGCTCAGGGAAGCAGCCTGTGTAGCGGTGCAACCTGGGAACTTCTGCAGATGCTACAGTCCTCACTTTCTCAGCAGCTGCAGCTACTGAAGACCCAGAAAAGAAAGTTCTTGCCACCAAAGTTGTAGGCATTGTCAAAAAGTGTAAGATAAGAAACTGGCATGGCTACATCAATAGAGAAGACACTGAAGAAGATGCAATGCCACCTACTTTGCTCTTGCACTCTAAGGACCATGGGACCTTATCCATCTAACTTGTAGCTGAATTTGCCTATAGGTGTGATCTCCCTCTAAAAGAACATGAGTTTTTAAGGGCAGGGACTAGATTGAATTTCTGTTTTATCCCCAGTGCTGTGCATGGTGCTTTCTAGATAGTAAGCACTTAATTTTTTATTTTTAAATTCATTCAGATTGCTTATTTGCTTCAGAAAATCTCAACTATGGAACACAACAGAGTATTTTCTTTGCAGGCCTAATTGCTCTGGTCATGTGATTTAGGTATTTCTGGTCTAGGGAATCATCTTGTTTAAAAGCCCTGTTTTACACTTGTAGAATTTGAGACCTAAAAGAGGGAAGTGACTTGTTTAAGGTCTTACAGGTAATAAGTGTCAAAGTTGAAATTTGAATTAAGGTCTTTTAACTCCAAATTCAGTGCAATGGCTAATACACAGTGCTGCCTCTGTTTAACTGACCTTCTTCCTCTTCCTTTGCTTTGTTTTAGCCGAGTCTTGTCCAACATTCCCGTTCCCCAAAGTCCCTGATTGGTTTTTCCCTGGGTGTTGTGGTCCAGATGTTGGAGCAGTTGGTGTAGCAGGAGGCGTGTTTTCAGGGGAATCAGGGCTGGATTTCATTCCAGAACTTGACCCGAAAAGATGTGGCTGTAAAATCAAGAGACCAAGCTGGCTGCTTACGGAGATTCAGCAAAATGATTTATGAATTTGATGGTAATTTAATCTAAAAATGAAAAGGCATGATTTATTTTCATATATATTCCCAAGATATTCCTTTTATTTAAAACAGGAAATGATGCCCTAGGCAAGTCTATGGATGTTAACTTTTAAGTCTGGAGAAAAGATCAGGATTGTTCTAAAACTCCTATTAGTGTTTCAAGGGAAGGATGGCCCTCTATGTGGAAGTCCTGAAATGGCTTGGAACTGCCTAAAACTCAGTATGTCTAAAGTTGAATTCACTTCCTCAGCTCTGCCCCCTGTCAAAATTAAGCTTCTTTTGAATATTTTCCTCCTTTTGTCAGTGGTATAAATTATATTATTCTCCTAGTGATTTAAGCGGTGCAATGAATAGAGTGCTGAGCCTGAAGTCAAGAAGACTTATTTTCCTGAGTTCAAACCTGGTCTCAGTCACTTACTAGCTGTGTGGTTCTGGGCAGGTCACTTAGTCCTGTTTGCCTCAGTTTCCTCATCTGTAAAATGGGCTAGAGAAGGAAATGGCAAACTAGTGCAGTATCTTTGTCAAGAAAACTTCAGATGGGGTCACAGTGAATTGTACACGACTGAAATGACTGAACAACAATAACAAAAAGCAATTCAGGCTTAAAATACTACAGTGACAGCTATCTAGCTGTAAGAGATTATCTGTGCTAACATCCTCCACCCCCCCAGATCCTTTATATACATATACATATATTTCTAAAAAGAAATTAAGAATATATATGAATATATAAATATATATTCTTAATTTCTTTTTGCTCCATAGCTACTCTGCTGTCAAGTCCTATAGATTGCTTTTTTCATAAATGACCCTTGCAGACTTCCTTCCCTTTCTATTTCTACTATCATCCCACTAGCACTGGTTCTTTTTAGCCTCATGTCTAGACTACTGCAATAATCTTCCTAACTGCTTGACTCCACTATCTCACTGCTCTAATGTAAACTTTCAGAATGTCAGAAATGGAAGAGACTTCAAAGGCCAGCTAATTTAACCTGTATTCCAAAAGCAATTTCTTCTACAATATCCCTGACAAGTGGTCTGGACTCAGTCTTTGCTTGAAGACCTCCAGTAATGGGGAACTCATTATCAAAAAAGACATCCCATTATACACCCTGCTAGATTAAATTTCTTATAACATCATTTTCTCATCATTCCCATCAAAAACTTTCAATGGCTGACCACTGTACATGAAATAAAGTTTAAATTCCTATGGACCATTCATTTCAGTCAAACTGGTCTCTAGACTGGTTGACTGAATGTCTAGATCTCACTCTCATTTCTAAATCTTTGAACACAGTCAGGCTTTTTTACTGGGGAAATTTTCAGAAAGCCCACACTCTATGACTTGAAAATCAGCCTGCAGAGGGAAGCTTTTATCAGCTGCTGAGTAGCTGGGAACAGTTGCTGTGGTAATTCCCTAGGGCAGCTTGGCTTATGCCTGGCTGGCCACCTTGGAGAATCAAGAAAGGAGAAAAATGAAGGTCTGTCTTTAGCATTTTCTTGGATGCAAAGTAGAGAATGTTATGTACACTACATCTCTTCAATTATAAATGTTATAACATATTGGTATGATGTTAATGAAAAACATGCTCATGCATTTATTCATAGGGCATACATATATCAAAGGCATTTTAAGGGGTGTTTATTGACATCAAAATTGTGTTTTTTAACATCACCAAAATGAATGCTATTCAAGCAAGCAGGCAAGATTTAGGGTGCTCTTCAAATGCACTGACTAAGATATGTCTAGTATGGGTTTTTCCAAGAAAAAAATAGACTTGCAAGGGATTTGATTCGTGATTCAAATTATTAATTTAAATCCGGTTCTTGGAGTTTTCCTCAACCAGATTTTCTGGGAAGCATAAACATCCTGTACAGTTTGGGGGCATTCCTAAAGTACAGCAAAGCAGGTATTGCTTCATAGTTTTGAAGTACCCTGGGGAATAGCTGAGCTTCTCATAATCACCATCCTCAAGCCAGAATTTGTGCTGGGATGTTGACATGGCATGGGTTAAGGCTAACCTTGGCATGTTTATGATGGTTCTTTTGGTCCTCTGACCACATGTCTTTTACCTTGCTTAACAGGGGAAATTACTGTGCCTCTAGACTGGTGTGACACAGCCCTGAAGCAGCCAGGAAGGGGGATTTAGTTGCTCACAGGCAGGTAGGCTTCCAACATTCCAGATGCATCTACTACAATAGGAGGAGCCCTCAAAACTGCTAAGAAGATGAGGATTTATTGATTGCATGCAAAAGGTGGCATGGTAGGAACCAATGTTCATTGCTATTTCCCAAGAACAATCATAGCTGTTAGAAACTAATCAGCACAAAGCAAATTAATTCCACAAACAATAAATAAAGCACCTACCATGTTCTAGGCACCATACTATATGCTGTACTAAAGAATATCCAAATCCCCATTAACCCAAATTTGACTATTTGCCTTGGGGATGTGTAGAAAAAAAAAAAAACTTTTAACATTAAATCCAAAGACCTTGGTAATTAAGAACAAAAGCAACAAATAGTATGAACCCACTATATGAAGACCATTATGCTATGTGTTGGGAAAAAATGTAAGGATGGTACCTGTTCTAATGGAGCTTAATAGTTAATAATAATAATAGTTAACATTTATTAAAGCACTTTACATGTGATATCTCCTTTGATCCTCAAAATAATCCCAAAGCACTAAAACTCCCAGATCTTTTCCATAGGAACTGTTGTCTATCTAAACCTTCTTCACCTTTTATTTGTGAAATCGATTTTTAAAATATAGTTATCCCCAGTGAATATAGATTTGGCCCTATTGTAATTTAGGTTGTAATTTTATATAGGTTTTGCCATCCTATGTGATGGCTATTTCTTCAAGCTTCATGTCATCTTCAAGTTAGATAAGGAAACTATCTATCCCTCAGACAAGGATAAAAATGTATATCACTGAAGAGATGTGAAATTCAAATATATTTAAGCTAAAATAGGAATAGGAAGGGATGATACTTAAAAGGTGAAAGAGGAATATAATGAGAAGAGATGGGGAGAGATAGAATGGGGTAAATTATCTCATATAGAAGAGGCAAGGGAAAACTGTTACAATGGAGGGGAAGAACAGGAAGGCAAAAGGGAATGAGTCAACCTTATTCTCATTGAATTTGGCTTAGGAAGGGAATGACATACACACTAAACAGGGTATCTCACCATACAGGAGAATAGGGGGGAAGGGAATGAGAGGGGGGATGATGGAAGGGAGGGCAGGCTAGGGGGGAGGGACGTTGGAAGCATCCACTTTTGAAAAGGGACAGAAGCAAAGTAGAGAATAGAACAAGTGGGGGTTGGGATAGGATGGAGGGAAATATAGTCAGTCTTCCATAATATATCCACTATGGAAATGTTTTGCATAACTACACATGTACAACATATATTGAGTTGCTTATCTTCCCAGTAAGGGTGGATAACAAGGGAGGTAAGGGAAAAAATCTGGAATTCAAAGGTTTAAAATCAAATGTTTAAAAATATGTATTATTATTATTATTATTTCACATGTAACTGGGAAATAAGATATACAGGCACTGGGGCATAGAGATCTAACGTGCCGTACTGGAAAGCCAGAGTGGGGATGGGGGAAGATATGGGAGAGAGTAGATTGGGGGAGAGGGTATTCAGTGGGATTGCTGTTTTGGGGTGGTGGGTAGGGAGGAAATGGGGAGAAAAATTTGTAACTCAAAATCTTGTGGAAATGAATGATGTAAACTAAAAAATAAAAAAAGGAAAAGAAAAAATGTTTTAGTTTTTTTCTTTATAAAAATTCACTGTCATTTCCCAATGACCTTACATGACCAAACCCCTAATAATAAATAAATACAGTCAGTAGAACAAATATTGATCACATCTGAAAAGGCATGCTTTCTTCCATATCTATTTTCTACTACCTATTTTCTGCTGAGGGCACGAAATATATGGCACTACTAAGGCCTTAGAAATCATGATTGGGCACTATACTGATCAGAGTTCCAAAGTCTATTGTTTTTCTTTGTAATAATGGGGGTACTGTTTACCTAGTTTGTTTAATTTTACTTCACTTTATCTCTTTCATAAATAACTGGATTCTTTGTATGCATCATTTCTTTTTTGGGGGGAGGGGGGAAAGGCAAGACAATTGGGGTTAAGTGACTTGTCCAAGGTCACACAGTTAGCTAAGTGTTAAGTGTCTGAGGCCACATTTGAACTCAGGTCCTTCTGATTTCATAGCCAGTGCTCTATTCATAGTTCCACCTAGCTTCCCCTGCATCATTTCTTATGGTACAGTAATGTTCTATTATATTTATGTTGTCTATTTTGTTCAGCTATTCTCCAACTGGTAGGTACTACTTTCTTTTTAGTTTGTTACCATAAAATGTATTGTTATTAATATTTTTATAGACCAAGTATGGTGGTGTACAACCATAATACTAGCAACAGGGGAGGATGGAGGCTTGGAGTCCTAAGTTGCAGTGGGTTAGTCATTTGGGTATACAAAGTACGTTCAATATCAGGATGATGAACCCCTGGGATTGGGGGATCACTAGGTTGCCTAAGGAGGGGTTAACCAGCCCAGGTAAGACATGGAGCAGATCAAAGCTCCCATGCTGATTAGTAGGGTAGTAACTACTCCTACACTCCAGGCCTGAGCAAGATAGGGAGACCCAACCTCTAAAAAAATGTAATATGGATGTATAAATGTAATATATAGATAAACATTGGTATAGACACATATATAATACATATAAGTATTTTTTCTATATATCGGAGTTTCACAATTATGCCTTTCAGTGGTTATCACAAAGCTGCAAGGTTCAACATTTTTAGTATAATTCTTAATTGTCTCTTCTACTGGCTGGATTAATTCACAGCTCTCCCAACTATGCATCTTCATTATTTCTAATCTTTACAAATATAAGGGTTGTAATGTGAGTTATCTTAATTTACATTTCTTTTTATTGTGATTTGGACTGTTCTTTGGCTGTGTACAGATTACATCTCCATTTTGGAAAAGTTTCTGTTCACAGTCTTTGATCATTTAACTATTAGGGAATAGTTCTTACACATTTGTATCAATTCTCTCTATATCTATAAATAATAACAAAAATAAAAAATCTAGTATTTATGTAGAATTTTTAAGTTTGCAAAATGCTTTGTACACATTATCTCATGTGTTTCTCACATCCGCCCTGTGAGGTAGCTGTTATTGTTCCCATCTCAAGCATCAGGAAACTGAACTTGCAGAGATGAGGGAGATGTTCAGGTCACACAGATATTAAGCTTCTGAGACAGGATCTGAAGTCAGCTTTTACTTATTCTGAACCATGAACTCTATCTACCATGCCACTTAAATCCCCCCTTCCTCCCCCAATTAAGCACTTTTCTCCGGGTAGGGCAGTAGATAGAATACCAGTGCAGGAGTCAGGAAGACCTGAGTTCAAAACTAAACTTAGATGCTTATGTAAGTCACTTAACCTCTGTTTGTCTTAGTTCCCTCATCTGTAAAAATGGGGACAATAATAGTACCTACCTCCCAGGGTTGTTATGAGGATCAATGGAGATAATAATTGAAAAAGGCTTAGCACAATATCTATATATAATCACTATATAAATGTAAGCTATAATCATCATTATTGTTATTTCTATATGCACTGTTTCTGCAAAATCTTTGTAATTTTGTGTAACTGAAATTATCCAATTTGTCTTCTATATTCAAATCTATTTCTTGCTTAGTTAAAATTTCCTTCCTTTAGCCACAACTGTGCAAGCAATTTCCTTTCATTCTCTAGATTTTTTATGATATGACTCTTCATAGTTTAGTCAATAATCGTCTGGAACTTACTGTGGTATATGGTATAAGAGGTTGATCTAAACTTAAATTATGCCATCTGCTTTCCATTTTCCCCAGCAGTTTTCATCAATAAAGAGCTCTTTTTTTCCTTTTTTTTTTGGAGGGGAGAGGGCAGGACAATTAGGGTTAAGTGACTTGCCCAAGGTCACATGGCTAGCAAGTGTTAAGTGTCTGAGGCTGGATTTGAACTCAGGTCCTCCTGACTCCAGGGCTGGTGCTCTATTCACTGCGCCACCTAGCCACCTCACTAGAGAGCTCTGACTCCAGTGGGTTTACAAAAATTATGATACTATGTTTGTTTCTGGGTCTTACTTCATCTATTCCAATGCTCGTTTTATAAGTTTGTTACCTAACACAAAATAGTTTTGATGATTAATGTTTTATAGTACAATTTCAGATCTGGTAATGCCAGGCAGGCCCTCTATCCCTTTCATTACTATTTTTTCTTGCTCTTCCACATGGATTGTTTTATTTTGTCTAATTCTATGGGGTAGCCTGATTGTTATAGTATTAAATTTATAAATCAGTTTAGGCAATAAAACATCATTTTGTTATATCACACAATAAATTACTCTCCCTGATAACCTAATGAGAAAAAATGCATTCACCAAATACTTTCAGTTTCTCCTCTAGGATGGAGCTCAAATGATAAATACATAAGTGACCATGGTATAGTCAGAAAATAAACCTAGATTACTTTCTTAAGTTCAGTCAATCAAGAAACATTTATTAAACTCCTATTATGTGCCAGGCACTGAGCTAAGGATTGAGGACACAAAGAGAAGGCAAAAACATTCCTTGCTCTCAAAGGGCTTACATTCTATTGAGGAAGACAACCTGTAAATAACTAAGTACATAAAATATACAGAGTAGAGGCAAAATGATCTCAGAAGGGAAGGCATTAGCAGTTGGTAGGACAGGAAAAAGTCATCTGCAGAGGCAGTATTAGAATGAAATCTTGAAGGAATCTAGGATTCTGAGAGTCAGAGCCAAGGATGGAAAGCATTTTCGGGCACAGGAGATGGTCAGAGCTGAGGCATGGAGACAAGATGGAAGACCAAGTGAGAGGACTAGCAAGCACATTAGTATGTTCAACTGCAGAATGTGTTGAGAAAAGGAAGGGGATAGATTATGAAGAGCTTCAAATGCTAAACACAGCAATTTATATTGATACTAAAGGAACCATTTGAGTCAGACCTAAGCTTTAGGCAAATCACTTTGGCAGTTACATGGAGGATGGATTGGGATGGGAAGATACCTGAGGTAGGGAGAATAATTAGGAGACCGTTAAAATTGTTTAGGGAAGAGGTGATAAGGGCCTGAAGTAGGATAGTGGCCATGAGAATACATCAGACATACAGAGAAAGTGAGAGAGAGGAGCTGAGGATGGCATGATGGTTGCAAGTCTGGCTGAAGGTCAGTTTAGTGGTGACCTTGAGAGAAATAATGAAAGAAAAGGAGTGAGTTTTTTAGGGGGAGGGGTTGTGGAGGGGAACACACTGAGTTCTATTATGGACGTATGGAGTTTGAGACTCCTTTGATATATCTCTAGATTAAAACATCCAATAGGCAGGTAGTGATGAAGGTCTGGAGCTCAGCAGAGAAGGTAGGGCCAGATAAATGGATCTGGTGATCATTGGCATTGAGGAAATAAAGTCTGTGTGAGATGGTAAGTCACCAAATGCAACAATATTGAATGAAAGGAGAAAAGTGTCCAGGATGGAGCCTATTTGTGAAGGTAGCATGAAGATCCAGGAGAACAAAGTCATGAGAACCCTGAAAGAAGGGGGTATCCAAAGGAGAAGGTGTCAACTGCTACAATGGCCAATAAGGATGGAGATCAATAAAAGGTCATTTGGTTTTGCAATAAAGAGATCGTTGGTAGCTTTGGAGAGAACATTCCAGTTGAATGATAAGGTCAGAAACCAGATAGCAGAGGGTATAAAATTGATCGAGAGAAGGCCAAGTGGAGGTACAGAGTGTAGATATTTTTCTCAAGAGAGATTAGCTGATAAACGAGAAGTGAAATATAGGATGATCCCTGGCAGTCATGGCAGTATCTATCTATTTAAAGATGGGGAAGATGGATGTGTTTCTAGGTAGCAGAGAACCAATATAGAGGGAAAGACTGAAGTTTAGAGACAGACTGGGGTATAACAGAGAATGCAGGAAGGTATAGGATTGAGGATATACATACAGAAAGGACTTAGTGAAGGAGGACACAGTGGGATATCGTGTCATAGGGATGTGAGAGGAAGAGGGACAAAGAAGGACCTCTTGGCAAATGGCCTCAATTTTGGAGTGAAGTATAACACAATTTACTCAGCAGGGAATTCTGGGGTATGGAGTAGAATGCAAGGCTGAAGCAGAAAAAGAAAAGGTTTGGGATAGCCCCTATAGTGAATGGGATATGGAATCAATTAGAAGAATCAAGTAGGAATGCCCTTTTTCAGTGAGGTCCCAGTTGGAATTAGTAAGTATAAATTTTGTTGTGGATCCAAGCCAGGTCAGTCACAATTCTCATTTTCCTTACTTGTTTAAAACAAATTTTACAGTAATTTGACCTAGTTTTTTAGTTATGCCTTTTGACTAACTTCTGTGGAAAATGGCCTATTCACTAAATATGAGAGACTCCAGTGTAGACTCCCTCCACTTACCTGGATGGTAAACTCTCTGGAAACAACTAGGATTGAGACTTAGAGACAGAACACAAGCACACAGGACCCAAGACATAATCAAATTCTTTACTGACATTGAAACACCTGTTTTTTTTTTTTTTAATTTGTCATTACTCTCTAGAACCTTCCTTCTCCTTTTCTGGAAACTTGGCTCAATAGTCAAGAAAATGAAGGAGCAGTTATGGACTAAGTTATTTTCACTGGAGAATAGATCTTCTGATATCTTTTGTAAGACAAGATGGATATTGGTCTACCAACAAAGCATGTAGAACACTTTTCCTATGGTTAAGGAAGACAACCATTGATAGGCCAAATAAAATGAATCATTTTTTATACTTTACTTCAGTCTTTCAAAATATCCATGTTTTCACGTATTATGGGTACTTCCCCTATCAATGCTAGTATAACCATATCTGTATCTTAGTGAACGATTTCATGTATTCTCATGACCAGAGAAATCTATTACATTATATCCATCCTGTGGTACTGAATCACTCTGGTCTAAACTACGCTATTCCTTGTATAACAGACGTAGTCTATTCCTGGGCCTACCCTCAAAGCCTTCTCTCAGTGGTTGTGCCTTGCTTACTTAGCTAAAGGTATAGGGTCACCTTTGTATTCCCATAAAGTACTGGAAAAAGATCTTTGCATCACTAGAATGAAAATTCTTTCGGGGAATTCTTTTATTTCATTTGTATTTTCCTGGTACAGTATTGTATGTTATGTATTTAGATTTTTCTTTACTCACCTCAAAAAGAGCTGTGCTATAATCTATTTGGGTACTTTCTTCACTAATACAGATTTCAGCCCCTGCTAAGTCACTTAAGCAAAATATTTCATGATTTTCAGGGACCAAAATAATGTCATCGTTTGGTAGCCAACTCTGTGTGATGAGTTTCTGTAAACTAGTTAGCTAGTTAGCTAGTCTGGTGTATGGATGAGAGACACCCAGTCTATTGCTGGGTTCATACACAAAGGCACAGCTTGGCTGGACGTCTCAGAGCTTACAGATGAGAAAATTAGGACCTGGGGAGGCTAAGGTCACACAGATACTAAGTGTCAGAATCAGGATTTGAACCCAGATCACCTGAGCCAGTACTGTTTCCCTTACTACCATGCTGCCTTCGACATTCTGCTTGAAAAGTCTTAAAGAACCAGGGTTATTTTCATATCACAACAGAGTACTGGAGTAAGGCTTGAGTAGATTTAAACATTACCTCAGCAGAAGCGTGGTACTGTATGAAAGTAGCAGAAATGGCATGGCTGAAGGGGTCACCTGCTTTGGGTGCCATGTCTTGTCTAACCAGAAGAGCTAGATCTACCAGCTAGAAAAGAATAATGGAGAAAACAAATTTAGAACTTGGAGTTGACTGCTGAGTCTATAGGATCATCACTGCACACACACACACACACACACACACACACACACACACACAAGAAGATTCCAATGTGAACACTACTACTGTCCCATTTATCTACTTGCCAAATGTTCATCTTTGCTCTAGGCGCTATAGAGGCCTAAAAGTCATAACATTTCTAGCCTTCTGTGCTACATGGTGTTCTGAATGATCTCAAGGAGTCTCATAAAATTATCCCTCCAGCCTCCCAAGGCATTCAATTTTAAAATCCATATTAAAACATAGATAAATACATATTTTAAATTAAATAGACATACTTAAATTATTCACAATACATACCACTTTCTTGGCAAGAGAAAGTGAGCGGCAGAAATACAGGTTCAAAATAATAAAAATAGTGGTATTTCATACTTTTAAGGTTTACAAAGCATTCAATATACACGTGATGTAAGTGTTGCTGTTCCCCATAATGAAAAATACTATCCACCTCCAGAGAGAGAATTGATGAACTCTGAGCACATATTGAAAAATGCTTTTTTTTTACTTTCTTTTTTTTCTGTGTTCTCTTTTGCAACTCAGATATGGTTTACATTATTTCACACGTATAATTGATATAAAATTGCTTACCTTCTCAAGAAAGAAGGAGAGAACTTAGAACTCAAGTCTTTAAAGAACAAATGTTAAAAAAAGGTTTTCATGCATTTGGGAAATAATGAAATAAGTAAAAATATTTTTAAAACAAATGTTAGAGGAGAGGAAATGGAGGCTTGGAAAGAGATGAAGCAATTTGCTTTGGGTGACACATTTAGAGAATGTTGTAACAAGGAAGGCAAGGGAGAGTTTTTTGTTTTGTTTTGGTAGCCCATGAATTGGTACATACACTAAACGCTTCATAAATGTTTGTTACATCAAACTGAATAGATTATGCTACACATGGTTGAGACATTACAGTCAATTCATAGTTAGAAATCAGTATTCTGGAAAACTGAATTCAAATGTAATGTTTTTGCACACACTAAACCATCACGTATTTCTTAGGTGCTTGCTATGTGCCAGATGCTGTGCAGTTACTAAAGATACAAATACAAAAACAGAGTCTTCACCCTCAAGAAGCTTATATTTTACCAAAGAAAAAAACCTATATACACATTAACACAGACAAATATATAATCAATTGATATAAGAGAATGGGGAGCACTGAGAGCTAGTAGGATCAGGAAAGGTCTCAAGTAGAAGCTGATGCTTTAGTAGAGCTTTGGATGAAGTTAGGGAGCCTAAAAGACATGGGAGACAGTAGGTGAAATACTGTATGTGAAGAAGAAAAGGTCCGCTTGGTTGGAGTTCACAAACCCACTGGCCCCCTGCTGACAAGTTTTAAATTGCTGAGTCCAGAGGTAGACTACAAATCAGCTTTGATGGTAGCTTCCCTGTTCAAGAAAACCTTCCACTAGAGGTTTTAGGAAAAGAGGATCTCCTTGTAGAGCTTTTGCTTCTCTTGAATTTTTCAATTTCAAAAAATCAAAGAACTGAACAGGTCAAGAGGAATTGGTACAGTCATTCTGGAAAGGAATTTGAAACTATGTCCCCATATTTACTCCATTATGCATACCTTCTCACTCACTGATACTAATATTAGCTCTATATCCCAAAGTAATCAAAGAAAAAAGAAAAAAAACTATTTTTGTACAAAAAATATTTAGCTCCATATCCACATGGCTATAGATATATCTATATACACACATACATATATACACACACTGTGTGTGTGTGTGTCAAAATCAGCACAAGATAGTTATGGAAACCTCAGAGAGAAAGGGCACTGGCACTAGCAACTGGTGGATCAGGAAAGGTTTCATATTGTTGGAGCAAGTAACAACTAACTAAATATGTGGGGTAAGGGAAGATGAGAAATAGAGGACAACATGAGAATTATGAATCTTGGAGAGTAGAAGAACCACGGTATCTTTAACAGAAATTGGGAAGTATTATTCAACCAGAGCTTGTTAGGTCAATGATCCCATACTAGACCTGTGGAGAGAAAATATGAGAATTGATAGTTCCTGGCCTCAAGGAGCTTATAGTCTACCTGGTAAAGGCATATATGGTTTACAAAGGGTTTTTACATATATCATTTTAATAGATTCTCTTTACAATCCTGTGAGGGGGAAGGCTGACCACACTACCATAAATACCAGCAGGGATGCTCATTGTATGCAGAGTTAAGTGCTTTTTATACTTCTCATCAACTCATAAAGCTTCATTTCTCATGAGGCATCATCTGGTTTTCAGCAAAGGCTCCCTACAAGTCCCACAGTTTCATAGTTAAGAAGGCAGACACAAGAGGCAGTTGAGTGGATAACCTTAGGTCATGGTTAAACATAGAAGAATACTGATCAAAAAAGATTTCTGTTTTCCAGTGTTGGGCTCCCAAGTGAAGACTCTATCACTTTCATGTTAAAATCTTTCTGTAGTTCTCAGCTTTAAAAATTTTTATTATTTTATTTTTTAACACTGATTTTTAAAAAAATTTAAGATCCAGATTCTCTCCCTCTCTCCAGCCCCTTCCCCACCCACTGGGAAAGCAAGTAATATAATATCCAATCTACATGTGAAATCATGCAAGATATATTTCTATATTAGTCATGTTGGAAGAAAAACTCCAAAAAAAAACCCAAAATGAAAAACAATATGCTTCAATCTGCACTCAGAGTTCATGAGTTCTCTTTCTGGAGGTGGATAAAATTTTTCATCATGAGTCTTTTGGCATTTTCTTGGATCACTGTATTGATCAGAGTAGTTAAGTCTTTCATAGTTGATCACTGTTACAATATTGCTGTTACTGTGTGCAGTGTTTTCTTGATTCTGTTATAATTTCACTTTGCATCAGTTCATATAAGTCTTCTCGGGTTTTTCTGAAGCCATTCTGCTCATCATTTCTTATAGCACAGTAGTATTCTATCATGATCATATATACAGCTTGTTTGGCCATCCCCCGATAGATGGGCATTCCTTCATTGTTTAATTCTTTGCTATCACAAAAAGGTAAAACAAATATCAATCTCTTTTTAGAGATTCAATTTATAGATTCAGTTTAAGCTGGGAGTGTGTGAGCCCACCTCTACTAATATTCCTTCCCTCAGAACCATTTTTACTTCTCTTCTGCAATTAAGACAACAGGTAAAAATATGTGGACTGTGTTAAGATCTAACAAAAGGTTATAGAGTTCTTAGAAACTACATTATTTCTTCCATAGGTCTTTACCCTGGAAGACCTGTTCAGATTTCTCCCTGAGATCCACATAAATGGACATATATTGTCTTACCTGGGCCACTGTCTCATATGCCAAATAGGCCAAAATCTCCATAGCAATAACATTTGGTTTGATTTCCATGCTGCTACAATCCAACCAATCTCGGAACTTGGAAGCTTTTTTGGCTGTTCAATAAAAATAGAACATAGAATTTAACTTTTAATGACTCAGTATTACGCACCAACTTCAACACTGAAAAACAAGTGCTTTGCTTGAGAATTTCATATGGAATGATGTAATGAATGTGAAACTTAGTTCTTTGGATATCAGTCAACGTGCAGAAACTTTAATCCCAAGGAGCCCATATTTGGCCATATATCAAAGGGCAATACACTTGCTAAGAAATGTTTTAGTACTCAGCTGTTTGGGTCTTGTGATATGTAGCCTCAGTTTCATTGCAGACACTATTTGGCAACTAATATGACTTACTAAAACTATTTGTGCATTCTGTATATTGCCCCAGTGTAAATGATGACTAGTCACATTTGTTCCTTCATTCAACATTCAATTTGGTGGGAAAGAATTTGTGATAGAAGAGAGGGCATTCCAGGGCAGGTCATATTGTAAGAATCTTCAAAATGTCTAAATTAGTGTTTGTTTACTCTTTTTATAGGATAAAGTCCAAACTCTTCACTTTGGCATTCACAATTCTCTAAAATCTTTTTCCAGCTGACTTTTCTAATTTTGTTATTCAGTATTTCCCAACTAATTCAAAAGTACAAGTCTACTTGCTTTATGTACTTGTCTCTTTTCGTTAATATCATTCCCTCTTCCACTCCCCATTTAGAATGTTCCCTACAACTTCTTTGCTTTATCTGAATTTCATCCACTATTATGGACCCAGGTAGAGTTTCATCTTCTTGACCTGTCAAGATCTCTGTCTTTCCCAACTCTGAATTCCTAGAGTATCCCTTGTTTAAGATACTAATTTGGTATGAAACATAAAACACACTACTTTGATAGTGAAATTTTGAACTTATCGAGGATTATACCATAACTTATGCCTTTTTTTGCATCACCCTCAATGCCTATCAGAGTCCCTTGAACACCTTGGCTGCTCAATACACATTGGTTGAAGATTTTTATCTGAATCTGGCTTTCTATGTCAAGACTATAAACTTCCCTCATGTTAGACTGCATTTAATTTCATAAGGCTATATTCCTTAGCCACTACGAGTATGATTGCCATTTTTACTAGTAAACTAGAAGAAAAAAGCTAGATAGTAAAGACATTACTGAATCCATGAGATAATTATTGCTAAAAAAAAAACCCACTGCTTACTTTTCTGATAAATCTAGTCTCAGGTCCATAAAATATAAAGCTACAATTCAAAAGTAGGACTTTGATCCATATAGACTCTTCATGGATTCAATGTAGGACACAGTTTTCATTTAAATAAATCACAGAAGACATTAAGTCTTGCTACAGAAATAAGAATCCAAAGCTGACAAGTATGGTAGAAATTATTATAATTCCTTTTAAAGCTATCTCACTAAAGTCACCAATCATCTGGATACTCCCCGATATGCAGCCATTCCATTTAGGCAGTATGCTGCAACTGCTCATGAACACTTGTTTAACATCTGTGGAATACTTTTGAACTTAGATCTAAAAGGCACCAATTGCCTCAGTCAGTAAAATGCACGAGGGAAACTTTCTTCTCTGACTGATGGTAGTAATATAACAATAGACATTATGTGACAGTCCCCAAGAGAGTTTGTTATAGGAGGGTGTGTGTGTGGGGAAGGGTAGGAATTAGTTGAGCATTTAATCAAATTCACCTGAGTTATAAAATTAAGAAGTTAAAAATTTTCTTCTTTAAGAACCTCAGTAATTTTTGTCTTTCCTACATCATCCTAATTTTTATAGGACTGAGCTCTTGTGGAGAGCAAGACACATTGGAGATAAAGGCAAATGAAAGTGAAGGGGTGTAGACAGGATGACTCTCTGGAAGGGGAAGGGAGAAGAAAACAAGGAAATTTAGGCAATAAGAAAAGATATCAATAAAAAAGAACTTTTTTTTTAGGAGTGAAGGACAATAAATAAAGTAAATGCTGCAGAGATGACTGGAATGGAGAATAGGAGGAGGAACCTTTAAATTCTAAGCATGAACTTAGTGTTGTACTACTTGCAAGTCCATTTGGGCTTCTGCTCTCTCTCAACCCACTCTTGAAACCATCACTAGTGTCCCTCAGTGCCTGATGCCTGGACTATCCACCATGCTAGCCCCTTATTTCACAAGCGAGTTCCTTCTAGGGCCTCCATTTTGGTGATGGGCCCAGACTGGCCATATTTCATTTCTTACCCCAGACCCTGGTTGTGTTGCTGATTCTATAGACTTTGCCATCACACACTAGACGAATGACCTTTGCTTTTCACTTCCTTTTTCTGTATTGGTTTCCCCTTTAGAGGGTAAGCTCTTTGAGAGCAATGACTGTCTTGCTTTTGGTTTTATGTTTCCCCAGTGTTTAGCAAAATGCCCGGCACACAGTAAGAGCTTAATAAATGACTGTTGCCTATTGCCTGTTCACTTGACTGGAAAAATCTTTCTCATGCAAACGTCTACTTTCATTCATCTACTCAAAATTCTTCCAGAGTTCTTTGATGACTATCAAGTGAAGTCCATATTTAAGATCCTTGGTAGAATGGTGTCATACTGCATCCCTAGATTTATTTTCCTCCATGTACTCCATGTTTCAGTCAAGCTAGAACAATCTTTGTCCTCTGAACATGTGCTGTATTTTCTTGCTCATCTTGTTCACTCTTTCTGGAATACCTTGCTCCTCTTCTTCACTGAATTCAAATGCTACTTTCTACCTAGTTAGCAATCACTTGATTCAGACTTTACATGATACTTTGCTTAGAAACTCCTTAATATGCAATATTTTGTATTATAGTTATCTATATTTATGTCTTATCTCTCTACTATATTGTAAGGTCCAAGAAGGCTGCCTTCTCAAGACTTTGCATTGGGTATTTAATATCTGATGAATGAATGAATGCATATGGACAAATCTTGTTAACTGTGCAACAACATATAGATTAAAGTAGTTACAAATAAATTCTCCCAAGCATCTTATTGAACAGACTAAATTTGGTCCCCACAAAATCTTTTTATCACAATCACTAATAAGAAAACTGATTTGATTGGTTGAGATTTATTCTCTCTTCTTTCCTATGGCTAATTCTTCTTTGTCTAAAACTCTGTTCAAGACACACAATCTACCAGGCATTATTGACCTGCTTCTATTTGACTCATCATTCCAATATTCCTTCTACATCTTTACTCTCACCTTACTAGTTTAAAATCCCTTCCTTCCTCTCCTCCTGATGTGCCTTTCCTTTCCTTTTTTGAAAATTTATGCCTGTTACTTTCTTAAAGCCCCATCTATGCACCTAGACTTTAAAAGAACAGATGCTAATAAGTTCAAGGATTAGGACAGGGTGATCCTATAGTCTGAGACTCTAAAAGGAAACAAGCTCAAGAGGAATAAGAGGACTTCATGAATGAAATTCCGATGACAATACTGAAATAGATTCCAATAAAGAAGAAAAGATGGCTTCTAAAAAAGACTGAGGTTTTATGGGACCTTTAATAAGAAACTTAGGTTTTAAAAGGCTATATACAAGAGACAGAGGTAAGAACAAGTAATTGAGGACAAATACAAAAGAATGGCAAGAACAGTGACAGGAAAGCTGCAGTCTAACATTAACTGGGTCTATCAATAAATGCTAAAGAAGCTAAAAAGGGATTTTGACACTGGGGTCAACAGGAATATAAATGAAAGGACAATCTGTCCCTGCTCTGACTGGGACAGGAAGATGATAATAGATAATGGAATTATTCAAATTTTATTTTGTTCCTGGGTTTTTTTTTTTTAAATCAAAGAGGATAATCTTCCAACTGGGAAAGACAGACTAGATTTGAACAACAGGAAATTAAAGGTCCACTTCCTCTCTTGTGGTTTTGGGCAATACTCAGTTTGGGGGAATTTTTTTCTAGGTTGTTATGCTCTATCTTTTGCCTTTTAAAGCATCATATTCCAAGCTTTCCCCTCCTATGAAATGACAGCTGCTAAATCTTGGGTGATCTTGACTGGGTGGCCACTTGGTACTTAAATAGTCCTTTCTGGCTGCTTCTGGTACTTTTTCTTTGACCTAGAAACTATAGGTGTTGGCCATAAAATTCTTGCGAGTTTTCATTTTTAGGGTTCTTTTAATAGGTGACTGGTAGATTATTCTATTTTTATTTTACTCTCTGGTTTTAAGAGATCTAGTTTTATGATTCTATAATTTCTAGGCTTTTTGGTGGGAGAGGGGCATCAAGGCTTTCAGGTAGCCCAAGGGTTCTTAAGTTGTCTTTCCCTTATCTGTTTTCTAAGTCAGTTGTTTTTTGCAGTTAGATACTTCACACTTTCTTCTATTTGTTCAGTCTTTTGACTTTGTTTCTAACATTTCTTGTGGTCCCACGGAGTCATTGCTTTGTATTTGGTCAGCTCTAATGTTCAGGGAAGGATTTTTCCTTGGGTAAGGTGTTTTATCTCTCATTACGAACTGTTAGCACTCTTTCCAACATTTTTACCTCTAATAAAAATGTCTGATCTCTTCCAAGAATTCTAATTGAACTTGTATCCAAGCTGCATTTTTCTTTGAGGCTTTGCATGAATATATTTTGGAGCCATTCTCTTCTTTTGGGTTTGTATCTTGAGCATCTTGCTGACAAATTGGGTCTTTATGGTTTGATTCTTTTTGTTTGTTTGGTTGCTTGTTGGCTCATTTTTCCAGCCTATGTCCAGATTTCACACTTTATGTTAGGGCTGAGCTCTATATACTTCTGGGGTACGGGGGACATTTGAGATGAGATTTTTGTCCTGTTGGATTCTTCTGTTGCTTTTTTAGAGTGTTGAGTGTTGGGTTATTCCAGGATCTTGGGGGAGAACTCAGGTTGAGGGCCTGTAAGCTTGCTCCCAAAGTGTTATGATATAAATTTATTGATAGACCCAGTTCATGCTAGACTGCAGCTTTCCTGTCACTGTTCTTGCCATTCTTTTATATTTGTCCTCACTTACTTGTTCTTACCTCTGTCTCTTGTACATAGCCTTTTAAAACCTAAGTTTCTTATTAAAGGTCCCATCAAAATCTGATCAGTGACTTCCCGGTTCGAGCTCTGTAAATTCCTGATCTGGGTGTAAGTTTTTGCAACACTCCTGTTGGCTTGTCCTGGTTAGAAGTTTTACCAGACTGCTGCTAGGCTCAGCTACTATAAGAAAACTATAAAATTGTGCTGGTTCAGGGTAACAAAACTGCAAGTTCCTCTTTGGTCTGGGATTTCTACTGTGGTTATTTTACTGTAGGTTTCAAATTGGGTTAGAGGTTGGAAGTGAGACCCTATTCACTTCCTGGGGTCAGAGCCGCATGGCTACTGTTAGATTCCAAACTTGCTCTTTACTCAGTACATAGCCTAGGGGATGTAACCATTCTTCACTCTGGAATGCTACCTCTAGGTACAAATCTATTCTCCTTAGATCTGTGACCTGGGACATAGTGACTGTGAGTGATAGAGCTATCAGTTGGCACTTGCTCCTGGAGCCTAAACAATGTCAGAATCCCCCTTTACAGCTCTGGTACCACTTTTTGCTCTAATGCATAGATAGCCATAGTCCTTTTTCAGTTCATGCATGACCTGGGCCACAGACTGTTAACAATATCTATAGATCTCTCTGTCCTTCTGCATAGACCTGAGATGGACAAATGATTCAATGTGATTTTTTTCCTTTATGTTTCTCAATAAAGACTCAAGTATGGAGGATTTTCTAGATTTGTGTGGAAGAGTTTTGTGGGGGGAACTGGGCTTTTCTTCCTGTTACTCTGATATCTTGGCTTTGCACAATAGGAGGGAACTGCATCCTTAGATAAGTGAGGCAATGGTAAGAGGCTTTCAATGAGTCTAAGACACCTGATCTCAATCACTATATCATAGGATACTGGAAGAACCTGTAAATGTGATTATTGAATCCTGTAAGTGAGTTTTGAGGACATGTGGTGAATTATAGAATAAGCACAGGGCTGAAGGTGGACAAATATTATTCCTATTTTCCTATATTTCCTATTTCCAAAAACAATAGAAGGCATATACTTCAAACTATTAGCCGATGAGTTTAATATCAATTCCTGGAATTTTAATATAAAATCTAAAATTCTAGATTATTAAAGGTATGCTTTAAAAACTCTCAAAACAGGAGTAATCAGGGACCACTAAGGGACAACACAGATTTATTGAGAACAAGTCCTGTGAGACTAACCTCACTTTCCTTTAAAAATAGCTATTAGGGGGCAGCTAGGTGGTGCAGTGAATAGAGCACCAGCCCTGGAGTCAGAGGACCTGAATTCAAATTTGGCCTCAGACACTTGACATTTACTAGCTGTGTGACCATGGGCAAGTCACATAACCCCAATTGCCCTGCCTTCCCCCCTCCAAAAACAAAACAAAACAACAACAAAAAATAACCCAATAAAAAGTTATTAGAACAGGGGAACATTATGGACATATATCTGAATTTTACCAAAGCATTTAACAAAGTCTCTCACCAGAAAAAAATAAGGAAAAATTGGTTAGATTATAGTATAGATGGGTTGGAAGTTAGTTAAATGTCTGGATCTAAAAAAGATGGATTAATGGGTCCATGACAATCTGAAGGGGGTCCTTAGTGGAATGCTATAGGCTCTATTGTTAGCTCTGTTATCTTAAAAATTTATGTCACCAAGTTGGCTTGTCCCTGGTTGTTTGTAGATGATAGGAAGCTGGGAGGGGCCTTTTAATACATCTGATGACTGAAGTGGAATTCAAAAAGATCTTGACATGCTGGAACGATGCAAATAAATGAGGAGATGGTAAAGTCCTAGAATGGGATTTTTAAAAAATCAGGCATATACATAAAAAGAGACATAGACTGAAAAAATTAGTCCATGTGAAAAAGACTTCAGGGGTCTTGTGAACTTCAAGTGCAGGAGGAATAGGTTGGAGGATGCATTTGCCCCCAAAGCTATCTGCTTTTTCGATTGTTTTTTTTTGGGGGGGGGGTGGAATGGGGAGAAGTGTCCATAGTCTTCTAGGCAGTATGTACCAGAGCATGCTTTAGTAGAAGCATGGTATCCAAAGGAAGGGAGGTGATAATCTCATTGTACTTTTTCTTGATCTGACTATATCTGTAATATTCTGTCCAGTTCTGGCAGATTTCATTAGAGACATTGACAATCTGTAGTACATACAGAATGGGATGATCTGGTTGATGAAGTAAGTTGAAGCTACATTATAAGGATTGGTTGAAAGAACAAGGGATGAGAATGAAAAAATTAAAATGAACAAGAAGGGGGTATGAATACTGGACTAGTAGTCATCTTAGAAGAGGTGTTATGATTGGCTCCACGAGGCAAAACAAGGACCAATGGGTAGAAATAATAAGTAAGAAGATTTGCGCTCATTATAAGGAACAAGTTCCTAATAATTGCTCAGTCGTTTTTAGTTGTGTCCAACTCTTTGTGACCACGTTTGGGGTTTTCTTGGCAGAAATACTGAAGTGGGTTTCATTTCCTTCCCCAGTTCATTTTATAGCTAAGGAAACAAATTGAGGCAAATAGAATTAAGTGACTTTCCTAGGGTCACTTTCCCAGGTAAGTGTCTGAGGTGGGATTTGAATTTAGGAAGATGAGTCTTCCTGACTCCAGGGTGGCACTCTACCGAGCAGAAAATTTAGCTATCACCAGATATTGTGAGTTCCCCATTGCTAGAGATCTTCAATAATTTAGATCTACTGCTAGGGAATACTGTAAACAAGATTTAAACTTTGGGTAGGAGTTCGCTTAGATGACTCCCTACCAACTCTTGAGCTCTGTGACTCTTTAATTTAGAGTCAAAGTTCTAAGTAAGCATGCAGATGCAGTAGGTGCCAAATAAGAAACTTTTACTATCCCTCCTATAAAGATGGCCTGAACAGCAAAGATGTAAATGCAGCAGATTAAAAAAAAGCCCTCTAGGAAAGGTATAGGAGGAGGAATAATGGGGGAAATATCTATAAAGGTATATATAATAAGAAAAATATCTGATATTCCTTTGGCTACCAAAATTTCCCCTGCTAGAGATATGGGGGTCCTTGATCAATTTCTATACTAAACCCTTAGAGTCCAAAGATTTCATGGAAGGCTGACCTTCCTAATGAAGCAACCAATGAGTCAAAATTTTTATCAGAGATTCAAGGGAAAGCATGTTTGATAGGATACCAGTTCTTACAGTTTTGTGTATCAAAAAGGCAGGGGAAGGAATGAGTCCATCTCTTCCCTGGGAAAGGTTTTTGGATTGGCTAACAAACTTGGATGACAGCATTCATCACCACAGCATGCTAAAGTGCAGCACAGATTCTCTCACAAATTTGACATGCCCATGGGTACCAAATAAACATATATATTTTAAAAGGCATGCACACACAGACAAAACCTGATCTAATCCAAGAGAGAATAAACATAGCATCCAGTTTTATACCATTATTTAACAGATGTTTCCTTTTCTAAAAACTGGCATTTCAGCATTATAATTTAACATTTTATTTTAAAAATTATTTACTCATTCTTTAATTGTTAATGACAGACAAAATTCAATTCATTCTAACAAATATTTATTAAACACTCACTCTATGCATGACACTTTGTAAGTTCTGGGTTTCTAATCCACTAGCTAAATGTAATGGTAGACGAATTTCTCTAGTGAATTAAACTCCAGATGTGATTTTTTTAAAAATATAGCTCAGCAGTATTCAATGGTATTTTATAAATTTAATATTTATACTTGTACCAAGTCTGGATTATAATTTTTGGGCTTAAAATGGCATTATCAAAAACCTCTCATATGCTAAAATTGTCATAATCTGAAGTGCTACTGACTCAATGCTTCACAGATGTAGGATGTCAAATTATAACTCAGATAGAAAAGTATATTAAATTAGAAAAAAAGAAATGCTTGCTCCAAAAACATGTTTTTCCTACATTTTGCTGACATTTACATAAGACACTATTGGTGATGTGTCATTTATCTGTACTTTATGATCCATAAATGAAGCACTCATTGCTCCAGATAAAATACATCATTATTGTCAACTACATAATTGCTTCTCATTTAAAGACACCATTGTTTATAATCCTTCACTGTTGGGTCATGTGCTATTTTGTCATGTTTTTAAAAGGACTTTTCATCACATGTTCTCTTTGACCTTTAACCCAGAGTCTTAGTCATCACTGAACTGTTGCTGTACTGATGTTTTGCTACATGATCTAGCTCATTAATTTAGAACGATTTTTTGTCATGCGCCACAAGTTCTTCTAGTAAGTTGGTGTTCATTGCTGGGAAAGTCCTAATTCTTCCTCTATGTTATTAACATTCCCATGACATGGACTAACAAATTTGGCTAATGCTGAATAAGTTCCACAGTAGGAGGTTAGTTGGTGAAATTGTAAAGATGCTTAGCAATGTCTGTGGGCACAAAAAACAAAGGGGAAAGCTTAATAGTATATTAGCTAATTTTAGATGCTTTCAAATGCACTGACTATGCTCTGATAGCACAGCATGAATCAATGGCATGTATAGCAACACTGGAATGAAACAGAAAAAGCTGATGTAAAAGCGGTATAAAGATAAAGATGGGAACACGAAGAAAAACGTACTGTTTTCTGATCTTAAAGTAATATACTCACACTTTATAAGGACCTGTGCTTTATCTTCTTCTTTCTTCTTTTCATTTGTTTACCCATTCTTTCTTTCATCCCTTTCTTTTCTTTCATTCACTTCATTTATTAATTAACTTATAAAGGACCTACTGTGTGTACAGTGCTAGGCTAGACTGTGGGGAGACTCACTAAGACATATTCTATACCTTCATGGAGCTTACACTTGAAAAAGGCACAAAGTACAGGTCACTATAATCTCTAATTACGTGTCTATATAACCGCTAACTCTCTATTGATCACAAAGCAAATGTATTTGTATTTTGAGAGAAATGGATAGGATGGTGACTTTCTTTTATGGACTTTTCCACAACATAGATTATTTGATTGATGATAATATAATGATTTTGGGATTGAGGGAAGCAAAGTAGGCTGTTCCCCAGAATGTGAAAGAAAAGTGCTGTGACACTTTTTAATATTAATTTTTGTAAATGCATTTATTTTTATTGCTAAAAAAATTCCACTTTCCAAACTAGGCATTTACTTATTTTGAAATAACCCATTATGTACACTATTATGAAGGTTCAAAGTCTCTGGCAACCTAGTAATACACTGGGGACACAAATTTCAAACATGGTGGACATGATTTTCAAACGTTGAAGAGGGTGACCAAATGAATCACTGGAGTTTTGAATCCCTGGACATCTAAAGAGTACAGTCTATGTAATATGCTAATACATACTCTAGCAAATATTGATATATGACCGTCCATCTATTAGCAAGCACAAGGTTAGATATTTATTACATATCACTTACAGAAGCTTAACTGTCGACTTTCACAAAATTCTGCATATTGCGCTGCATCCATCACTCGAGTCTGTCTTTCTGCTCGCTAAAAAAGAAGACAGAGAATTATTAAAAATGTTTTAGTAGCAATATTTTATGGAGGTAATGGATTATACACGATTCCTTTGAAGTTAAGTGCCATTCATATTTCAATTTGCCAAATTCAATTTGCAAAGCTGCAAATTTAAAAAGCTTTTTTAAAAAATGTATTCTTATTTACAATATTAACATGTAGTTTTCCCCAAAAGGGTTCTTTTGACTTGGTTGTCCATTTAATTCTAGTTAGTAGAGCCCAATAATTACCATGATAAACAATGATATGTTATTTCTCACTCCTTTTTTAAAGGATGGTGCATGGAACATTAGGGTTTATTTTTTTGGACTCCTTTGTTGAGATTGTTAGCTAAAATCAGTTTATATTTACTGCTACTAAAGGAGAACAGTAAAGCAAAGAATGTCTCTGCTTAAATTTTGGATTCATTTTACCTGTGCTATTCTGTTTAAGAAGTAGAAGAAAACTATGGGGTAGGAGAAGCAGTATGAAATACAATGGAATAAATATGCAGCTATCTGGTGACTATTGCTGTCTATTGGTTCTGATGCTATAATTTTCCAATTTTAAAATGGGAGCCAGCCAATGGCATCCATATATTTTTCATTTGTTAGAACTCAGAGCCAGAGCTAACAAATCCACATTTTTAAACCAGGAAGAAAACAAAGAAAAAGGTAAACACAGAGCAGTTCCTTTCATCAGAGTCCAGGTATGATTCACAGCCTGGTACAGTTTCATTTGTGGGGTTTTTTTGGATGCCATTTAGCAGATGTTTGCTACTTCACCATCCCACAAGAGGTAGGATAATTATAATTCACTCATAGTATGGTGGGAAAGAAGATGACCACTTCCGCTTCCATGGTAAGAAAGGCATTCTGAAATGAGACATGGCGCTGTTATTTGGTCTGACTTATCAGCCAATGAAAAGAAAACACTCCCTGAGATTATAGCTTTGCTTTGCAGAGGAAAGGTATCGGACAAGTTCTCTTTATCACTGTCACTGCAGCACATAAGGACTATCACCACTGCTTCTCTTAGGACTTCCTTACATTTTTTTTTACTGTGTTTTTTCTTTTTGTTTGACTTTGGAAACTGTCTTGATCCCACAGATATGTCTGGAAACAGGATAAATCACACTATACTATCTGAAGCTCAACCTGTATTTGGTAATAAGCTCAATAGAAAAAGCTAATGACCTGTGACTGCCATTCTGCCTGGGAACCCGTTTTATTTCAACCACCTATATATTAACAACTTCAACAATACCAATCAACATTTATTTAGTGCCTACTATATACAGAGTTCTTTTTTTATGTAAACCATCTTTATTCACATTGAGATTTTAATTTTCTTTTCTTTTTTTCCATATTTTTTTCAGAATAATTTTTTAATTAAACAAATGCTTTATTAACTTCTGGTTTACATCATTCATTTCCACCAGATTATGAGTTACATTCTTCCCCCATTTTTTCCCTACCCACCACCCCAGAATAGCAGTCCCACTAGATATCCCCTCATCCAATCTGCTCTCTCACATATCTTCTCCCATACCCCCTTCAACTTTGCCATTAGGACAAGGTGAATCTCTGAGCCCCAATGCCTGGACATCTTATGAAACATTTAATTTTGAAACTTCGATTTTCAGGTCCATTCCCTTCCTCCCTTGTCACCCACTCCCTCTGAGAAGATAAGCAATTCATTATGTTTTGGACATGTATAGCTATGCAAAACATTACCACAGTAGATATATTGTAACAGACTGCTTATATTTCCCTCCTACCCATCTCACCTCCCACCTGGTCCACTCCCTACTTTGATCCTGTCCATTTTTGATAGTGGGTTCTTCCAACCTCCCCTCCCCCCAGAATGCCCTCCCCTCCATCATCCCCCCTCTCATCTCCCTTTCCCCCACTCAGGAGAGTGTGTGAGGGTAAGATATTCCATTTAGTATGTTTGTGATTCTCTCCTTGAGCCAACTTCAATGAATATATGCTTTTACCTTTTTGGCTTCCTGTTCTTCCCCTCCCCTGAAACTACTTCCCCTTGCCTCTTCTACATGAGATAGTTTACCCTACCCTGTCTCTCTCCATTTCCTCTTGCCACTTTCCTCACTCACCTCTTGACTTCACCCCTTAAGAATCATCCCTTCCTTGGGGCGGCTAGGTGGCGCAGTGAGCAGAGCGCCAGCCCTGGAGCCAGAAGGACTCGAGCTCGGATCTGGCCCCAGACACCCAACACACAAACAAAAACCCAGCTGCACGACCCCGGGCGAGTCACCCAACCCCAACTGCCCTCCAAAAAAAAAAAAAAGAATCATCCCTTCCCATCAAATTCAACCTGTGCCCTCTATCCATGTATACCTGTGAACATATGCCATGTACCCTTCTTCAATTATTTTCATAATGAGAAAGGTTTCATCAAACACAGTTATTGTTTTTCCATGTAGGAATGTAAATAGTCCAACTTTGATAAGTTCCTTTGGATTTCTTTTCCTTGATTACCTTCTCAAGCATCTCTTGCTTCTTGCATCTGAATGTCAAATTTTCTATTAAACTCTAGTTTTTTCCTCAAGAATGCTTGAGAGTCCTCTATTGCACTGAATGACCATATTTTCCCCTGAAACAAGATACTCAGTTTTGCTGGGTAGGTGACCCTTGGCTTCAATTCCAGCTTTTTTGCCCTCTGGAATATCATATTCCATGCTCTTCGATCCCTTAGTGTAGAAGCTGCCAGGTCCTGGGCTATTCTGATTATGTTTCCACAATATTGAAATTGTTTCTTCCTGGCTGCTTGTAGTATTTTCTCCTTGATCTGGGAGTTCTGGAGCCTGGCTATAATATTCCTAGGAGTTTTCTTTTGGGGATCGTTTTCAGGAGGTGATCGGTGGATTCTTTCAACCTCTATTTCCCCTACTGGGTCTAAAACATCAGGGCAATTTTCCTTGAGAATTTCTTTAAGGATAATTTCTAGGTTCTTTCTTTGATAATGGCTTTTAGATAGTCCAATAATTTTTAAATTGTCTCTCCTGGATCTATTTTCCAGGTCAGTGGTTTTTCCCATGAGATATTTCACATTGCCTTCTATTCTTTCATTTATTTGGATCTGTTTAACAGCATCTTGATTTCTCCTAAAGTCACTAGCTTCCATTTGATCCAGTCTAACTCTGAAGGAATGAATCTCCTCAGTGAGCTTTTGAGATTCTTTTTCCATCTGGCAAATTCGGCTTTTTAAGGCATTCTTCTCCTCATTGCCTTTCTGAGCCTCTTTTGCCATTTGAGTTAGTCTATTTTTTAAGGTGTTATTTTCCTCAGTCAGGCTGTTGACTGTCATTTCATACTTTTCTTGCATCTTTTTCATTTCTCTTCCCAAATTTTCCCCACTTCTCTTATCTGCTTCTTAAGGTCCTCTATGGCCTGTAGCCAGCTTGTATTTTCATTTGGGGCTTTTGGTGCAGGAGTTCTGACCTCACAGTCCTCCTCCATGCTTTGAGCCTCTTTGCCCCTAAAATAGGAGTCCAATGTTGAACTTTTCTGTTTATTTTGTTTCATTTGCCTAGGCATGTTGCCACTTAATTACTTGATTTTGGGGGCTTGTTGCCACAGTAGGACTCTGCCACCAGACAGGGGAGCTTCCGCCCAAACATGGGGTCTTCACAACTTCCGCCAGTTGGGTGGCCTCTGTAAAGCCTCCACCCACTCTGGTAAGTTGGATACCCACCCCAAACTTCCCCCCTAGACCACAATCCAGATCCAGGCAGTTTAAAGCAAGAGCGATTAACCCCCAGACTGATTGCTGGATCTCCCTACAGTTCGCAGACCAGGAGCTAGAGCCACTGCTGATGCTGCAAAACGGCTTCTGTGCCACGTTTCTTCAGCAGCTTTTCACCCCCAGGGGAGGAAGTCATGCGTTCCCCAAATACTGGTCCCAAAGTCCATAGGGCACTAACCTCTCACTTTGTCCTAGGCATATCTGTGCTGATAATTCTGGAATCACCACAACTGCTGGTGTTCTGGGGTCCCTTCAGCTGGCTGAAGGCCCGGCCACCCTGGGGCTAAAACCGCAGACCTGGGCTTGGCTCTGCGGGCTGTGCTGTCTGTTCCCAGTGTGCTGTGCTGCCTGCTCTCAGAGTGCTCCCTGCAGGGCTGCTGGGCTGTCCTCAGCAGGAGGTTAGCTTCTTTGTGTCATTCTGTGGGTGCTGGGGCTCCAGAAGTTGTTCGGAGTCCCCTTTCACATTGTTTGAAATTTGTGTGGGGCAGAGCAACTTGGAAGTGCTGTTTCTACTCCGCCATCTTGGCTCTCTGCAGAGTTCTAACACTAAAGCTTAGATAAGAGAGGATTCAGGCTTTCAAGGTGAATGCTGTCTAACTTCTTTCTACTCCTCCCAGTCATGCTCTCTCTTATTTATTTCCTTCACCTATTCTCTCCTACCCATTGGTGTGTATCTCCTTTTAGCTGTCTAAACACATTCACTTAGATCTCTGTGAGTCTCCATGTCTCTCCTAGTATGTAAATCTTTGTGTGCATATATTTCTCTCAACTTTAATATGTCCGTATCTCAATTTAGGAATGTATAACCTGTCTGTTGGATTGCACAGTCTAAGTTCTCTCAGGAAGTTTTTGAAGGAGTCATCATGGTAGAGGCAGCATTGACACTGTCAATAACATCAACAAGACCTGGGTTTGAAAACAGCTTCAGACACATCATCAATGAAGCATGTGACATGACTGGTCATTGAATTTTTCTTAACCTCAGTTTCTTCCCCTGTGAAATAGGGACATTAATACCAATAACATTGACTTCTCAGGTTGTTGAGGGGCTCAAATAGAAGAAATGAATGCACAGTGTTTTACAAAGATTAAAGTGCCATGCAAATGGCACTTGTTATTTCATCCTCATCTTTTTTGATAGAGTTGATATAGAAATGCCTCAGGCACAAGTCATTCTATTCTTTTCTATTTTATATTCTGCTGATTACTGATAGTGAATAAAGTAACTGCTTTTTATAATTAAATAAAAAATTGAGATTATGCACATCTTCTAGAGGCTTGGTGAAAGCATCTTCAGTACAATTCTAACAACAGACAGAATAAGGATGACACCTGTGATTTCTTTGATATAGGAAACTTCCAGGTGAGGAAATTCTTGTCTACTAATGCAGGATGATACCTCCTTTGCCATTTATAATTGTAGCAAGTCACCTAAAGTAGTGGTGTCAAACTCAAAGAAAAACAAGGCCACTAAACAGTACATAAGAATCCCTGGGGGCTCCATTTTGAATTAGTTTTCAAATGTAATGTTACCTACATTTCATTGTACTTTTATTTATTTTGTAAAATATTTCCCAATCACATTTTAATCTGGTTCAGGTTAGGTCATACTCAGGAGTGTTGTGGGTAGGCAGCATTTCTGACACTTCTATTCTACAGCACTGACAGGTTAAGCAACGTGTCTAGTTATGTTAGAAGTGGGGCATAAGCCCAGGTCTTCCTAACTTTGGAGGTAGCTTCTTACCCTCTGTGCCACATTGTATTTCTAGTAGACAAGATGATGGAGATAACAATTTTATTCCTATTTGGTTTTGATTTCTTCCTCTTGGTCTCTATATTTTGAAAGTTTTTCATTTTACATATCTTGGAGATCAGGAATTTTGAGTATGGAGACACCTATTAAAATATTTCTCTTGAAAATATATGGATCAACGTTATATTGAGAGGTTGTTTACCATGAGTGCTTAGAATGTATCCCCTCCTTATTTTATCTCAGAGTCCTTTTTCTCCTTTCAAGACTTAGCTCAAACATTATATTCTGCATGAAGCCTTTACCGACCACTTCTTTCCTCCACCACTTCATGCCTTCCCTCTCAAACTACTTTATATTTAACTATTTTATATATATTTGTATTTATTAACTTTATATTTCTATTATTATATTTTTCATATATTAATATATTTAGATTTATATAAAAATATTGATCAACTAATTGTTAGATGCATAGGCAACTGAACTCAAAAACAGCTTTCTGAAATTCTAGTCTAAGCATGCTTATCTTTCCTTAACAATCTATCAGTATTATTTTTGTCATCTATTTTGTTGTTAGGCAGACTTTCTAGGAATCTTTATTAAGTGAAATTTTCAATGACCTCAGGTTCCTTAACTTTTCCTTTTTCCTGAGGGATTTTAATAACCCCTTGATTTCAGCTCTTATTTCATCCAGAACTTAGGAATAACATAATTTCTTATAATTACCCTGCATGGCTGTACAATATTTTGTGTGACTTGGAGTTGAGGATACTACTGACAAAAAGCAGTAGTTAGTCAATCTGTTTCCACTTTTGTTATGATGTACCATCATTGCATAATGAAAGCGTTCATATCTTTAGTGCATTTCATGTGCCATCATAGCTTGCCATTTGGGCTCAGTGCCATTTGCACAGAAGCATTTCTAACAGGTGAGTTAACATTATTGGTATTTCTGGTTTGTATGAATGTATCTTTCCTTCTTCTGGAACTACTTGCTCCATTATCATTTACATCAAAGTGATCATTATAATGGTTCCAAGCAGGGTAGGCCTGCAGCCCCTCTATCTTTTTGACTCTTAGAAGCAGTGACATCACACTGACCAGGGTATTAACCCAGTCAAGGGTATTGCCAGGGTTCAACTGACAGTATTTTAAGGTTTCTTCCAGCTGTTGACAGGTACACGAGTAATATCAGGGCACACAAAGTCCTCCCTGTTCATCTCTCTTGCTTACATTCTCTGCTATTGTCTTCCTTCACAGAAATGATAATGGCTTGGGTTTTAAGGGGATTTTGACTAGAAGTATGGTATACTGGATAGAGAACTAGATATGGTAAGAAGACCCAGGTTCAAGCCCCACTTTTGATATGTACTGGTTGTGTGACCTTGGGTAAGTCTTTTAACTTCCCAGCATCCTAGGTAAATCCCTAAGACCATTACTGCTAAAGGAGGTACCAATTTGCAGATGGGGGAGTTCTTTGCCAGCATTTTCTTTCTTTTGAGGATTTCAAGTGAAGCTTCAATAAAGGCATCCCTCTATAGACATTGTCCCCTAAATCCTTGAAATACTACAGGGCAGCTTCACTATAACAATGATAAGTAGGTTTTCCTTTGGGCAGCTTAAAGTTATTGATGTATATCATTTTTCTTAACACACCATTCCCACAGAGTAAGAAGTACAAAAATATAATGGTCTAGAAAGAGAGGATGGAGCTGCCTCAGGTCCCTCACTAGCTCAGTACTAGAGGCCATAATAACAATGGGGGCTGTCATCTCTTACTAACTTTTTCTGCCACCATTCTCATTTGGCTCTCATTTCAGAGACACACACATCAGCATCAGACTGACTCAGGATCCTGCCTCCAAGCCATGCTTTTCTCTGTTTTCTAAAAAATCCAGTGCCTAATCACAATTCCTTCCATGTCCTAACATGACATCTGGACCCAAGGATGGTTAAAAGAAGATAATGCAACACTTAAGGATTCTTTGTCCCTCACCATAGAAACATTAGGCAGTATGTTTACCTATGTGTATGATTTCCAAGTCTTTCAAATTGCAGATATTATTTCTTTGGAAAGTACCCAAGAGTGCCACAGACTACTATTTAACATACCTAAACTCCTCTTAGAAAAGAAAAAAAATAATGGCTGTAGGTAGAATTTTCCAGGGACAGAGGGGAGGTTATGATTTGTATGTAATTCAGGCTATATTTGGTATCATCAACCTTTAGTTCTTCATACTACAGAGGACATGATTTTAGGCACGACCAAGTGAAAAAAGAACTAGAACATAGTAGACTGTGCTGAGATTGGAGTCAGGAAGACCTGAGTTCAAATTTGGCCTTAGACATTTACTAGCTGGGTGATCCTGGGCACGTCACTTAACCTCTGCTGCCTCAGATTCTTCAACTCTAAAAAGGGGATAATAACTGGCACCAAGGTTGTTGTGAGGATCAAATGAGATAATATCTGCAAAACACTTTAGCACAGTGCCTATGTTTAAGTATGCCAGGTAGTATGAGTATGTTTCAATCCAAAAACCTATAAAGTAAAATTACTCCTATCATCATTCAAATAATAAAGAAGTCTGCCTCATATCTGCTATAGTGGCTCACATTCCACATAGCTTCCTCTTTCTTACTGGAGCACTCATCCCAATCTACAATTCATAAAAACCTCTAAGAAATGATGAGCAAAATGAAATAAAAGTTCAAGAAAATAGTAAGTCCAAGTTATCCTTAATCTAACATTGGTCATCTCTACTCAGATCAGGTTCTCCCATCACTTGTGACAACTACTAGCATCCCAAATTCATTTTAACTGAGATACTAGAACAGGCAGTTACTTTCATCTATTCATTTAAATGACATTCATTAAATACCTATTATTATTCCACATGATCACAAAACTTGAATAAAAAAGATAAAGCAGATAAGTGGGCTTGTCTTAAGGCATATCATAAAGAACAATTAATCCAATATATAATCTTGCTGAATTATCAAAACTGATTATTCTAATCATAATAGCCTTTATCAAAATTGATTATTCTAATCATATCTTTTCATACTCCATATTGCATTCTTTCATTCATATGCCATAATGCTTAGATTTTCACAGAAATTTTAGGACACTGATTCTGAATGATGATTTTTAACCCAGATTTAATTTCAAATAAAAATGTATTTTAGGGAAATGTATTTCCAAGGTTTACATGCTTCATATTTATCAGATGCTTTTTATCAGATATGTTGAAAACTATTCTGGTTAAGAACTTTTAAAGAGTTAGAGTAGAAGAAATACATATATATTGGGTCTTATTCTTTGAGTTTTTGTGTTAACTTGTGTCAAGAAATCTGAAAAAATGCAAAGACTGACATCGATATAAGAAAAAAACAATTCAAGTGTCTTAATATTACACTATAGTTGCCTATTTCAATCATAGTTTATGAGAATGCAAGCATCTCATGTTCCAGTGTTTTATAGACTCCAAGAAAGGGAGAAGGGCAACCTCTAACTAGGATTACAGAGATGCTTGAAATGGGAAGAGAATAAGTATAAACCAAAACTCCAACTTACCAGGGTACCAGGGTACCTATAGAGCACTTGCCAATTTCTACTGCAAAGCTGCAGGGTTCAAGAGGCTATACTGGAGTAGTAAATCAAAATTCAAATTGTGTCAGAGAGTTGACCACTTATATGACTCAAATAGTTAAAATTTCAGTATTTTTGCTGTAGTTATTCATGTAGCCACCATATAGTGCTGATGTTTTGCCAGATTACAGGAGGGACCTACCATGGCTTCCCATGGCTTCCCAGATTCAGAATCAAAGAACCTCAGATTTGGAAGAAGTCGCATAAGCCATGGAGTCTGACCTGTACCTGAACACAAATGCCATTTCCAACACACTCAACAAGTGGTCATTTAGTCTTTGCTTCAAAATCTTGAGTAAGGGAGAGAACCTATTATTTCCTGAGCCAGCCTATTCCATTTCTGCACAGCTCTCAATCTTTACTTACAAGATGACAAGAGGAGGGACTGTTTCTTTTGTGTCTTTGTTTTCCTAGCACCTGGCACAATATTTTTTGCTTGTATTCCTAGCAACTGGAACAAAGTAGACAATAAATGTTTGCTGACTGACTTCTACACATTACAACTTCTGCCTTTGGCCCAAGAAGAACAAGTTTAATCCCTCTTCCGTGAGACAGTCTTTTAATATTTGAAGATAGTTAACATGTCCTCATGAGCCTTTTTGAGGTCAAACAACTCCTTGCCTTTTTTATAATCCTATACTGATTTTTTTCATGTCCAAGAGAAAATGATTAGATTCTGTGGACTTGTTTTGAAATAATGGACAGTGGATGTTTTTGGTAACATGATATAACTCAAGAGAGACAGGAGGGAGGGGGAAAATTTAAAACTTGTGGAAATAAATGTTGAAAACTAAAAATAGAATAAATTTTAAAATAAAAAAGACACGATTCAGTTTAAGTATTTAGGTCATAAGTACAATCTTGATCATGAAAATGGACTAGGATTTGTATTTTGTAAAACCTCCTTATTTCTTTTTTTTCTCCTACTTTCAAACTCATAAGGAAAGATAGGCAGCACTGTATAATAAGGCACTTAGAGGTAGGAAGACCTGGGTTAAAAATCTCGCTTCAGATACTTTCTAGCTAGGCCATTTTGAGCAAGTCACTTAACCTCTCTGTGACTCAGTTTTCTCATATGCCAAATGAAGAGGCTGGATTCAGTCTTCTAAGAACCCTTCCAGCCTCAAATTGATAACTGTATGAACCCTTTTTGAATCAGGCTAGCCTCTACATTAAAGAAATGTAGGGTGGGGGTGGAGCCAAGATGGCGGAGTGGAAACAGTATTTCCAATGTGCTCTGCCCCACACAAATTTCAAATAATGTGAAAGGGGACTCCAAACAACCTCTGGAGCCCCAGCACCCACAGAATGGCGCAGAGAAGCTAACCTCCTGCTGAGGACAGCCCAGCAGCCCTGCAGGAAGTGGCCAGCACAGCACTCTGAGAGCAGGCAGCACAGCACACTGGGAACAGACAGCACAGCCCGCAGAGCCTAGCCCAGGTCAGCGGTTTTAGCCCCAGGGCGGCTGGGCTTTCAGCCAGCTGGAGGGACCCCAGAACACCACCAACTGTGGCGATTCCAGAATTATCAGCACAGATATGCCTAGGACAAAGTGAGAGGTTAGTGCCCTATGGACTTTGGGACCAGTATTTGGTGAATACGCGGTTGCCTCCCCTGGGGGTGAAAAGCTGCTGAAGAAACGTGGCACAGAAGCCGTTTTGCAGCATCAGCAGTGGCTCTAGCTCCTGGTCTGCGAACTGTAGGGAGATCCAGCAATCAGTCTGGGGGTTAATCGCTCTTGCTTTAAACTGCCTGGATCTGGATTGTGGTCTAGGGGGGAAGTTTGGGGTGGGTATCCAACTTACCAGAGTGGGTGGAGGCTTTACAGAGGCCACCCAACTGGCGGAAGTTGTGAAGACCCCATGTTTGGGCGGAAGCTCCCCTGTCTGGTGGCAGAGTCCTACTGTGGCAACAAGCCCCCAAAATCAAGTAATTAAGTGGCAACATGCCTAGGCAAATGAAACAAAATAAACAGAAAAGTTCAACACTGGACTCCTATTTTAGGGGCAAAGAGGCTCAAAGCATGGAGGAGGACTGTGAGGTCAGAACTCCTGCACCAAAAGCCCCAAATGAAAATACAAGCTGGCTACAGGCCATAGAGGACCTTAAGAAGCAGATAAGAGAAGTGGGGGAAAATTTGGGAAGAGAAATGAAAAAGATGCAAGAAAAGTATGAAATGACAGTCAACAGCCTGACTGAGGAAAATAACACCTTAAAAAATAGACTAACTCAAATGGCAAAAGAGGCTCAGAAAGGCAATGAGGAGAAGAATGCCATAAAAAGTCAAATTTGCCAGATGGAAAAAGAATCTCAAAAACTCACTGAGGAGATTCATTCCTTCAGAGTTAGACTGGAGCAAATGGAAGCTAATGACTTTATGAGAAATCAAGATACTATTAAACAGATCCAAATAAATGAAAGAATAGAAGGCAATGTGAAATATCTCATGGGAAAAACCACTGACCTGGAAAATAGATCCAGGAGAGATAATTTAAAAATTATTGGACTACCTGAAAGCCATGATCAAAGAAAGAACCTAGAAATCATCCTTAAAGAAATTCTCAAGGAAAATTGCCCTGATGTTTTAGACCCAGTAGGGGAAATAGAGATTGAAAGAATCCACCGATCACCTCCTGAAAAAGATCCCAAAAAGAAAACTCCTAGGAATATTATAGCCAGGCTCCAGAACTCCCAGATCAAGGAGAAAATACTACAAGCAGCCAGGAAGAAACAATTTCAATATTGTGGAAACACAATCAGAATAGCCCAGGACCTGGCAGCTTCTACACTGAGGGATCAAAGAGCATGGAATATGATATTCCAGAGGGCAAAAGAGCTGGGATTGAAGCCAAGGGTCACCTACCCAGCAAAACTGAGTATCTTGTTTCAGGGGAAAATATGGTCATTCAGTGGAATAGAGGACTTTCAAGCATTCTTGATGGAAAAAACCAGAGTTGAATAGAAAATTTGACATTCAGACACAAGAAGCAAGAGATGCTTGAGAAGGTAATCAAGGAAAAGAAATCAAAAGGAACTTATCAAAGTTGGACTATTTACAGTCCTACATGGAAAAACAATAACTGTGTTTGATGAAACCTTTCTCATTATGAAAATAATTGAAGAAGGGTACATGGCATATGTTCACAGGTATACATGGATAGAGGGCACAGGTTGAATTTGATGGGAAGGGATGATTCTTTTTTTTTTTTTTTGGAGGGCAGTTGGGGTTGGGTGACTCGCCTGGGGTCGTGCAGCTGGGTTTTTGTTTGTGTGTTGGGTGTCTGGGGCCAGATCCGAGCTTGAGTCCTTCTGGCTCCAGGGCTG
Organism: Gymnobelideus leadbeateri; assembly: GCA_011680675.1. Lineage (NCBI taxonomy): Eukaryota > Metazoa > Chordata > Mammalia > Diprotodontia > Petauridae > Gymnobelideus > Gymnobelideus leadbeateri. Next base: position 222,275 of record WOXC01009656.1, read on the forward strand.
GCGCTCTGCTCGCTGCGCCACCTAGCCGCCCCAAGGAAGGGATGATTCTTAAGGGGTGAAGTCAAGAGGTGAGAGAGGAAAGTGGCAAGAGGAGATGGAGAGAGACAGGGTAGGGTAAACTATCTCATGTAGAAGAGGCAAGGGGAAGGAGAAGAACAGGAAGGCAAAAGGCAAAAGCATATTCTCATTGAAGTTGGCTCAAGGAGAGAATCACATACATACTAAATGGAATATCTTACCCACACTCACTCTCCTAAGTAGGGGAAAGGGGGATGAGAGGGGGGATGATGCAGGGGAGGGCATTCTGGGGGGAGGGGAGATTGGAAGTATCCACTATCAAAGAGGGACAGGATCAAAGTAGGGAATGGACCAGTTGGGAGGTGAGATGGGTGGGAGGGAAATACAAGCAGTCTTTTACAATATATCTACTATGGTAATGTTTTGCATAGCTATACATGTACAACACATACTGAATTGCTTATCTTCTCAGAGGGAGTGGGTGACAAGGGAGGAAGGGAATGGATCTGAAAATCGAAGTTTTAAAATTAAATGTTTCATAAGATGTCCAGGCATTGGGGCCCAGAGATTCACCTTGCCTTAATGGCAAAGTCAAAGGGGTTATGGGAGAAGATATGTGAGAGAGCAGATTGGATGAGGGGATATCTAGTGGGACTGCTATTCTGGGGTGGTGGGTAGGGAAAAAATGGGGGAAAAATGTAACTCATAATCTGGTGGAAATGAATGATGTAAACCAGAAGTTAATAAAGCATTTGTTTAATTAAAAAAAAAGAAATGTAAATTTTGACCTCTGAAACATTACAAAACAAAACCACCCATTGATTTTTTTATTTTTTGACTAGGTAAAAGAGGCCACTCTCTGCCTCATTTCTTACCTAGTCTTTATCACTGAATGGAAAGAGTTTAGCTTAAAAGGTCAAGGTATCCCACTGCATCTAGTCCTGATCTATATCTTACCACTGGGCCCAGATGGCTCTGGAGGAGAAAGTGAGGCTGGTGACTTTGCACAGCCCTCCTCATGTAAATTCAATTCACTTTCATGTCATGGCATCACTTCTCTGATGTCATGGTCCTCTTTGATAATGAAGGAAACAACAACAACCACCACATCTGTCATGCACATCCTTATTCTAAACTATACTTTTTTTTTTAATCTTGACTTTCTCTCAAAGTGTTAGGAGCCAGATTCACTGCGAGCATACTTTGACAATGTCTATAGGGAATGTTATAAACATTAAATGATAAAAACCTATTTTTGGTATCCTTCAGAAAAAAGGACTCTTCCTATTCTTCCTGCCACTGTAATGAGCTAACTCTGGGTTACATAAGGTAGTGTGAGGGGAAAGACAGCTGGATTTTAACTCAGAGGACCCTGATTTGAATCCTCGCTCTGCTATTTGTTTTCTATACAACCATTGGTAAGACATAACTCTCCTCAGCTGTAAAATGAGAGGATTTTTAAATCTCCCCCTACCTCTACATCTATGATCTGAAGGTTTTTTTTTAATTGAATCTGTTCTTTCCTCCCACGTCTTTATATACTGGTTCCATCAGGGAATCAAGAACAATACTTTCAGGACACCAAAAAAGGGCACAACCGTAAGAAAAGGAATCACTAAAAGATTAGACATCACTACCCATCAGTGTGTGAGTAGAGAAAGCCCTATGTAGTGCCCACATGATTTTTTTCTTAACCCATAACCTAGAAATTTTCCTGGCATTTTCAAAATGCATCACAATATTTGGAAATCTATTTGGGTTGGATTAAAAGTAAAATTATTAGTCACTCTTAGTTCTCTACCAAGAAGTTACAGGTTCCCCTGACTATTGTAAAACAATTTCCATGTCTATTTCAAATTCATTTTCTGGGCCCTTACCATATGGACATAGGGACTCATATTCCAAGGAATGAAGCAGCAACTATAATTTGCTTGGGTTCAATTATCAGCTTTGGCCCCAAATGATTCACTCTGGGGATGCTTATCTTGGAAAAAATGTTTCCAGCAATCTTTACTCTCTTTGACTCCTTCCAACAGCTATTCTAAAGGATGGGACTGCAATACTTATGGAGCATGCAGTTCCATTTAAATAATCTAGATGCTTCCATTGGAGCATGCTTCAGGGTTGCAGAAGTTATGTGCTGGCATATCTTCTGTGGATTTTTGAAAACATATGACATTTATCTTTCCTCAGCATTGAAAAATCACAAAAGTATGGCTTTCAAACAAAGATGAAGGCTTATCTGATATCCTTTACTACCTAGCGTAAAATAAAAATCTTATTCTGATTGCCCTTAAAAGATACTACCTTTGAAACATGAAGTCCTTTATCGACAGAAAAGGCAGAATGCCAATAGTTAAAACTTTATCAACTGGTTAGTGTTAGAAGTAAATGCATTCAGCTCTTCTGGAGCATCTGACAGCCAGATGGTAGCAAATGAACTTAGAATTTAGCAATAATTTTAAGTGTTAAAATTTCCAGCTTCTCCAACCATTTGTATGTTTGTTATAGTCCATCAACAGGAGTCTGTTCATTTGTAGACAAGGACACCAACTGGAAATGCTCATAGAGCAAATATAATGACAGTCCTGGAAAGGATCCCAAGGAGCATCTAGTTCAATACTGCATTTTACAGATGAAGACACTGAGAATCTGAAAAGGCAAGCCACTTGGGCCAGTACATACCTCTTGTTAGTGCCAGGGTTAGGTCCAGATGCTAGGTTTTTGATGTTCTTTCCACTATACTGTGTTGTTTCTTACCCAAGAATGGAATAAAATTTCACTTAATAGAGTGTGCCTGCCTGCCCTTTTGCAAATTAGGGCTCTCAAAGTATGGTTATGTTCCTTCAGAATGTCTCTCAGGTTTGTCCCTTTCTCTCCATTCTACTAACATTGTATCACACCTGAACCATTTTAAGAGCTTCCTAGCTTTTCTCCCCAGGGCTCATCCAGTCCATCCTGGGTATCACTTGTCTCCCTTCAACACTGAACCATGCGATAATATGAGCCAGAAGTTTCATTAAAGCTTATCTAATATAAACTTTGCATTTGGACATACAAGGAACCAGAATCCTAGAGACTCTAAATGACTTGGCTAATGCCATAAAGCTAATTAATGGCAGACCCAGGACGATACCTCAGGCATTTGGCCTTTAAGTCTCATACTCTCCAGCACACCAAGCTTTTACCATTTCAATTATCTGCTCAAATATCTATAATGGCGACCACTTCAAATCCAAGGGCCTATGTCTGGCTTTCAAGGTTCTTGTTGAATCTGACTCATCTTAGCTTCAAGACAGACCCCCATGCTTCCTTTTGCTCTGGTCAGGCTGGCCTCCTCACTGCTCTCCATGCCTGCCATGCTCATGCTAACTTGTTCCTCAAGAATGCTCTCCTCATGTTCCCATAGTACCCTAAGATTTACCAAATGTTTTCTTTGTGTAACCTTGTGAGGTACACAAGGCATGGTCTTCCAACGGAGGATGGACATTTCTTGAATGCAAGCATTTTGTTTATTCCTTTCTACATAATTCCCCCACTCCCCAAACTCCCGGTAATGTCAAGAACACAGTAAATGACACTATGCACTGCCACTTAAATTCCTTAAAATGTGAAAAACACTTTGCTCCTATAATCCCATTTAAGCCTTAAGGACTAAATCCATTAAGTTTAATGAAATCTTTCACTCTGCAGAGGGCAGATACCCATTTTAAAGATGAAGGAACCCAAACTATAGAGGTTAACTGTCCTGCTCATGGTCACAGAACTCATAAATATCAGAGGTTAGATTCCAACCCTGACATTTCCATAACATTCTGTCTCTGAAGCCCATGATTTATTAGTATTGTTCAGTGAATGAATGAATGAATGAATGAATGAATGAATGAATGAAGTAAGGCTTCTCTCCCCACTTGATCTCCAGGCCCAAGCACAAATTCAACCAACTGGCTTTGTTGTAAGCTGACAGTAAAAGGAAGGATTCTCAATATCAAAGACAAATATCTACATTTTGATTAAATGGTAATTTTATGTATATAGTAGAACATAAAATATAGAGGAAAGGAGATAGAGGAAGTGATCTGCGACTTCTATCCCCTTTAAATAAGAATGAAATAAAGAACTTAAAGGGTCATATGAGTAACTACATGCCTGTGATGTGAGGAACAGACTAGTTAAGTTCAGGGATGCTCATGAACAGGCTGACTTGAAGAATGACAAACGGTGAGACCACAGACATTCTTGAAGACAATCTCTAAATGACAGAGGGGTTGTAACTGGCATCCTGGGAGGGAGAACCCCATCCCTTGCACAGGTGTACTCAATCACACATCCCTGAGGGACTGACAAGAACAATGATAACAATTAATGCTTTCAGGACTTATTTACATTTTCTTCTTTTAAAATGTGATCCAGCTATTTAATAAGTAATTACAACACAAGAATGCAAAATACATATTTTATAGGGTTGAACTTGAATAAGTTGGCAGGATATTGAATACAGCATTAAGATAAATACTGATGCTTCCTAATAGTTGGCTATTGACCATAAGATATACAAGGAAATAAAAGCAACTTGAAAAGTAGTAGAATATAACATTATAGCCCCAGTTATATTTTCACAGGAAAAAAAAAGGTGTTTGTGTGTGAAGGTGGGAGCGGAAGTGGCATAGTTATCAATTTCTAAGGAACACATACCTCAGACATTCTAATTTTGAGTTACTGTTAATGTTAGACTTTCAAATGAATAGGAGGTAGAATGTATTCTAAAATATCTAAGGAAATTCAACATACTGCACAGTGTTTTAGTCTGAAGAATGAAAATGTATATTGTTCATTATTTGTCACAAAGAAGTGGTATCTGTTTTTTCAATATACCAAACATGTGCTTAAGTTATTAAAATATATAATGGTACATTCAAATAAAATCTTCTGGAGAAACAGTTGTATTAGAGAGAATGAAAAGGAATCCCACAGTATGAGTGTACTTGAATTAAATAAATCAATGCCTGGCATATTTTTATTATTGTTTCATCGGGAATTTGTTATAAAACTACTTGTTTTTTTTCCAATGGGAAAATGCTTTCATATCTCATTAAGATTCCTTATTTGAATTTATTACATGAGGAGCACAATTGGATTGTACAACAAAACATGCTGGGGATATATTTTACATTCTTGGAAAAATCTCACTTTTCCAATGATATGTTAATACCATGTTTAGTTGAAAAATCTACATACTTAAAATTGCTACTAATTTTGACCAATATTTAACAAAAATCGCAAGCACGTTTTTGATATCCAAACTAGTAAATAGAATATAAAAAGTTATGTGTATTTATGACCAGACTAGTGAATTTAAAGAAATGGAAAATGACTGATCTCCTTTTCTGTTCCTGATGGAGGATGCTGTAACCCTTTTCTGTGGTTTTTCTTTGGCTGGACATCAAAAACTTCACATGCCAGGTTAATACATGTAAAACCTTTAAGTCTCCTGAATCACATTCTTAAAAGTTCACGTAGATTTGCACAATTTTTAGATCAGATGAACCTCCATAACTTTTGAATCCAGCAAGATGTCCATGGATACAGTTAAATATTTTGGTCATTTAGGGTAAAACTCCAGAACATTGCCTGGAAAATACGGATATAATATGGTTGCACAATTCATTTCGTGGAGTCTTCTGGAACCCCAAGTATAAATAAACCCCAATATATATTTCCTTTTGTATTTTATTACAATATTGTAGCTCTGAAGAAATATTCAAGTAGTTCAAAGTGATCACTAGCTAGAACTTGATTACAACTAAGTAAACTTTTTGTTTAAGTGAGTGATTACAACATTTAAAATATAATCACAAAAACGTTGAGGCTTATTGGCAGGTTAAATCTTCTTTCTTTTTCTTCATGGATTGACAGAATATAGAAAACTACACTGGAAATGAAATAACTACAAAACCAGAGAAAGTCCTCTTTGGGATTTCCTTAACTGCTCCTCTCTGATTTCAGCTGTTGTGACAATGAGACTAAGACTTTTATCAATTCCCCCTAAAAACATACTGCCTCTAGAAATGCTTAGCTAGACTTTCATATATATATATATTAAGGTTTTATAACATCATAAAATGTGAATGGCTACTATCATGAATGTCTTAAATGAACTTTTAGGGGAAAAGAGAGGGTTTTTGTTATTGTTGTTGCTGCTTTTAAAGATTCCACATATTTCGTTTTTCTTTCTAAAAGATCTGAACCTAGGTCAAAGTTAGAAGTAATAGTATGTCTTCATTTTCCTGGGTCAATAAAATGAACTCTCACTTTTCTTGCCTTTCTGTGTCACTTTTCTCCCATCCCTAACTTCAGATAAAAGAAAAATGATATTTTGGCTAAACAGACTCTTACCTCTTATTTTGTGTGTGTGTGTTTAACTTGATATGTTATCAAAGTAACTATATAATAAATGACAAGAAGATCAACTGGAACAATCAATTGGGTCTGTTCCATCTTTAAAATGAAATATTTTAAATGATCTTTTCAAGCACTTTCTTGTTTGTAAAATGCTTTCGCTTATATGCTAAATACCATTAACAAAGAATGATTATTATTCCCTTAGGAATTGGCCAGAGATCAAGTCAAAATGTTGCTGCATCATAAACTTTAGAAAAAGCAGTCATAATGGACCGTGACTTTGAAAACTGTGTCTCACATTAAATCTGAGTCACACATCCTTGGAGAAAAAAGGGGGAAAAATCAAAATATGCCTGAATAATGAAGAGGCATCATATCATTCATCAGTGACATGAGGTCACCAGTCTAGTGAAAATTTCAAGTGAACACATTAGGATAAAAATAGATTTCTTACAACTGGTTGCCATCTGAATCAAGATTAGAAAGAAAACAAAATATAACTGAATTGTTTGTCCCCTAAAGGGAATGTTCTTAATCATTTGGAAGTTGACGTTTCTTTTATCATAATTGTGCTGAGTTGTTTTCATGAGTCAGAAGTAAGCACACTCATCAACAGAATCTTGCCACACAGGCAGATGTAGCTGAATCCTGAGTTCAGACAAGACAAAAGGAACAAAATGAGCTTCTGATCATGCCAAGACTTAGTCATGAAAGAAACCAGACAGAAGACAGTAAGACAGACTTACTCAAGTAGAACTATCATGAGACTAGAATATCCATTGAGTAACCTCTCCCAACACCACATTTCCATTTAAACAAAAGTGGATGACAAAGGTCAAATAGCCATTTTTAATCTGGTCGACCCTGATTTCTTAGAGACTGTGTGCCAAAGACAGAGTCCTAGACCAGAAGTCAGAAGATCTGGGCTCTATTTTTTTCCCCTAACAATTCATTACTAGCTATATAACTGTAACTTTGAGCAAGTCAGTCCACCTCTTTGAATCTGTTTCCCAATCTATAGAATGAAGGGACTGGCCCAAATGACTTTTAAAGTTCCTTCTACTTCTGCCTTCTAAAGATTTAATAGGCTACACTGTGTCAACTACCTTAAGAAGAAAAGATGCTGAAAGGTACCCATATTCAAAAATAGTAATCCACTATCTTTTCACTCCTAATACAAAATAAAATATTATGCCATTTTAAAGGTGTGGTTATTTGATTACAATACAGAAACAGATATTTATAAAGTTATGAGATATGGGGCTAGAGGTAAACAAGTTTTTTTGCATAATGAATGAATGAATAAAAGTGTTTTTTAAGTGCTGTGTACAAAATGCGACATTCAGTACTGGGGAAAAGAGAAAAGCTAGACAGTCCCTGCTCTCAAGGAGCTCATAGTTTAACAGGAGACAACTTGAACAGAAAGTTTCAGCTAGAAATCAGATGGCAAAACTAAGTGAATCTTAGGGTACCACAGCAAAGCTGAAAGAATGCATTTTAATACCATTTCCATGGAAAAAACCTTATTTATTTCCAAAGCTAAACCATTAGACAGTGCCAGTGACTTTGGTTGTGAGCACTTTTTTTCTGAGTCTTCCTAAGTAACATGAACTTCCTAAAAAAGTCTTGGCAGCTAATATGTTACTCAAGTCCAGTCTAGCTATACCAAAGTCATTGTAACAGTGGCTTTCTCTTTGCCTTCAAGAAAAGACACATTTCAAACTCCTTCTGGGACAGGCAAACATGAAACATGCAATTATGGTACTATTTAACAAAACAACTTCTTTTCAGATATTTGCTGATACATCCCAACCTCTTAGATGTCAATACCCAAAGTTTATTCAGCATTCACTAATGAGTCAACATCTTATAATCTGATTTAAAAGTAAATGGTCATGAATTAGTTCCAATTGCCAAGTCAAAGGGTGGAGAGTAGGTGTCCCATAGAAAGTCTGAGGAAGGCCTGAAGAATTTCTAGAAGAGATGAGGGAAGGGCAGCAGTCCAGGGCACCCTTTGCTTTGATGTGTAGGGTGAGGTTTCTGGATTTGCTTCACAGGGAAGTCACCACAGAGATTTAAGGAGGGCTGCAAGGAGAGGAGTAGCAGCAGGGAGGAGAGTTTGGAGGGGATGGGAATGAAGGCAGAAAGTCTGCTAAGGATAACACCACAACAGTTCTGGCAAAACATCATGGCTTCCTAGACAAAGACTATGGCAGTATGGAGGAAAGGGGCTACAAGATACACCATGTAGAAAGAAGGAGAAAGTAGGTTTAAATAACTAATTTAGTATGTTTCACCAAGAAAGGAAATGAGTTAAAAATTACTTCCAGGGTTGGAATGATGGAATAAAATAGCAGTGCCTACCCTCATGGGTTCATGAACATAAGGAAAAGATCCTGACAAAAAGATTAGCAGCTTCGTTTATACCATATTCAAACTCAGTTGACAGTGGGTCAACCAGTTCAGATATTTTTTTCTTTTTTGCTTTTTGGAGGGCAACTGGGGTAAACTGACTTGCCCAAGGTCACACGGCTAGTTTGTATGTGTGTGTCTTAAGTTTCTGAGGCCCAGATTGGAACTCAGGTCCTCTTGACTTCAGGGCCGGTGCTCTCTTCACTGTGCACCTACCCACCCCCTTTATTTTTTTCAGTTCACATAATTTTTAAGTGCTTCATGGCTCTAACACTAGAGAATAAATCTAGTGGTAGGCAACATATTTGTAAAATACTTATAAATCAATACAAGCAGATGTTCCTCCATTAAATCTGATGCAAAGTGAGATTAAGAAACCAGTGACAGTACCCTTGGTGAATGATATTGTCAGATAATAGCAATTTATTACTCAAAACATCTCCCAAATTTGAGGCAGCAATAATTACTCTTTTTGAAGCTAGAATCTGTTGTTTCTTAAACCTTCCCCACTCACAAAGTCATTTATACCAATACTCCAAACTTGCTGAACTCTAATTCAGTATGTATTTCATCTTATACTTCATTTTCTATTTTATTTATAATCTTGTAATTTTCTATAATGAAACCTAACATTTATATTATACTTTGCATTTGTTCATATAGTTCTCATCAGACAGCTAGAAAACCTAAGATTCTGAGGGATTAAGTGATTTTCCCACAGTAACTTAAGTCAGAAGTAAGATTCAAATCCAGGTCTTCCTAATTGCAAGTTTAGAGAGAAAGGCTCTATATGTGCAAAAAATTTTATAGCAGTCATTTTTGTAGTGGCAAAGAACTGAAAGCTAAGGGGGTGCCCATCAACTGGGGAATGACTGTACAAATTATGGCACAGGAATATAATGGGATATGATGAAAGAGATGGTTTCAGAGAGACCTGGGAGGATTTATCTGCATGAACTGAGGCAGAGTGAAGTAAGCAAAACTAGGAGAACAACTTATACAATAAAACCAACACTGCCAAAATAAACAGCTTAGAGAGACTTAAGAACTCTAATCAATACAGTGATCAACAATGATTCCATAAGGCTGAAGATAAAGAATCTTATCCAACCCTTGACAGAGAGATAATGGCCTACTCTGTAGAATTTTTACACATGGGCAATACGGAAAATTGTTTTATTTGACTATACTTACTTGGTACAAGGGTGTGTTTTTTTCTGGGGTGGGGCAAGTGGAATGGGGGGGGACATGCTTTATAATTAAAAAAAACAAAGCATTCACTATATAAAGCAAAATGCACACATATGAAAAATTAAATGATATAGGCACTGTTTCCTTTTCTAATCAATATTTGTATAATGTTCCTCTTGTGAATGACATACACATTAAATATCTCACCCTACAGGAGAGCAGGGAGGAAGGGGATGAGAGAGGAAATAATGGAAGGGAGGGCAGGCTGGGGCGGGGGGAGGGAAGTTGGAAGCACCCACTTTTGAAAAGGGACAGGATCAAAGTAGATAATAGAACAAATGGGGGGTGGGAGAGGATGGAAGGAAATATAGTCAGTCTTTCACAATATATCCACTATGGAAATGCTTTGCTTAGCTACACATGTACAACCTATACTGAATTGCTTATCTTCCCAGTAAGGGTGGGTGACAAGGGAGGAAGGGAAAGAATCTGGAATTCAAAGTTTTAAAATCAAATATTTAACGTGTGTGTGTGTGTGTACACATACACTATTATTACTATTACTTTACATGTAACTGGGAAATAAGCTATACAGTCACTGGGACATAGAGATCCACCATGCCCTATTGGAAAGTCAAAGGGGGGATGGGGGAAGATATTGGAGAGAGTAGATTGGGGGAGCGTATATTCAGTGGGATCGCTATTTTGGGCTGGTGGATAGGGGAAAAATGAGAAAATTTGTAACTCAAAATCTTGTGGAAATGAATGATGTAAACTAAAAAACAAAAGAGAGAGAGAAATGTTCCTCTTGTGACAGAGAAAAAATAATCTAGATAATCCTTTTCTTCTTTAGCACAGTATTATTTATGATGCCTTAAGTAACAGGATGGAGATTCCGATGATCAAAGACCATCTCAAACTGAACTTTAAAACACTCAAAAACATAAAAGAACACAAAATTACAAGTTCAATAAATAGTGCATAGCCCTCTAGTATTTTGATAATGCAAATTTTTGTGAACAATATTCTTCAAATATAAATGCTTCTTCGAGCAAAATATATAAAACAATGAATACTTGTCTCATGGCTATGACTATTCCTTCAGAGTCATAACTCTATGACCAAAAAATCTCAGAACACAAGGCTTGGAATTTTAATTTGTTATTGAGAAATAACTAGTTCACTAGTTCAGGGAAAGAAGAAAGGAGAAAATGAAATAAAAGTTCTGGACACCCAGAAATGAAGTACCTAGAAATTTATTCAGTGATGACAACAAACATTCAAATGCTTGATTACAAAGCTCTGGGCTAGATGCTTGGAGTGATATATAATCCAGACAAGAAGTCCCTTCTCCATAGGGTTTTGGGCAACTAAATGACTTAGTGGACAGAGTATTGGCTTGGAATGAGGAAGACCTGAGTTCAAATTCAGCTTCAGACACTTATGAGACCCTGGGTTTACCTTAATCCACCTGGAGAAGGAAATGGCCACCAACTGCAGTATCTTTTTTTTTCCCCCTGCTTTTTGGAGGGGAGAAGGTAGGGCAATTGAGGTTAAGTGACTTACCCAAGGTCACACGGCTAGTAAGTGTTATGTGTCTGAGGCTGGATTTGAACTCAGGTTCTCCTGACTCCAGGGCCAGTGTTCTGTTCACTGCGCCACCTAGCCACCCTATTCCAGCAATGTTATTGAGAAAACCCCACGGACAGTATGGTCTCCAGGCTCATGAACAGTTGGATATGACTAAATCAACAATGACAGTAACTCAGGGGCTTTACAATCCTGATCCACATATATGTGTGCATTCACTTGTGAATGTATGTTCACACAGCTTTTGTTACAGGGTTAAGAATTCCCTTAAAATCCTGAGGCAAATTCCCCAGGGCAGCTAGAAATTTTTATTTGCCATATATAATTAAAGCTTCCAATGCCTCACTGTGGGAAGGCTTATCAACCCTGGCCTCTACCAGTAAAGTATAAACTCTGGCAAGTGAGAAAAGCTTTGAGTATATGTCTGGTGATATATTAAAATATATTTGATTCAAGGATGAACCTATCTATACTTAAAGAGCATTACTATGAAGGTGGCCACAGAGTGATAGTTTTTTAAAATTTATTTTTACTTTTTTAGCATGAGCCATTAGAGAATGTTTCAATCTATGGTGGTGGTGGAAGTACTCAGCCTGTAAAAATTAAAATACAATGATACAGCAAGAAATCAGACTAAATCCATTTGTTAAGGATTGGTTAACATTCTTCCCCATCAGGCCTTAAAAAGTACTTTGATTAGTTGTTTAAAACACTTAGTATATACATTATAATTATTTTATATTGATATAATTATGTAATTTCACCTAACAGCTTTAAACCTTAAGGGCTGAGACTTTGTCTAATTAATTTCCCATAGTACAGTGCTATGTACTGCTGAAATTAGACTGGATTGTGTATCTTGGAATTTTTGTGTTAGAAATCATTAATATGAATTAAAATGAATCAACACATGTATAAGATTGGATGAGAGAATTAAGATTTATATCCCAGAATATAAATTTTCAGCTAAAGTAAAGTGGGATAAAGAAAGTATAAGCCAATTACAACAGATAAACTTAAATTAGTAAACTCCCATTTACCAACGTGCTTACAAAAATGATGTTAAGTTTGGGTCATACTGTATTAATAATTCATTTCTAAATGTTATAAGTACTTTGCAACCTTTTCTATCTAGAAACCAAAGGAATTTCTTTATATGTAAATGTGAATAATGCTTGAAACATATTCATTTGTGATATTTATAAGAATGATTCCCAATTCTTATTTCCTAACACTTCAAGAAGAGGGAGGAAGTTTCTTAATTTAAATCAACTAAATTGACTTCCTAATAGAGGCAGGGAGAATATAGAGAGAATCACTAAAGCTCATTTTGACCTTGGTTTCAAGCACCTTATAGCCTTAAACTTCTAACAGTATTTAATTAGAAACTAAAGAAGGTCATTCTATCAAAGATTTAGCATTCTCAAGACTCTCACAGAACATTCTTAATGGAGAGATAACATGTAAACAAATAACTATAAATAAAAACGTAAAAAATCAAATGGAGAGATATGAGACATTGGAGAAGGAATCTCTTGCTGGGGAATGGAGAACTCCATGGAGGAAATATCAACTTGTCTTAAAAATAAGAGAAGGATTTCAAAAGGGAGAGTAAAGTAAGCCACTGCAGGCATGAGGATAGGAATTCGTTTTGCTGGCATGCCCAGTTTAACCTCACTGCATATCTACTAGGCCAGAATTTCTCAAACTTCTGGTCTTAGGACTCTTTTACGTTGCTAAAAGTTATTGAGGACTCTTTACACCCTTAAAAAATTACTGAAAAGGGGCGGCTAGGTGGCGCAGTGAGTAGAGTGTAGGCCCTGGAGTCAGAAGGACCTCAGTTCGGATCCGACCTCAGACACTTAACGCACACACAAACAATACCTAGCCGTGTGACCCTGGGCAAGTGACTTAACCCCAATGGCCCTCCAAAAAGAAAAAAAAATTACTGAAGATCCTAAAGAGCTTTTGTTCATGTGAGTTACATTTACTGATATTTACCCTATTACAAATGAAAAAATTTTAAAAATTTTATTAATTCATTTAAAATATAATAATGAACCCACTAGATATCAACATAAACAACATATTTGTATGAAAAATAACTATATTTTCCAAAACGAAGTTTAGTGAGGAAAGTGGCATTGTTTTATATAGGATTAACAGGAGAAAGCTAAATCCTCCGTTTTGCTTCTTCATACGACATGCTGCATTAGCTGAAGTAAATGTAAAAAATATGGCCTCACACAGATATGTAGCTGGAAAAAGAGGGGGATCATTTTAAATAGGAAAACCATGTCTTAGTATTGTTACTGCTCTCAAGGGCCCCCTAAAAGAGTCTAGGGGACCATAGACCATTAAGATTCACTGACATAAACCAATACACAGAAGCAGGAGATAGCAGAAAGATATTGAAGAACGCTAAATAGTCTAATTTAACAAACTGCATAAATGAGGTTAGTGCAAAATAATATTGTACAAAGGCAGTTTGTAATCTCATTATGGAGGACCTTGAATATCATGATGAAGAACTTGTATGCTGTCTTATAGGCAAAAGGTAGCTACTAAAGGCAGGTCTTTGAATTTTTAGAATAAATGCCTGAATTATATCACCAAACTGTTAATAAAATGAAGACTACTTGGAGTGTGCATAAGTTCTTATAAGTGAACTTATTTTTAACTAGTCCTTACGCACAGTTGTTTTGGGTCGAAGAAAGGAGGTATTCAAATTTTCTGTGTTTAAACTAGAGAGAAGGAAAAAGAGGAGTAGGAACAACAGGTTATCTTTCTACATAAGGAAAAAGTGAAAAGTGGAATGCCAGTTAATATGACAACATGGTATTCTCCTCTCTCCTTTCCCCATTCCTCCCTCACCCCAAGGTGTTTAAATGTCTCACATTTTTCACTGAAACATCAGGATATGACCTAAGAGAGGGGAAAAGGAGGGTAGGGGAAAGGAATCAAACTTAATATGGAGCAGGAGAATCTAGAAACCCCATTCTACCCAGAGGTCCTATAAATACCCTTTGCCTACACACAGCCATCCCATCACCATCTGGTACCACCCTATAATCTACAATGTTACTTGTGATGATTACAGATAGAATAAAGTAATATGGTTCTGTATCTTTCCCCAATTAGAGAACCGAACAAAATCCAGGAGAACTCTCAGATAGAAAGATAAGAAAGAGATTTGCAAATTTTGGGTGCATTTTGCTACACTAATAAGATTTAAGAAAAAAAAAAGTTCTGTCAGATAAGAGGACCTAATAAAGATGAAGCCCTCGTTTTCTGATGTTGGTTTGCAAAACAGGGGTTAAATGTTAAGACCTTTGCAAACTTGTATAACTTCCCCTCCATTGGTTATTTTAATTCCCTGTTCACCTTCCTGTAGTATTCAGTAATAAAATTACTAAGACAACTAAAAGATGCATTGTGTGTTCTTTTTAGGTAGTCTGGAAAGAGAAAAAAAAGTCTATGTCTTCTCCCACAGACAAAAATGGATAAGGTGGAATTTGTGCAAGAGGAAAAGAACAGTGTGGCTCAGCAATAAGTTGCCATACCATTCTCAAAGATAAGTCAATCACGTAGAGGCTTCACAAAAGCAATTAAGTGACTTGTTGACAAATTAATTTTTTGAATGAATGAATAAGAAACTTAAGCACTGTGCTCTGCCCTGAATATACAAATATTAAAGGGAGATAGTCATTCAATCAACCAACATGTCTGTTTTGTGTGTGTCTTGTGCTGTGAGAAGACAGAGATAAATAAAACATGATTCTTTCCTCGAATGGATTTTATGACCTAGTAGAAGATCTGATAGTCTAAGACAATCCACTGGTTACCTTCCCATTTTCTTCCTCCAAGAGTCAGGAAGACCTGAGTTCAAAACTGGCTTCAGACACTAGCTGTGTGAATCTGAGTAAATCACTTAACCTTGTATTTTTGTTTTGAGAAACCTCAGTTTTCTCAACTGTAACAGCCCCTACCTCATAAGCTTGTGAGGATCAAATGATATGATATTTGTAAAGTGTTTATACCATAGTGCCTGACACATAGTAGGCACTATATAAATTATCCTTTTCTCTCCCAGCCATTCTGTAAGGTTCAACGTTAATGTCATTTCCTAAATGACCCAATCAGTAATGATCCTTCCTTATTCAGTAATGGAATAGACTTTGCAGGTCACTTACAGACTTATCAAGTTTCCATAGTATTATGGTCATTATGTTATTGTTATTGTTACTCATCCTTCATTCTTGAAGAGGACCAATGACATCAGGAGGGTGAAGTCCTGACTTGCGTTTAAATTGGCTTTAAGTGAGGCAGAGCTGTGCAAAGTTGACAACCTTACTCTCTCCTCCAGTCATTCCAGTCCAGTGACAAGACAAAATTATGTGTGCTGACCTCTCCACTACACCTTCCATAAAGACAAGCATGTTTTACTTAATTCTGTTATGCACAGTAAAGTACTCTACAGATAGGCTTAAAAAAATTTTTTTAAAGAGAGAGAGAACTGAATTGTCAATTCATTACAAACGATTAAAGGAAAACTATTCTTTTCCCCCTTGGATAACGAAAGTTTGGTAGGGCAGATACGGAGCAAATCTTTATAGAGTTCTTTGTATAAGCATTACTGAGAATCCAGTCTATTAACTGGTGAAAACGAACACTTTAAAGAAGGCATTATGTGGGAAAACAAAACAAACACTGATCCTGGCAAATTAAAGTTAGCATTGGGTTTCAATGTAGTTGGCAAGAGTGCAGAATCAAATTTGTCAAGTATATTGAAAAAAATATATATTTATTTCCTTAAGTAATATAATATTTAAAACAATATGTTTGAAGAAATACTTTATTGACACCTTTAAAAATTTGCAGCAAAAATATTTTATGAAAGAGATCAATTTTTATTACTTTATTCTTCTCTCATTGTTCCTAATGTTCTTTACTCAAACTTAGTGTGATTTTTTTTTTGCTTTTACTTCCTTTCATTAGCAACTTTTCAGTCAAATAATTTCCCAGATAACTTCAGAACAATTGGTGATGTTTCCCCAAGGAAACAGCCAGCTAATGACAATAATAAATAATATTTTAAGAAATGTACTTCTGGTAGAAAAAGATGATTGTTGAGCTTTCCTGTCAAGCAATATAAGTCACAGTTAAATGTATTTGTTTTTAATCAAATCAGCCTTTATATAAATTTCAACTATCATCAATATAATGGACTATTATTGAACTAATAAGCCTGAGGTGTTGACCAGTCCAACCTCTTTTTCCCATGGATAAGGGAACTTTGTTTTGCCCCTAGGAAAGGAAACTGAGGATAGAATAGTTCCATGTGATCAAGCAGCTATTTATTATAATATTGATTATATACATTTATATAAACTTACAATAAAGTGTTATATTACATGGTTAAAGAATTTGGTCATAAAGTCATAGAATTCTAGAGCTGTAAAGTACCTCAGAGATCATCTAGTCCAAACCCTTCATTCCACAAAAGAGATAACTGAGATGCAAAGAGACAGTCTCATTTATCACATATTTTTTTAGTAGAAAATCACCATTACCTCTCATGTACAGACTGAGAAGTATCAAAGGATTAGAATATTTTATGTACATATACAGACACATACATAAATACATATTTCTTGAATATAATTTAATATTTGATGACTCAAAAAGTACTTTAGGACCTTATCATTGTCATGAACCTCAATTATCAGAGTATTATGCAAGTATGCAGAAGAGCCAGTTAATAAAGAACTCATCACGTTGGATAAAATCACTTCTACTGTGATTAAACTGTGGACCTAGTGATATAACTACTAAGTATATAACCCAATGGGGTCAAAGACAATGGCAAAATTCCCATATATACCAAAATATTTGGAGCAGGACATTTTGTGACAGCAAAACAAAAGGGGGCATTATTTGGAGAATAGTTGAATTGTGATATGTTGATATTATTGTGCCTTAAGAAATAATATGAGGAGTTCATAAGATTAAAGATTAAAAAACCACTCTACACCTTCATCAAATCCCTTCCACAGGGAAAATCAACTCTTCATTGATGTTATCTATAATAATGTCATTAGAATTAGACATGAGATAAGAACTAATGTTTATTATTTTCCAATATAATATATTGGAAAATAATATATATCCTCCAGCTTATTTAAAATGTTTTACCTATAGCCTGAATTCATTATAGTTCCAGAAAAAATGGGATTGAGATGCCATTTGTTAAGCATATTCTAAATGGTTTATAATTTTTCTTGAAGATTTCTATAGCCTCAGAGAACCCACAAATCACTGAATAATATTCCAATTAACAGCTATCCTGTCATCATTTATATGTAAAAGGACATGTGTCTCACATAAGTGGATGAAATTAGTTTAAATAATACCATTTGACGTTGATAGGAAAATTTGTTAAATGATTTGATGAATCCTAAAGTTGAGTGAGAACTATAAGGGAATAAAATTCATGTCACTGATAAAGGCTACTTATGTCTCTTTGGTTACATTAAATTAAGATGTGAGTCTTTATAATCATTATCTATTCACTTGGAAAGTTTCAACAGCGACATAAAGACACAATCGAGGGGCTGCATCTTCCATTTCAAAATGTCATGTGAAATGTGAAAGGTGCTAGACACAAAACTGATCCCCCAAATTGTCACTTTATTTACTTCTTCACTGAAAGCGATTTGTTCAAAAACAGAAAATCAGGTCATTTTCATTGTGCTGCTTGTGTGGACCTGGATTTTATGGCCTCAAAGAACAATTTTACTGAGATTCAACTGTGATGCCTATTAGAGCTGCGTATGTATGAAAGAACACTGCACAAGGGAATCACTCTCTAGAACAAAAAATTCTGCCACCCTCTCTCTCTGTCTCTTGCTCTCTCTCTCTGTCTCTCTGTCTCTCTCTCTGTCTCTGTCTCTCTCTCTCTATCTCACACACAAACACACACACACACACACAACACACACATTTTCACAGTTTCCATTTCTACATGTTATCAATCTTCTATAGGAAGCCACGTTTTAAACAACAGATGAGTTCCTAAAAGTTCCTCATTTAAATAAATTTTTCATAAATTAAGTCATTTTAAATGATTTTCATGAACACTCTAATGGTTTCTCTTGTCAAATGAGGTTTCTATTTCTAATATGTAGGATGATTATTTTGTTTTTGGAAGTTTTGAATATTTCAATGGTAGCTTTTCTCTATTGTTGGGTTTTTTTTTTTGAGTATTTTTTTTTTTTTGAGTATTTTAATGGCAGCTTTTCTTAACAGAAGCCATACTGTACTCTTTTTTCCTTTGTCCTCTAATCAAAACCAACAAACTTTTCCCACTAACTGAGGTAGCTGGGCATAGCTAATGTTTCAGTTAGGACATTTCAAATTAAGATTGATTGGAAGTTTTTGTAAAGATAATAGAATGGTAGGATGCTGGCCTTTCAATTGAAACCCTAGATTCATGTCTTGCCTCTGATATGGACTAGCTGTGTAACCCTAGGCAAATCACTCCAACTTTCAGGCAACCCTTTACATTTTTTTTAAATTAAAAAAGTATTTTTTATTTCTTTTAATCAGCCCAGATCTACATTCTCTCCTTCCAGTCCTCCACTCCCTATAGGTAATACAAGAAAAACAATTTCATTATGAACATGTATAGTCAATCAAAACAAATTTCCACACTGGTCATGACCAAAAACCACATTTATCTCATTCTGCATTCTGAGTCCTTCACCTCTCTATCAGGAGTGGGGTAGCATGTTTCACCATTAGTTCTCTGGAATCTTGGTTGGTCATCATACTGATAAGAGTTTAGCACAATAGTATTCCATTCCCAGATGTATATCATTATATATTATAACTTGTTCATCTGTCCCCCATTTATGGGTACCCCCTCAAGTTCCTTTTGTCACTTCAAAAAGACCTATAAATATTTTAGTACATTCATAGATTTTGTTTTGCTTGAGACTAATCTCTCTCTTATCCTACTTTCCTCCTAGATCCGCCTCCCTCCTTCTCCTCTTTATTTTCTATTTCCATTTTGAGTTAAGTGTCTTTCTATATCCAGCTCTGCATGTGTGTGTATGTGTGTGTGTGTGTATTCTTCCTTGTTTTTACCAGTTCAGATGAAATTGACATTTAAGTGTAAGATATTCTCCCTCATCCCCTCCTCCTTGTTTGTTTAAATGACTATTATGCACCCTGATTACAGGAGATAATTTCCTCTAATCTTTTCCCTTTCTACCCTCCTCCCAAAGTATTAGCCTTCCCTTTTCTTTCTATCATTTTCTTAAGATCATCAAGACTTAAAGGAACCCTTCCCAGGCCTTGTTTAAATTGGATTCCTTCTATAAACCCTGATGATGATAGGGTTCAGAGTGGACACATACATCATCTCCCCACATTTGAATGCAAGCAATTTATCCTTGTTTAATCCTTAATAATTTGTTCATTCATGTTTACCTTTTCATGTTTCTCTTTATTCCTGTGCTTGAAGTTTTTCTATAGTTCTGATCTTTTTATCAGGAATGCTTAGAAGTTTTCTGTTTCATTAAAGATCCATTTTTCTTTCTCCTTAAGCATTGCATACTTAGTTTTGCTTGATAAATTATCCTTTGTCGTAAGCCCATCTTTTTTTTCCTTTTTGGAATACTGTATTGCATTTTTTCTGCTCCTTTATAGCAGTGGTTGCTAAGCTGTGTGTGATCCTGACTTGGTACTTGAATTCCTATTTTCTGGCTGCCTGCAGTATTTTTTTCTTTGATCTGGAAGCTCTGACCACGATGTTACTGGGAGTTTCATCTTGGGGTTTCTTTTAGTAGCTGACCAACAGATACTTTCTATTTCTTCTTTGTCCTTTACTTCTAAGATAACCTATGCATTTTTCTTTTAATATTTCTTGAAAAATTATGTCTTTTTTTTTTTTTTGGTTATAGGATTCAGAGTTAATGAATCTTAAATGTTTTTCCTCCAGCTATTTTTCAGGTCAGTTGTTTTTGTTATGGTTTTACATTTTCTTCTGGGTTTTTTTTGTTTGTTTTTTAGACTTTTGCCTTTGTTTTAATATTTCTTGTTCCTTATGAAGCAATTGGATTCTATTTGGTCCATTATAATTTTTCAGGGAGTTTGTTCCTCGGACAAGGTTTTGTTGATTCCCTTCCTAAATTCTTTCTTCCACAAATCTCACCTCTTTTCTAATTTTTTTCAAGAGCTTTCATTTCACTTATAAAACTATTTTAAAACTCTTCTTTTTATCTCTGCCAGAAATTCTAGTTGAGCTTATGCTCTGTTTTTCTCTGAGGCATTGTTTGAAGATGTTTTGGAGTCATTCTCATCTTGCGCATTTGTTTCTTAAGTATCCCTACCTGTCACTATACATAACAGCTTATTATGGGGGGGGGGGTTGTTTTTTTTCTCATTCCCCAGTCTATTTCCTGACTTTAGATTTGATGTTACATGGCAGCGCTCTACGGCACTTCTGGAGGGAAGGGGTCCTGTCGTTTTCTTGGAGGTATGTGCAGTGTTGTTCCAGGATCTCAGGGATGGGCTGGGGACTTGCAAGTTTCCAGTGTTCCCAAAGTGATCTGATCCAGAACAAAGTCTGACTGCTGTCCCCAGGCCTGGGCACTAGAGTGCTTTGTTGGGGTGGGCTCCTGGCCTAATCCTGGTCCTAGTGTCTGTAGTCTCTGTGTCTATTTCTCTACACCGTTGGCCTAGACAAAGGACTCGCTGGAACTCTTTTAATATTTCTTCATCAGAATTTGGTCTGGTGTATTTCTGGGTCAGTTTGGAGAAATTTGTGAACAGAAGCTCATCACATAACTTCCTTTTACTCCTCCATCTTGCCTCTACTTCTACCAGCCCTTCCTATTCCCTCCTTAAGTTTCTAAGGTCCAGATGGGATACTGATCTACATGGATAGATTTTTTTTTGATATTGAGAGTTCCTCATGGCAATGAAATCATTGGTCCTGACTAAAGCAAATAGGATTAAATAACAAAATGGCTAAAGTTCTTTGGCATTTTGTGTCATTTGATTATTACCTAGAGAATTCAAAGTTTACTATGCAGTCAAGATGACATCCCCATTCTCTCCCCCTCCTTTTAGTATTCTAGCTCTCTACTCTGAAACATGCAAAGTACTATCCTAGATGGGATCCCAATGAGGGGCAAAGAAAGGCCAACAATGAAGTATCTTAGATCATCATATATTCTACTGGACCATAAAATCCATAAGGGTAAGGGATCATGTCTTATTTAGCTCTGCCTTCTTACAGCACAGGGCATACAACAGGCACTTAATAAATGTTAGTTAAATGAATGACAAACAAAATGAACAAAGAAAGAGTCAGCATTGACTGAATGAAAATAAAGGCATAAAAATCATTTGCCATTTAATGGGACCATGACTATATTTAAGAATTTCAATTCTATAAATTGACCAGAACTCTCAGAGAGACAAAATTTTTAAAAACTAGTATTATTATAAACGACTTATGTATTCAAGTCCTGCACAATATAAAAAAAATATGAGCCCTGGAATATGTAGAGTACTTTACTTTATATCAGTAGCAACAATAAGAAGTGAATTAAAGCTAGTTCTTCAGCATGAAAAGAAGAGAACACAGATGCATGATGGAAGAAGACTGGGACCAAAGGGGAGACAGCTCAGAGAACCATAGAGCTGAGCTTCATGGTACAGAGTATGGGAGGGAATGACCAGGAGAAAGTTCTGCAGGGAGCTGAGTAATGCTAAAATCCCCTGGTGCTCTTCAGCATTTCTTTCAGTGAGGGGTGGGGAACCTGCAGCCTCAAAGTCACATGTGGCTTTCTAGGTCCCTGGATGCAGCCTTTTGACTGAGTCCAAGTCTTATAGAACAAATCCTTTTATTAGAGGACCACTGGTCTGCTTCAGAACATTACAACTAGATACAAGACAAATATAAATAACTGTGCTGGGTTTCAAGGTTTACCACTGGAAATTCAGGATAATAAAAGCAAAATGTTTCTCTAAGAAGCAAAAGCAAATCTATTGGAATTTCCAACAGCCAAAATACACCCATAGTGACTGTGCCACTGATTTAAAAAGTATTAGAATTCTGATTATTTTGGAAGTCCAAAATGTCAAAATCGAGCAATGTGGCTGTGAGAAGAAAAAAAAAAACTTTAACATAATTATAGAAAAGTCAATTTCTGTAGAAAATTCCTGGAGCAATCAAAGCAGTAAGTAACTAGAAAACAATAGGATATGACAATAAAGAATGTTTAATACAAGCTACTCATAAAAGTATATCACACAATTGAAAAATTCTTTATGTAAATACTTTGTGAGTTGGAAGTAATGCCTTCATTCATGTATCCATGTAACAACTCCAAATCTCCCCCAAAATAGATTAGTAACAATTATACTTAACATGAACAAAGTAAAGACATCCGAGATCATGGGATTTTGAACTAGATGGGACCTTAAAGACTCTTCTGCTCTAAGGTCATCATTCTGAAGTTGATGTTTTGAAGAAAATATCTATTACAGCTTGAGGAAAATAATATTATAACTAAAGAACTGCCAACTACCAAAAAAATTCGCAGAAGTGTATCATGATATTAAAGTTTTAGAAATAATCAATTTAAGAACCACCCCCCCCCCAAAAAAATCCAAGTATGAGAATGTTGAATAGCTAGAAGAGATCTTAGAAAAAAACAAAACAAGACATTTTAACTAAATATTTTATCTCACATGTTAGGAAACTGATGAGATGTGGCAAGTTTATAGTTTTGCCCAAGGTCTCAAAGTCAGGAGGAAAGCCAGCTAATGGACCTGGTTCTTCTATGTCCCAGGGCGGTGTTCTTTTCACTACAACATGTATGCTTACTACCCAAAGTTTAAGAGATAGGCCACAGTTCTCAAATTCTCAATATAAAATACCTGCAAGTAAGAGATGAGTAGTTTAACAAAACTGATTTAATTTGCTAATAGAGGATGTTTTTCTATACAGCAGTAGGAACAGTAACAATAGGCCTAAAAGCAGGTCCCTATCAGAAAAATAAATGAATGAACAGGATAAAACTATCAGTGGTAAGTGAGAACTTATTTGTAAATTAGTTAAATTGCATTAAATATGTTCAAATATTTAAAAAATACAAAAAGCTTGGTTCACAACACACTTTTGTTTCTGTTTAGAAGTGCCAAAATGTTGAGATGAAAATAACAGAGATAAAGAAAAATCTGACTCTATAGCCACAATCTGCCTACCTCCTCTGGGGAATGTGGGTGAGAGAGGAAAAGAATGGAGAAATGTGAGCCATCAAGTATTCACGGAAAAATATTTTGGTTATTACAACTACCACAATTTGAGAACTATAAATGTGAAATGTAAATTGGTGGTAATTCCTGTGGTATTCCCAAATTAGATATTTTTAAACTGCTCCCTGCCAAGGTGTTTCTATAAACATGCTAGTGGATTGATATCTGAGAAAAACCCAGAATTGTATATTTACTAGTAGAGGTATCATTAAGAAAAACAAATTGAAATATTTGGAAAGGGTAATATTGATTGATCCAATGATAAACAACTTCTCCTGGAAAAGTCAGACGAGCATTTATCATTGCAATTCTGGAACAGGAGGCCTTCAGCATGTGTGGATTCAGGATTTGTTCTGAATATTTTCACTGAGCTGTGCCAGCCATGCCCTCTCTCTGAACAGTTCCTCTTTGCTTTATCTAATCCCATGGGGGCACAAAGTTCCTTGCAAAGGCAAGAAAAGTATTTATATGGGCATGGGATAGGAGCAGAGGGTGGTGGATAGCATGAAGCTATAAAGTTGATACCATGTATTTTATCCATGGCAGCCTAATTTAGTGGAAGTGGGAGAAGGTAGCTGTCAGGGAGTTCAGGAGATGATCCTAATAAGTCCAAAATCTGAGAGAAGGTATATATGTATATTTATTTGTGTATGTATGTATGTATGCATGTATGTATACTAGAGAAAAACATGAATTTACATGTTCTTTGAAAGTACAAATGTCCCTTTGGAAGGTTAAGCCTAATTCATACCTAAGTATAAGTGACTTTAATCTTAATCAGACCAGCAGAATTCAAGAAATATGATTTCTAACATCAGAGAACAGGGGAAAACCTAGGAGCAAAAATGTAGCCTGGCTTATAAGAGAGGCCTTTAGATAGCCAGAGGCAGCAGACTTTAGATAGTCTGAGGCAGCATTAAGTACAGAAATATTTCAAAAATGAAAGAAGATGAGTTAGGAGAGTAACTGTGTTACCAGAATTCTTCTTTTACTGATGGAGTAGTACTGATGGAGTAGGGGAATGACCTGCCACTCGTTACTGCATGTATAAAACATTTTTTCTTATGTAAAGCCTACAAATAAAGAATGTCCAGAATAGGGGATAGGGCAGTGACAGGGAAGGAGAGACGCATAATTAATCCATCAACTTATTAACAAATACTTATTAAGTGTCTATTGTGATACTATATGCTAGATATTATGCTAGACACTAGGGATACGAAGACATGATATTGTCTGTAGGATGTCAGGGCTGATTTCTGGTCTATGGGAGAATCTGGGCCTTTGTAAGGTGGAACTTTTTGTGTAAAATCTGAGCAATCAGAGCCACTTTGGGTAGGCAGTGTCTAAGACACCTTCAGGGACCCTAGGCAGTATAGTAACACACACACGCACACACGCACGCACGTGTGTGCATGCCTCAGCCTCTAGGAAGCAGGGCACTGATATAGGAAGAGAGCATCTGTGTCTATGCTGAGAAGTAGTTTCTAGCTGAGACTGCTTTTTGGGGTACGAGGGCTCCTTAAGGTGGTGAGGGTTGTAGGCTAACATGGATACCTTACTTCTGACATAACAGTTTCATGCATGGGATTACTGACAAAGAACAAGATTTACAAAGATGAATTATAATTATTCTGCTTAAAGAGATAAGACTTTCTAGTATGTCTGTAAGAGTTAGAACAAATAAACCCTCTGGTTCGTGAGACATGAAGGGTTTGATTGACACTTGGTTTCAGACATGGGGACCTGGTGCCAATTTAAATAAAGAAGTTGAGAATTTAAATTTCACCCAAAGGGGAGAACCAGGTTTAACGAGAAGCTAGTAAACCTTCTTAAATCAAACTAACTAGGACAGAAAGGAATAACGCAAAGGCAAGATAGGACTCTGAAGGAGTCATTAATAAAAATGTCTAGGAGGGTAAAGGAAGTTTCTGTTAGGTCACTTACTGAAGGAAGGTTTGAAATCTAGAGAGAGAAATCTTTGAAGAAATGAAGGGAAAGGGAAGGGTATCTCTTCACTGAGGGTGTGAGAGATGAGGAGAGGGCCACAAAAGGTCTTCCAGAACCGCTGAAAATTTCAAGAATATCACAAATAACCCTTCAGTGCAAAAAGACCCAAAGGCAGATGTTTAAGAACTCTGAAAATTTTCCTTTGTAAAAAATTTTTTAAATAGTTGGATACTTACCTATAGGGATAAGCAGGACCAGTGAAAAGGGGATGCCTTAACAACAGATACAATGGTTATCTTTTGAGATAGCCCTGTATGGGAATGTAGCAGCAAGCACCCCAGTGTGCCCAGGGTGGCTGCCAACACAGGTTCTTAGCTCTGATTTTCTAAAGGAAATCAACTAAAAATGGGTCAAGTTACAAGACAGAAACATTTCAAGCAGACAAGCCTCCAAATGTCCAACCGTTACATCCATACCTAGTCAGTTACCAGAAAAGGAAGCATCAACATCTGGGTTTTTCAAAGCCGGAGGGGTTCTCAATGGCTGCCCAGTTCATCTGGTCAAATCACACACTTCTCAAAGTGAGCCCCAAAACAAAGTCTCACATCAGGGTTTATATAGCTTTCTCCTGGCTCTGAGAATGTAACAACACTCTTGACCCCACTGCCCAATCACAAAGTATCTCCTGGAAAACAAGCCTCCCACCACAGGCTCCAGGTGCACTTAAGCCTATCAAATGGCCTAGGGGCAGGGAAGATCTTAAATTTCTATTCCATTCCTATAACAGGGAAGGGTGAAGATCTACCTATCTTTCCACATGACAAGCTAGGAGAAAAATCTAGTTTTGAGGTTGTAAGTTAGTTTAACACAACATATTACTTAACATCTCATATAAGTTACTTTTGATGACTATGATGAAACAAAAGTGGGTATTACTGGCAAACATTTGTTTCATTTAACTATTTCTCTTATCACTTATAAACACAATATGTGCCACGATTAAAACACATTGGTTTTATCAACCACAGGTTTTAATACAATACCACATTCGGTGGTGCCACATGCCAAATTTCACAGAAATCTGTTAAAAATTACAGAAGAAACACTATTTGAAAACTTCTGTTAATGATCATTTTGTTTCAAGCTGGATAATTGGGGACCACAAATCAAACTTGAAGAATATCCTGAGAGTCTTTAATAAGTTACCACATTTTATCATAAAACAACTCCTTGGAGAGGAAGGGCAGAACATATATGCAGAAAAAAAAATCTGTAAAGCTAAATAAACGAAATGAAAATCAGTCTTGAAATCCACTAAAACTTTCACAACTTTTCCAGACAACTGCTTCCTAACTATTCCTCCCTCATCTTATTCTTGTGGAATTCATTTTGGTATCCAAGAATATGATTTTTACATTTGTATCTGTTGAATTTCATCCTACTTGGTTCGCCCAAATCTTCTATTGAACTTTTTCCATCTGGACTCTGTCAACCAATGTATTAGCTGGCCTTCCTAGACTGGTGTCATCTGCAACTCTGATGAGCTCACCATCTATACTTTTATCTAAGTCATTGATAAAAATATTAAAAAGCACAGGCTCAAGGACTGATTCTTGGTGTCCTCCAGGGAAATCTATATTTGTACTAAAACTGAATGATAAACCAGTTGAGTCTGGCCATCTGACTAGTTCTTAATCCATCTAATTGTCTAAGTCCACATTTCTCCATTTCCCCTATCCCAAGACTAATGAGATGCTTTATTAAAAGACTTTAGTCACTATTTTTAAATTTTCAAATCCTGTAGGAACTTGCTGTCTGCTGGCAGAACCTTTGAAATAGTATAGATAAACTAGGGATTTCCAATATCACATGATTAAGCACTGGAGGAAGATTCCAGTATAGACCAATAGTTCTCAAAAGTGTGGTCCATGGAACCCTGGGGATTTCCAAGAGTCTTTGAAGGATCCTCTGGATCAAAACTTTTTTTTCATATTAATACTAAGACATATTTGCCTATTAAAATACTCCTCCCTTCCCCAACTACATCACTGTGTGAGGTCACATTTTCTTCATATAATTCAACCAAAACAACATATTACAACAGAATAGAATGCAGAAGCAGATATGAGAATGCAGCTGTCTTCTATTAAGCCAGGCATTATAGAGATTTGCAAAAATATGTAAAACGATGCCACTCTTTTCACTACATTTTTTTTGTTTTGGAAAATAGTTATTTTTTAAAATAAAATATATATGTAGTTTTGGGGCATGTAATAGGCTCATTATCATTATTTTTAAATGAATTAATAAATATTTTAAATACATAGACTTTAATTTTTTAATATTGCAAATACTGATAGATAAAATACATATAACAAAAGTCCTTTGATGTCCTCAATTAACCTTTGAGAATATAAAGGAGTCTTGAAACCAAAAAGTTTAAGGTACTCAATAAATGTTTACTGAATTACTATTGTATTGCATGTAATGTGGTCAAGTAGGAAGGGAACTGGATGTGCAGTTAGAAGATCAAGGTTCAAGTCTCATCATTGTTTCTTTAATGCACATAATAAGAGCTGGCTTTACATAGTGTTTTAAAATATAAAAAATGCCCTACAGAGACCTCATTTTAGCCTCACAATAACTCACGTGAAAAAGCTACTAAGGCATTATTACCACATTTTTATAGATGAGAAAATTCAGCTCAGAGACTGACCTATTCATGATTACTCAGATAGGAATTAAGAAGTAAGATTCAAACCCAGGGCCCTCCTGACTCCATGTCTAGCATGCCTGCTACTATACTGCACTCAATCTTTTCAATACATAAGTGAACAAAGAGCTTGCTTATTACCTCTGTGGAGCAGCTAGGTAGTGCAGAGGATAGAGTACTGGACCTGAAATTGGGAAGAACTGAATCAAATCGAGCCTCAGACACTTACTAGCTATGTGACCCTGGGCAAGTCACTGAACCCTGTTTATCTCAGTTTCCTCATCTGTAAAATGAGCTGGAGAAGGGAATGGCAAACAACTCCAGCATCTTTACCAAGAAAACCCCAGGGGCAGTGAGGTGGTGCAATGAATAGAGCACTGACCCTGGAGTCAGGAGGACCTGAGTTCAAATCCAGCCTCAGACACTTAACACTTACTAGCCTTGTGACCTTGGACAAGTCACTTACCCCAATTGACCTGACTTCCCCTCTGCAAAATAAAACAAAACAAAAAAGAAAACCCCAAATGGGATCCCAAAGAGTCAGACACAACTGAGCAACAAAAATTAACTATTTTCTTTTCTCAGCTTTGGTTTCCTTATTTGTAAAAAGAAGCTGCTGAACTCCCAAGTCTCTTCTAGTCCTAAAATCCTATACCTTGGATGTATTCAGGAAGCTGGTGAGCATGCTACAAGTAGAGTACTAATAGTCAAAGAATGAGGAAATTATAAAATGTAATTAACACAACCCACAGTTAATATAATAGTTTTTCCTTGGAGCTTCGATTCAAGCATCCAGTGACATCTCCTGTGGGCCAAGCACTGGATATAAAACCACAAATGAACATCATCAACACACACATAGCTGAGTACATACAAAATATGTACAAACTGGCAGATATGGTGGAAGCACTAAAAACGAGAGGGTTAGGAAAAGTCTGCTGCAGAAGTCTAGAAAGGGTCCAGGGATTCTAAGAGGCAGAGGTATGCAGGGAGTATTCTAGATATGGGCGAGTGCCTGTGCTAAGACAAAGAGAAAAGAGATGAAATGCTAAGTTTGGGGAAAAGCAAGTATGGGGAATGTATGTGAGAATGAGTAATGTAAAATAATTCAGAAAAGACAGGCTGGAGAATGAGTGGGAAGTATTTTAAATCCCAAATCTTAGAGGCGAGAGGGAGTCACAGAAGCTTCTTGAGCAGGGAAGTGACATTGTCAGATCTGTACTTTAGGAATATCAATTCTGCAGCTGTATGAAGGACAGATTTGATATGGAGAAACTGGAGGCAGGGAGAATTAAGAGGCAACTACAAAAGTAGAAGGTGAGAAGTGATAAGACTTGAATTTGCCTCACAGTCACGTGAGTGGAAGAAAGGAGATGGTTGTACAATATATAAGGGAGATGAAATCAAAAAGACTTGGCCACCTATTGTGGGTGGCAGAGAAGAAAAAGTAAAGAATCAAGGGTAACTCTAAGGTTACAAACCTGTCTGACTGGAAGGATGGTGGTTCTTCCAGCCAAAACAGGAAAGTTAGGAAGGGTAGGATTTCATTTATTTAGTGTGGAGGGGAATGTAAGTTCTCTTCTGGACATTTTGAGTCTGAGATTCCTAAGGGACTTGATTGAGTGGAAAAAGCATTTATTAATATATTGGGAGTCCCTCTATATTGGGACTTGCTAAAGTACTAATTGCTGGGGATAACATACAAGAAAGCAACACAGTCCCTGTCTTCAAGGAGCTTACATTATAATGGGGAATGGTGGACAATGCATAAAGTGTAACTAGGAGGAGGGAAGACACACATATACAGCAGGGTTGGGAGCGAAATAGAGGTCCAGTTCTGGGCAAAAACAAGGCAAAAGTTCACTTATCAGACAGAGGCCCAAGTCTCAGGGGCAGTCTGTGATACAGTGGGAGGCAGATGGGAGTGACCTGAATGTGCCTGCATTCAGGTGGCTGTAGGGTAGGGATCTGATCATATAAAACTGGATTCCAAGAGAAACAACAGGACTGGACATTTAGATGTGGGGAGCATCTACATTGAGATGATCACTGAAAAGATGATGAGAGCACCAAGAGAGATAGTATGCAAATAGAAGCATCCAGAGACTGATCCTGGGTATGAAGTGGGGGTGGGGTGTGGAGGATGAATGGTGACCCAGTAAAGGAGACTGGGGGAAATAGTTAGATGGCAGGAGGAGAACAAGGAAAGAAAAGTAGTATTTCCACCCATGGTGGAAAGAGGTCAAAGGAGGAGAGAATCAGCACTCGTGAGTAAACATCCCTAAGAGGTCAAGAAGGATAAGAAGTAAGAAAAGACCACTGGATTTAGTAATTAAGAGACTGTTGATAGCCATGGAAAAGGGAGTTTCAAGGGAGTGGTGGGGCCAAAAGCAAGGCTGAAAGAAAGACTAGGAGTGTTGTGGAAGAACAGGAGTAGTGGATGATGTCAAGGAAATGGTATGAAAAGAAGATCAGCTTGTGAGGATGTGAGAGTGAGGAAGGCTTTCAACATATTCTGTAGGCCCCCTGCAGTGAACTTTTGGGAGCACCTAGATGAGAGGAGCACAAGTTGGGCAGGAATGGACATATTTATAACCTGCATCATTGTTGGAACTCCTGATATCAGTCAAGGAGATCAAATACATTGAAATTTGTAGTGGACCCAGTCAGCATGGCTATGAAATCAAATCAACAAGTACTTCAGTATCTGTTATGGGTTAGGTGCTACAATGGGCTGTGGCTCTGGGGATTACAAAGAAAGGCAAAAAGTTATAGCTCAAAGCGCTTGCGACCTAATATGGGAAACAACATGCAAACAACTATATAAAAACAAGGGCTTTTAAAAGACAAATGTAAGATTATTTCAGAAAAAAGCAAGGAGGCAGAAACAAGGAGGGAGAGCATTCTAGGCATGAAGGACAGACAGTGAAAATGCTCTGAGTCTGGAGATGGAGGATCTTGTGAAAGGAAATGCCAGGAACCTGGTGTCACCAAATCACAAAGTACATGGATAGGAGTTAGGTGTAAGAAAGCGCCATATTATGAAGAACTTTAATGCCAAGCATAGGATTTATATTTGATCCTGGATGTTAGAAGCCCCTGTAATCTGCTGAATAGAGCATGACACAGTCAGTTGTACACATTAGATGAGTGGTAGACAGACTGGAGTGGGAAGAGGCTTGTGGCAGGGAGACATTCCCAGAACAAGTACTTCATTAGCCACATTACTAGACAAAAACAATGACAATCAATCACTGCCAAGAGAAGCAACAACAACAAAACCCTGACATTGTCAGGATTACTTGAAACATTCCACTATTGCCCTAAGTGTATACTATGCCTTCAGATAATAAGCCATGATAACATTCTTTTTTTTTCTTAAAAGTCATCACTTCTTTTTGCTTAAAATAAAGTTCGTCACCTATAAAAACTTCTATATCTTTACCCTTAAAAAAAAAAACAAAAACAAAACTAGAAACAGAATTTTAACTTGCAAGAACTGATTGATATCAAAGAAGATGGAAATTTACTAACTAGAATTCAACAAAAACTTTTTGCAGACTTGATAGATTTGAAAAATGAGAACCATAGTTCAGTAATCACTTCCTTCACTGGAAATCTATATCTCTTTGAGAGGTCCCCCCCCCCTTTTTTTTTAGCAATGACAATAATTGAAAATAATATAAAAATAAATTTGAATTTAGAACTAGACCTTCAAATAGCTCTATCACTAAGTACTAAACCAACACTTAAAAAATAATGAAGTATATTGTTTTCACTAAAAACAGTATTGTTCGTAATTTTAGTCAGCAATTTTTTGGCACCACTAACAGATAATTATTTTAAAAATCTTATTTCAGTTTTCTTTTTAAAAAATTTCTGGTTTTGTAAGGTTTACAATATGAAAAGAATAGTGGTTTAGTAGCATATATATTTCATAAATAATCATATATATGTAAATACACACATATGTACACATATATTGGGGAGGTATATGCTAAAAAAAATTTTAGTGATAAGGATATACATTCAAAAAACTAACTCTAGCTGATGAAGCCTTATCTGTCCTTTACAACTCACCTATATATGAATAAAGCATTTACTAAGTAATTACTATTTACAAAACAAAATAAGACAATCCCTGCTCTCAAAGGAGCTCACATTCTAATGACAGCCACAATACATATTCAATACATTCATATGACAGCCTAAGCCTCTCAGTCAGAAGTTGACTTCCTCTCCTTGGATCTCTCAAATACATACTATTTATATTCTATTCTGTACTTCATTTGTGGATATCTATAATCTCCTTTTTTAGATTCTAAGTTTCCCTATTGCCTAAAATATTACATTGTGCAAATAAATGCTTAATAAATATTTGTTGAAGGAAAATTATTAAATTTTATTTACACCTAATGTCATCTGGTGTTCAATATTAAAAATTTAGTGAATACAGTAAATTATGAGGAGCACAAAGAAAATTCATTCTTCATATAAATCTATAGAAAGTAAGAGAGAAGACTTGGTTCATCACATCTTCACTAAACTTACGCAAAATCTAGGCTCTCTTGTGAATTTTTCTTCTATAGCAATTTTTTTCTCTTCTAAATTCTATCATAAAAGAGAAAAAAGAACAAGAATAAGCTCTGTTTGCAGATCTGCACTGTGTTCATGCAGTCTAGGGGAGAATGTAGTAAACAAAGTTTCTGCAACCATAAGTGATGCTTAAAGGAAAATTAAATCACTGAGTGATGCCAGAACTGATTATCCTACTGCACTTTAAAAGCAAAAGGCTGCCGTCTATGAGCCCAAAGTGGTTTCATATGGATAGCCACAGTTGTGGTTTACTCTTGAAACTGTAACCTGTCAAATTAGAAGCAGGCAATGTCTTAGGCCTTTAATGGTTCCACTTCACCGTCTACAATCAAGTTATGTCTACTAGTTCAGCCTTTCCCAACCCCCCCCCCCCCAAGTGTTTGTTTGTTATTTGGACAAGGAGAATCTCTAGGCTACTCTTTGTTATCTAGGTAAGAAAGGTTCTTAAAATAACAAAGCAAAGTTTCATGAATTGACCAATCTAATTTGCCTTCATTGAGCTGAATTAGTTTTGCAACTACTTAAGATAGTCCTGAATATGGTGGTTACCCAGTCAACACACATGCATGCACAAATGCATGCATTAACTGTACACCAAGGCAAAGAACCTCATGTGTGCATTCTTGGTCTTTCCACCCTGTAAATCTGAGCACCTTGATGAGTTCACTGGCACCTTGTTGACTCATCGTTTTCCAGAGTAATAGCACCCGTTATCAGGAGTTCAGGGTTTGCTATGGGGATCTCAGGTTCTGTTCTTCCTCTGACTGTGGTGGGCTTGGTTAATAGAGATTTTCCAGGCAAAACTGAAAAGCTATTTGTTCAATTTCACTAATACTC
Source organism: Gymnobelideus leadbeateri (assembly GCA_011680675.1). Lineage (NCBI taxonomy): Eukaryota > Metazoa > Chordata > Mammalia > Diprotodontia > Petauridae > Gymnobelideus > Gymnobelideus leadbeateri. The sequence goes on from WOXC01009656.1 coordinate 256,317, forward strand.
ATGAGTGGTGCTAAACATTCCTTAATACTCAACAGTGAAAAACGAATGCAAAGTAGTAAAGAAGCTCACGACACATTTTGCTGGCTTGAAAATATAACTTAAAAAAATATTTTAAAAATAAAGCATAAACAATATTTTCTTTCTGGATAATGCATCACAAATGAAACCATGCCACTAAACAATCATATCCTGTTTAGGACATAATGACATCAGAAATATGTGTTTATCATCTGCTTTGGACAACTTAGCATGTTTTTGGCCCAAGGCAAAGTGGAACTAAAACCATTTGCAGTTGTCCAAAACCAAGATAACCACACATTTCTGAGGTAATTGATACCTAAAAGGAACACTGCCTTTAGATCACAGTTCATGATCTAAGCATACTAATTCTTTAAAGAAGGTTGTTAAAGTTTATAAAGCATGTATGTCTATTGGACTTCCTCCAAAACTTAACATGGGATAATTATATTCCACTGCACAGAGAAACTATGATAAAGCAGGCAACTTAGCACAATAGCTACCCATCCTTTGGAGGGCTGGAATTATCTTATTTTCCCACTTAAAAATCAGGATAAAATTGGTGATTTCTTGAAGGCAAAATTGTAGCATTAGAATTAATATTTCTTACATTTGTAAGATGCGTCAACAAAATTCATCAAGACTAAAATTCCCCTGATATAGAGAAAAGGAATGTTATCAGCCCATTTTATAGCTGAGGAAACTGAGCAGCAGCTGCTCAGTCATTAAGAAAACAAAATCAAGCCTTCAATTTTGTAGATAACACTGATATTTAGAACTGTTATTAGCAAATAGCTATCACTAACTTGAAGTTACAGCAATATGTAATATATAAATCAGAGAAATATGGCCGAGTGCCTAATCTCAAACTCTGTCTGAAGATTATTTTTTTATGATATAGGCCTATACCTGAAGTGATCAAATTTATCTTTTTGTATTTTTTTTTAAACTATTAGGTTAAAAAAGTAGAAATACATTTAAAAAGTAGCCATTAATGGACTGCAATGCATAATATTCACAGTGATAAGAGAATAAATACATTTTTCTAGGAAAAAAGAATAGGATGGAAGCCAAAACTCTTGGGTCCACCATTTTGTTTCTATATTGCCACAGGTAAATCATTTTACCTTTCTAAGCCTCAGTTGTATCATTTGCAAAATGGGGGTGGAGTAGGAAAATAGAAAGGCCCTTTCCAGCCCTATTATTTTATGACATCTTTATATTAGCTTTTATGTAATATCTGTTTTTTAATGGAAAAATAGATAAACTTGTTTGATTGGCAAAAAGGACATTGATATAAGAAATCTTTTCTTCAAGATCAGGAGATGTTTCCTGTGATTGAAGCAAGATAAAAATGCAGTTGCTTTTCATCTAGGGAAATGTGAAAGAATGACTTAGAGAAAAAGTAAGAAAAAAGGGTGAAAAGGGAAAGAGCAGAGTGAGAAGTAAACATAAGCAGATCATAGGCTCAATGAAAAGATAAATAAAGGCTACAAATAAGAGGAGGATGGAGGAGCAGCAAGAACGACCGGAGAAAATAACATGAGAGGATGCTCGACTGAGACAAAGACTAAAGGGCAAAAAAGATCATGATGGGAGGAAAAGTCAACAGGAAGGTTTTTGATGCAATCTAAAAATAAAATATGTGCAAAATAGAACAGGGGAAAACAGACACAATCTCAGCACTTCTAAGTGTACATGCATATACATACGATTTTGTAAATATAATTTTCAACCATGCTATGGGAACAGATGTATGAATGGATATGTGGGGAGGGGAAATGTCTACACATTGAAAACGCCTACACATCTGTCTGTCTGTCTGTCTATATGCCAAGGGTAGACAGAAATATTCTGCTAACTAAATACAGAGCCAGCTACATTACTCATATTCACACAAGAAAGGAATGTAGGCAGTAGTTGATAGAAGACATTTTAAATTCTCTTGGAGGCAATTCTTTGCTTTGAAGAAGACAAGCAAAAGGAGATCATTACTTTTCCTTCAGGATGGAATATGGAAAATTAATGACAAAACAAAGATGATGAAAGAAATCAGTGAAAAGGAGGGCAAGAAGAAATAAAGAACGGGGTAGAAGGAAAGAGAAGAACAGAGAGCAAACAAGAAAGAGTGAATATAAACAATCAATTTCTGGTATAACATTAGGCCTATCAACACATATACTACAATAGGCTGGACATTAGGAGGAAAGAAGAGAGAAAATACTGTACCTCCATTCTTTCTTGTTTAATGTCATCAATCTCGTCATCTTCAAACATAGCCAAGAGTTCTCCTGTCTGATCGATAGAGTGGAGGAAGTCTTGGGCTATTTTCTGCCTTTTGTTGACGTTGTTACTGTTGCTGAATTTGTCTTCACATAGATAATAAAAGAAAACAAAGATAATTTTGTCAGCAACTCTGAGAAACAAAATCAATTATTCCATATGGAATCTGTACTTAATCCTTTTGGAATCAAATCAAATGAATCTGACAAAGGAGAATACTCTTGTCTTTCTCCTAAATCAGTGAAGAGAAATCAAGAGCACTGTTTTGGTTCCTTGTTTTATACTCTTACCTTGGGAAAAACATTTAATATATTGGGTTCTCTTCTATAAAATGCTGACAACATGACCTGCTACCTATTTACCTTACAGGTGTATGAAAAGTATTAATAACATAAGTCTGCAGAATACTTTTGTTCCTTGTTTTTTTGTTGCTATTATTATTTTGTCCAAATGTAAAGTCCAATTCTTACCTATAGAGAAGTTTTTACTAGTAAAGCTCCCCGTTAGCCTGTAGATAGATGAAGAATCTACAAGGACATGGAGGTAATGAAAAATATACCCCTACCTATCTTCAAATTTGATCTGTCTAATCCAAGTTGGGCAGGACAATCAGTTCTGTAACATTTCACTGCTTTTAAGGCTCAAGGTCATTGGATCATAGATGCAGAACTAGAAGAGACCTCAGGGAGTTGTGTCCTACCATGGCCTTACACTGGGTCCATTCATTTCACAGATGAGGAAACTGAAGCCCATTTCAGGCCTCACAGCTGAGGAACTTAGTGAGCACTATCGTTTGGATTTTGCTCTTTCTTTCTTAACCCTTTTCCGTTACTGTAGAAAGCACCAATGTAGTTGAAAATTAAATGAAGGTGGCAAAAACTTGAAAAACGATAAATTTTAAAATTTATGATTGTGCCAAACTTGTTTTCTGGCTGGGCAAGATAATATTAATACTAAAAAACAGATAGTCCTCTACTTACTAAGTGTCCAGGATTAAAAAGGACATCCAAAATCTGTAAGACAAAGGGAGATGATTTCTAAAGAAACTTTCTCAACTCTTGTGCCAGCTAAAAAAGAATAACAGGTAGCACTTGTAGTGCAAATTAATGATTAATAAAGTACTTTCCTCATAACAACCATGTGCTGGGAATACGATAAGTAACATTCCTATTTTGTAAATTAGGAAACTGAGTGTCTGAGAGGCTAAGTGAACTGCTCCAATGGTCACAAAGTTAGTCTGGGGTAAGATTCTGTCCCTAATTCTTCCTTAAACTAAGTCTGGTGTTTTTTCTTTTACAATATAAAATGTATGACTGATCCAACTCAGATCTAGAATAAAATCCTTCATTCAAATATATTTTTAAAATCTCTGTCCATGGCTGATATAGTTATAGTCTGTTATAGCTGGTGTTCAAAAATTATTGGCATTCACTAGATTCATGAATTGTTTTTTAAACTGAAAAGAAGATCTGACCTGTTTTGCTTCAAAGTCAAAAGAAGTCATATATGCTGAGAAAAAGAAAACCCTACATTTCTAATCTTCAGTTTTTCCAATGGCATCACCTAAGGATGCATTTATCATAAAGACTGACTCATATCACTTCCATGTGTTGTTCTGTGATTATTTTGTAAAGCAACGAGTAAAGTAGGGCTTGAAGAAGGGGAATGAACTCTGTAATCTCTAATGTCCCTTTCAGCTCTAAGGTTCCATTATTCAGTAATTAAAAGTTAATAAGTGGACAATCTTCACCTTAAATACTGAGCTCAGAAGTGAGTTACTATATATTTAACATCTCTTTGTAAGACTTCTAAGTTAAAAGATTCATTGTATATCTAATTTACAAGTGGTGACAATTAGAAAAAACAATGTGATATGTTTAGAGGAGAATCAACAATGGCTCTATCTCTACTCAGTCTGTAGCAAATTTTTACTTTAGAAGAGAAAGGATGTTAAAAAAAATTGTAAGGGAATGAGAGGAACAGGGAAGTTCCTGGGAGAATTAAAAGGGATAAAACCTGAAGCAAGGGGAAGTTTTATATGCATCTAATTTGTTTTAAGGGGTAGCTGGGTGGTGCAGTGAATAGCATGCTTGGCCTAGAGTCAGGAAAACTTAAGTTCTAGTTCGGCCTCAGTTGCTTACTAGCTATGTTACTCTGACAAGTCACTTAACCCTGTTTGCCTCAGTTTCTTCATCTGTAAAATGAGCTGGAAATGTCAAACTACTCCAGTATATTTGCCAAGAAAACCCCAAACATGGTCATGAAGAATCAGACATGACTAAAAAAAAAAAACCCCAAACTGAAGTTATTTTAAAGGGGATAAAAAAACACTTGTAAGAAATTGGAAGAGAATCCAGTTATAGTTTATTTTACTAGTTCTAAATAATTCAATTTGATTAAAAAACATTTATTGTTTGCTGTGCGCAAAACACAGCATAGGGGTATTAAAAATAGAACTTGTCTCAACACTCAAGAAACTTACATATTACTGGAATGTCAGATTAATTAGCAGGAAAACTAATATAAATAAATGGGAATAGAAAGAACATAAGACTAGAAGTGAGAAGAACAATGGATACCTCAAAAAATTCTGTTGCGAGGTTGTCATTAAATCATATGACCCTTAGATAAGTTATAGCATCTATCTGAGCTTCTATTTTTTCTTTCTTTCTTTTTTTTTTTTTTTGAGGGGGAGAAGGCAAGGCAGTTGGGGTTAAGTGACTTGCCCAAGGTCACACAGCTAGTAAGTATGTCAGTTGTCTGAGGCTGGATTTGAACTGAGGTCCTCCTGACTCCAGGGCTGGTGCTCTATTCACTACACCACCTAGCTGCCCCACTTCTTTTTTTTCCTACTATAAAAGAAGGATGCTTGATGAGATGACCTCTAAGGTCCCATTAACGCCCAAAGTCCTAAGATTATATATCAGAATTATTTTTAAAAGCTGGGTTGGAGGCCCAAACAAGAATTAGAGTGCATTATAAAATGCAAAATGGATACTTTTGATTACATTAAATTGAAAAGCTTCTGTACAAACAAAGCCAACGTAACCAAGATCAAGAAGGAGGTGGGAAATTGGGAAAGAATTTTTACAACTTGTGTCTCTGATAAAGGACTCATTTCTAAAATTGATAGAGAATTGAGCCAAATCTATATGAATACAAGTCACTCCCCAATTGATAAATGGTCAATGGATATGAACAGGCAGTTTTCAGAGAAAGAAATTAAAGATATCTATAAGCATATGAAGAAATGCTCTAAATCACTATTAATTAGAGAAATGCAAATCAAAACAACTTGGAGATACCACATCCCTCCAGTCAGATTGGCTAAGATGACAAAACGATAAAGTGACAAATGCTGGAGAGGATGTGGACAAATTGGAACACTAATACATTGCTGATGGAGTTGTGAACTTATCCAACCATTCTGGAGAGCAATCTGGAATTATGCCCAAAGGATTACAAATAATTTCATACCCTTTGACCCAGCCATACCACTTCTAGGGTTATATCCCAAAGAGATCATAGAAGTGGCAGGAAGACCCATATGTACAAAAATACTTTTAGCAGCCCTTTTTGTGGTTGCAAAGAATTGGAAACTAAAGGGGTGCCCGTCAATTGGGGAATGGCTAAACAAGTTGTGGTATATGAATGTAATGGAATTTTATTGTGCTATAAGAAACGAGGAGGTGATGGATTTCACAATTACCTGGAGAGAATTATACAAACTGATGCTGAGCGAGAAGAGTAGAATCAGAAGAAATTTGTATACAATCACAGACATACCACATCTGTGATGACCAACTATGACAGACTGGACTCTTTTCAGCAATACAGTGATATAAGTTAATCCCGAAAGACTCAAGGAAGTGAGAAAAGCGCCATCCAGAGATATAACTAGAAAGAACTGAGCCTGAATCCTGATGGAAGCAAACTAAACGATCTTTTTCTTTTCGTTGTTTGGCTTTTTTTTCTTCCTTACCATCTTTCATCCCACCTAGTACAATACATTGTATTGTACTAGGTGGGATGAAATGTAATTGGGAAAAAAAAGCTGGGTTGGAGGCAAGGGGAGAATGGGTGAAGAAAGAAACATGGTGGTATATGCCTGGGGTCTCTGCTACAGGCATACTAGGAAGCTAGGTGGCTTAGCAGACAAAACACTGGGCCTGGAGTTAGGAAGACCTGAATTAAAATCAAGTCTCAGATATTTCCTAGCTGTGTAACCCTGGGAAAGTCACTGAATCTCTGTTTGCAAGATGATGATAGTAATAGCACTCACCTCACAGGTTGTTGTAAGGATCAGATGAGATAATATTTATAAAAAGTGCTAAACACAGTAGACATTATATAATTCCTTATTACTCTCCCTGAACCCCTTGCTAGAGATACAGAAGCTGGTGGATTATTTGAGCTTGAGAGTTCTGACCTATAGTAGGACTAAAGACCATCAGATATTTACAGTAAATCTGGTACCATGTGGTGGGTACCAGTGGGCCACCAGGATGCTTAAGGAGTGGGCAACTGGCTCATACTGGAAAAACAGAGCAGGTTAAAGTTTCTGTGCTGATCAGCTGTGAGACTGGGACAATCAGTGGCCATCAGTGGGGGCTGTGCTTGCAGTCTGGGACAAGACACAGAGATTGGGGGAAGAGAAGAACAGAAGGGAGGGGAAAGAGAAGAGAAGGGAAGGAAAGGAAAAGGAGAGGATGGCAGAGGATAGGAGAGGGTGGAGAAGAAAGGAGGAGAGGGTAGGGTAAGAGGAAGCAGTTATTATTTCCAAGTACAAATTATTACACAAAACAATGGCTGACAAAATGTTGCGAATTAGAAAGATTAAATACTTGGTTAGAATGAATAGACAAAGTTGACTTTTGACTGGCATACTAATCTTTAAAATGTAAAAGATGCCATGAAAAGAAAAGTTTTCTTGAATAAATTAATAATTCTTATGTCTTTTTTAAAACTCTATTAATTGGTTCAGCATTTCCTTCCCTCCCCATTTAAAAGAATGATTAGCACAGAAGTGCTAAAAACCCTCCTTCACACTTAAATGATTATCGTCTCCAAATCTGTGCAGTTCAACTGAATGAGACTTTCCTACATAGTTTCTTGAGAAAGAAGTACATTAATTTTTTCTGGGACTGGCTATGGCACAAATTTTCAACAACAAAGGATACTGAGATAACTAGTCGTTAATGTGAATGATGAAGCCCGTTGGGAAAGAGGAAGAGGAAGATGAAGTAACTGGCACTTTAGTAACAAGGTCATTTCGAGATTCATTGGTTGCCTGCTTCAAAGATACCAGACAGCTGGAGCTGACAAGCTGGGAGACTCTCAGAAGCAGGTGAGTCGCAGAATCATGGAGAAAGTACTTTATGTGTTATATAAATGTTGTTTACATTACATGTTATTTCTTGGAGAGTGTTGGCAAAAGAGTGTACCTTTCTTAAAGAATTTGCTACTTATGGCTGCTCTAAAATCCTCTTTTTAAAGGAAGTTGAACACTGAATAATTCTCCCTAATAGCAAAAAGGCGGGAGACTAGAACAGAATACTGAATACATGTCAGATACAGATGTTATTGTTTAAGGTTTGGTTTTTTCTGTTTGTTTTTTTTTTTTTTAAAGCAATTGGGGTTAAGTAACTTGCTCAAGGATACACGGCTAATCATTATTTATGCGTGGGTGCTCATTTTCTGAGGCCGGATCTGATCTCGGGTCATCCCAACTCCGAGGCCGGCGCTCTTACTCACTGCGCCACCTAGCCGCCCCTTTAGGGCAATTGGGGTTAAGTAACTTGCCCAAGGTTACACGGCTAGGTTTTTGTTTGTGCGGATTAGGTGTCAGAGGCCGGCTCCGAACTGAGGTCCTTCTGATTCCAGGGCCGGCGCTCTATTCACTGCGCCACCTAGCCGCCCTTGTTTTGTTTTTTTAAGTGACGAGTTGCAACTCCATCAGAATGGGGAGGGAGGAGAAATGACTGATGTAAAGACAAAAGGCATCAATATCTAATTTTTTAAAAAGTATACTTTCTAAAAATAAATTACTCAATAACAAAGTAGAAAAAAAGAATGATCTTGCAGCCAAAGAAGAATTAGTTTTATGAAGCAAAGGTTGCTAGTAAATGATTTCTTTCAGAGTATGAAATGATCTAATCATTTTCAAAATGATTAATTTACATGACATAATTTTGCTACCTGATATTCAACTTGACTCATAAAGAAATAATTCCTCATGAATTGTCAGTTTGGATTAATAAAAAACTAAGAATTGTTCAAATTCTTTATTAATTACGAATATTAATCATCTTTATCAAGACTAATTACTTAATTGATAATTTTTGCAACTTCTCTTTGATATATATATGTGTATATATACATATACCATACATACATACATATATACACACACGTATATCCTTGAAGGAATGGTTGATTATATAATCTCATCTAACTGACAGAAAATGTGAGCATTGCTAAGATGGAAGCCTATAAACAAGAGAATCTTGACAGCATGAAATAATTTCTGCCTTTATCCTACAGTTAGTAAAGCAGATATGAAGCAATGTGGTATAACGGAAAGCAGAGTAGCCGTAGAAGTCAGAAGATCTGGTTCCGGCTCTAGCACCAGAGACCTGTCTCCGCAGTCATCACCAGCTATGTGACTGGGGGGAGCGTTTTCACTCCCAGTCCCCTCATCTCCTCATTTGTGACAGAAGAGGGCTGGACTGAATACCTTTTATTCTCTGGTCCTTTCCAGCTGTCAGTCCATGACCCTCCAACTAGATGTCCTCTAAGATCCCTTCAAGTGTCAGATCTATGACAATGAGATGACTCTAATCACTTATGACTGGAGACACACAGGCCCATCTGCTTCAGAAAGTCAGACTTAGGGAATCTCAGTATATTACATGGAGGGACCTGAAACATAGTTGGACCTCATCTCTTCCTTTTGCAGCTGAGGGAACTGAGACCCAGAGAAGGAAACATAATGTGATGGAAGGAGCTCTGGATTTGAAGTCACAGTCAGGACTGAATCAGGTTAGGGCAAAGTCCCTGTACACCAAAATTTACAAATGATGATTTTTAACTCTGCACAAGATATGTTGTACTAATACTTTGACAACACATTTACTCCATCAGTAGAAGTTCAATAGAACCAAGAAAAAGTCAAATGAACCTAAATGCTGTATTTAAAAGTGTTCCCCAGAAATATCTGAGAGGTCACACTGGTAGGAAATTGTGGAGCCAAGACTTAAATCCAGACTGTCAGACTCTAGATTCTTTCCCTTTGATTCTCCATTGTTAACTAATTGTAAAGTGTTCTTTAAAATGGAATTGAGTTACTAGGAAGAAAAGTAAATTAAAAAAAAATTATACCTTATGTATTCCTTTAAAACTTCAAATAGCATTGGAAGAATATAGCAATCATACATCAGAATTAAGTGATTCTGGAGTCTAGTTATTATGTCAAGTACCACTGATAATAACTTGACAAATGTCTATTCAGATACATTTCAAATGTTTATATGTACACATTTTTGTTCCTCATAGATGCCACGTTAATATTATACATACTGAGATCAATTATACTTTCAATAAATACCAATTTCCTAGTTCCACGAAATTCTGATAGTCATTTAGTTCGCTTACATTTATAGAGAGAATGGAAGTATTTCCTCTTCTGAAGTCACTTAATCAGAAAATAATAAGTTTAAACTGCTACGACAGTATTTTGAAGGTTCCTAGAGTATAGTTTCTTTAAGTACATATATATATACACCATAAAAACATTATATTTATAGTATACATAATGCATATATTCAAATATATGTGCACAAATCAATCAAATGAAATAATGTATATAAAGCACTTTGAAACTATAAAGAGCAATTAGATGCCAGGTATTATTATCATCATCATCATCATTATTATTATTATTGAGTCTGTATGTGAGGGGAGGGTATATATGTACATGCATACATAAGATATATATATAATTACCTTCCAAAAGATCATCCTCCTCTATACCTTTGACAATCTTAGATTTGTAGTCTCGGAAAAACATATATTTCAGCAGTCTTTTAAGCTTTTTCTATTAAAGAAAAATATAAATCAATTAGGAAAGATTATACAAAGTATTATATTAATGATTATAAATTATTCAATCCAATTAAAGTAATTATTATGTGTCTGCTATGTGCAAGATGTTTGGTATGTAAGTAAGAAAATAAAATACTACCCAAAACTATTAAGATTATTAAGATAAATAAAACTGGCGGGCGGAGCCAAGATGGCAGAGTAGAAACAGCATCTCCAAGGCTCTCTTCCCCCAGATTACCTCCAAACAATGTAAAAGGGGACTATAAACAACTTCTGGAGCCCCAGCACCCAAAGAACGACACAGAGAAGCTAACTTCCCGCTGAGGACAGCCCAGCAGCCCTGCAGGAAGGGCCAGCACAGGGCTCTGGGAACCGGCAGCGCAGAGAGCTGAACCCAGGTCCCATGGTTTTAGCCCCGGGGCGGCTGGGCCAACAGCCGGCTGGAGGGACCCCAGCACACCAGCAGCTGTGGAGATTCCAGAACGATCAACACAGACATGCCTAGGACAAAGTGAGAGGTTAGTGCCCTATGGACTTTGGGACCAGTATTTGGGTAACGCGTCGGCTTCCTCCCCTGGGGGCTAGAAGCCACTGAGGAGACACGCCATTTTGCAGTTTTCAGTGGTGGCTCCAGCTCCTGGCCAGCAAACTGTAGGGAGATCCAGCGATCAATCTCGGGGGGTAAACGCTCTTGCTTTAACCTCCCTGGATCTGGATTCTGATCTGGGGGGGAGGTCGTGGGGCGGGTTTCCAGCTTGCCAGAAACGGAAGTTGCCCCCCCCACACATTCGGGATGAAGGTCCCCTATCTGGTGGCAGAGTTCTACTGTGGCAACAAGCCCAAAAGTCAAGTAATTAAGTGGCATCGTGCCAAGGCAAAGGAAACAAAATAAACAGAAAAATGAAACATTAGACTCCTATTTTGGAGGCAAAGAGGATCGAAGCATGGAACAGTCAGAGGACTGTGAGGCCAGAAATCCTGCTCCAAAAGCCCCAAAGGAAAATATGAGCGGGTTACAGGCCATAGAGGACCTTAAGAAGGACTTTAAAAATCAAATAAGAGAAGTGGAGGAAAAATTGGGAAGAGAAATGAGAAGAATGCAGGAAAAGTATGAAATGAGGGTCAACAGCCTGACTGAGGAAAACAACACCTTAAAAAATAGACTAACTCAAATGGCAAAGGAGGCCCAAAAGGGCAATGAGGAGAAGAATGCCTTAAAAAGTCGAATTTGCCAGATGGAAAAAGAATCTCAAAAGTTCACTGAGGAGATTCATTCCTTCAGAGTTAGACTGGAGCAAATGGAAGCTAGTGACTTTATGAGAAATCAAGATGCTGTTAAGCAGATCCAAACAAATGAAAGAATAGAAGGCAATGTGAAATGTCTCATGGGAAAAACCACTGACCTGGAAAATAGATCCAGGAGAGATAATTTAAAAATTATTGGACTACCTAAAAGCCATGATCAAAGAAAGAACCTAGAAATCACCCTTCAAGAAATTCTCAAGGAAAACTGCCCTGATGTTTTAGATCCAGAGGGCAAAATAGAGGTTGAAAGAATCCACTGATCACCTCCTGAAAAAGATCCCAAAAAGAAAACTCCCAGGAATATTATAGCCAGGTTCCAGAATCCCCAGATCAAGGAGAAAATACTACAAGCAGCCAGGAAGAAACAATTTCAATATTGTGGAAACACAATCAGAATAGCACAGGACCTGGCAGCTTCTACACTGAGGGATCAAAGGGCATGGAATATGATATTCCAGAGGGCAAAAGAGCTGGGAATGAACCCAAGGGTCACCCACCCAGCAAAACTGAGTATTTTGTTTCAGGGGAAAATATGGTCATTCAGTGGAATAGAGGACTTTCAAGCATTCTTGAGGAAAAAACCAGAGTTGAATAGAAAATTTGACATCCAGACACAAGAAGCAAGAGATACCTGAGAAGGTAATCAGGGAAAAGAAATCAAAAGGAACTTATCAAAGTTAACCTATTTACATTCCTACATGGAAAAACAATAACAGTGACTGATGAAACTTTTCTCAGTATGAAAATAATGGAAGAAGGGTATATGGTCACATGAATACATATGTGAATGTGTGTGTATATGTTTACAGTTATACATGGATAGAGGGCATAGGTTGAATTTGTTGGGAAGGGATGATACCTAAGGGGTGAAATTATGAGGTGAGAGAGGAAAGTGGCAAGAGGAGACGGGGAGAGATGGGGTAGGGTATACTATCTCATGTAGAAGAAGCAAGGGGAAGTGGCTGCAGAGGAGGGAAAGAATAGGAAGGCAAAAAGGCAAAACCACATTCTCATTGAATTTGGTTCAGGGAGAGAATGACATACATACTAAATGGGATATCTCAACCTGCAGCAGAATAGGGGGAAGGGGGATGAGAGGAGGGATGATGGATGGGAGGGCATCCTTGGGGGGAGGGGAGGTTGGAAGTACCCACTATAGAAGAGGGACAGGATCAAGTAGGGAATGGACCAGGTGGGGGGTGGGATGGGTGGGAGGGAATTATAAGCAGCCTTGTACAATATATCTACTATGGTAATATTTTGCATAGTTATACCTGTACAACACTTACTGAATTACTTATCTTCCCAGAGGGAATGGGTGACAAGGGAGGAAGGGAATGGATCTGAAATTCGAGGTCTTAAAATTAAATGTTTCAAATATATATAAACATTATTATCAATACTCTTTTGCATGTAATTGGGAGATAAGATGTACAGGCATCGGGGCACAGAGATTCACCTTGCTCTAATGGAAAAGTCGAAGGGGGTAAGGGAGAAGATATGGGAGAGAGCAGGATGGAGGAAGCGATATCTTGTGGAACTGCTATTCTGGGAAGGTGGGTAGGGGAAAAACGGGAAAAAAATTGTAACTCAAAATCTGGTGGAAATGAATGATGTAAAACAGGAGTTAAAGCATTTGTTTAAAAAAAGGAGAAAAAAAGATAAATAAAATTAATGAACCTGCATGCAATAATTATTTACAGTAATGTACCTGGTTCATTATACATAATGTAAAAGGGTGGAAAAAAAGCATTAAAATTTCATCTGTCCTTAAGTGCTAATGATATGATGGTTTACTTAGAAAAATCAAGAATTTAGCAAAGATACAATTTGTACAATAGGTTCAACAAAGTTATAAGGTACAAAATAAACTTCCCCAAATTAATATTATTTCTATATAGTAATAATAGAACCCAAGAGGTAATAACAGAATGGGAAATCTCACTCTAGATAAGTAATGGATAAGATATGTGGGACTCAAGTTACCAAAGCACACAAAATACTTATATAAATTCAAATACAAAGTGCTCCTTAAAGAAATAAAGAACAACTTAAAAAGCTGGAAGAATAGTTAGTGCTCATGACTGGGCCATATCAACATAATAAAAACAACAATACTATCAACATTAATTTAGTTTTAATGTTATACCAATCAAATTATCAAACACTTTATAGAACTCAATGAAAAAATGAAATCAATTTGGAAAAGTCAAAGATCTAGAATACTACGGGAAATAATGAAAAGAGGTAAGGACAAAGAGATTCACTTCTAGCAGATAGTACTTCTAGATCAGAAAATATGTTATAAAACAACAGTCATCAAAACCATCTGGTATTGGCTTAAAAAGAGAAGCAGATCAATGAAACAGTCAAAAGAGAATCTAAAACAACATAACTCAATAAACTAGTATTTGATAAGCCCAGAAATCATAAACTACTTAGGAAAGAACTTCTGGTTTGATAAAAAAAAATTGGAAAAACTAGAAAGCAGTTTGGAAGGAATTATACTTGGCTCAATAATACCTTGCCATATTGTACAATATACTGTGATTAGATTCATGACCTTAATATTATATCAAAGACTGTACTATAAAAATTAGGAGAGAAACAGATCATATACCTTTCATAGCTATGAGTAAGAGATGTAAGAGTAGCAAATCAAACAAGGGATAGAGGCAATTAGAAAAGATAAAACAAATAATTTTTATTACATGAAATTAGACAAAACTCTATACAAAGAAAGTGTACCTAAGGATAAGAAAAACAGTCAAATGGAAAAAAAGCAAAACAAAACCACTTTTATATCAAATTTCTCTGATAATGTATCAAAATACATAAATAATCAACATATATGTTTATACTAAAAAAGCTAGTCCCCAAGAGATAAAAAAAGGATATGAAGAATTGCAAACTACTAAGAACCATATTAAAAAATGCTCCAAATCACTAATAATAAGAAAAATGCAATTCAAAACAACCCTAAGGTTTTACCTTGCACCCTGAAAATTGGCAAAAATGACAAGAGATGGGAAAAATCAATGTGGGGGGCTTGTGGAATACAGGCACACAAGTGTATTACTGGTGGAACTGTGAATCAACAAAACCACTTTGGAAAATAATTCAAAATTATGCAAACAAATTGACTAAAGTATTGTCCTCTTGATCCAGAGATTACATCTTTAGGCTTATATCCCAAACAAATAAGTGATAAGAACAAAGTCCAAATATACAACAAAATATTCATATTTTTTGTGGCAGCAAAGAATGGAAATGAGTTAGATTTCCATCAATAAGAGAATGCCTAAACAAATTGTGGTACATGAATGTAATGGAATATTACTATATCATACATTATAGACATTAACAGATATATGTAGAACTATAGAATTTCAAAGTTATAAGAAATCTTAGGGCCCATCTAGTCCAATCCATACCCCCTAAAAAGATTCCTTCCATAATTTACCTGAGAAGTAATCATGTAATCAAGTAATTAAGAACTTCAAGTAAGGAGAGAATAAGTTTTATCATAAATTAATTCTAGAGAACAAATTGGGAATTTTTCTTTCTGTTCCTGCCTAAGGTTCAAGGCAATTACTTATAAAAATATAGTTTAAGAATTGCCTAGAAAAACTGTCTTTGACCACTATATTTAACTTAGGATTTTATTTTCTTTGTCACCAAGAGCCTTTTTCTGCCCTAATTATATCTTAGAAAAGATTCTGGTTGATGATACCTGGTTCACCCAAAGGGCTGGGAAGAAGAGTGGAGTGAGTGTAAACAGGTTGTTACACATTACAAACAAGTAATCAGATACGGGAAGTAGGAAATATCATCAAGGAAATACAAGACTGGAAAAGATGGGCTGTCACTGTGTATGGATAAAGGGACAACCAATGGATGATCAGTGGGCTTCACTAAGTAAATAAAGAGAAATTGAGAAGGTCTCATTCCAGTATGCTGAATAGACTCCTTGTGATGAAGTAATGAGGGAACATGGACTAGAATCACAGAGACCGGCAGGCATGGGTGAGGTACAAGTTGCATCACTGGAGGATATACCCACACAGGAAATAAGAATGGAGTACTCTCATACTCTTTTGTTTTAGGAGAATACTCTGTGAGAAGGAACAGGAGAAAAAAATAATACAAGCTAAAATTGTGACATGACAACAGCTTGGTAATAATCTCACTTGAGACATATGTTTGATCTACATAGGCATATGCAAATTTAAAGAATTTGTTAAATGAACTTTACATATTAAAAATAAAAATTCCTGAGAAAATGCTGGTCTTCTTGAATCCATTTTTCTTGGTCATTTAGAGAATATATCTGCCAAAAGGGAAAATGTAGTAGAAACCACATAGCTCTATATATCAGTGTGTAAAATCTTTGGCTATACCTATGTAGTGTTTTCTTGGTTAAGGCTGGAAAACTAATGGTCTTCTTTTGGATCTACATCATTAGTCATTAACTGACTCAGTACAAGGCACAGTCACCCTGTGTGTGGTTTTAGAAAGCATCATCTTTGTCACCCAATCCCTGAATGGCTATGAAAGGACTTCTGTTTATGACTGCTAATCAGAATTTACAAAGTGCTTTCACAGCTATTACCTTAAACTAATTCTTACAAGATTCCTAGGAGAAGGGCAGGTATTATTATAACTTTAGTTTTCTCATACGAAGGAACAAATGCTCCTATAGGTTTAAGTGCTGTGTCTGGCTAGTGAGCGACAGGATAAGAACTTGTGGTTTTTACATTCAGTGATCCTTTTATGATCCAGTGATGCCTGGATGATGCTGTGGTCTCCTGCTCTACAAAAGACAAGTGGCATGGATGTGGCATAAAGTAGTTGCTCCACTATTTCAAATGCGAAGAGCTGTACAATTCCAACAACTCACACCATGGTGAAGATTTTTAAGGTAGAAGGAAGGAATGTTATGCACTTTTGGGAATCTTTCTTTAGGGTATGGAGTGTGAAGGAGATTCCAGAGGTACCAACATCATTAGTCATTTCTACAAGAAGTATAAGAAAACTGGCCACTATCCCAGACCTGCCCTGAACTTCATTGCTTAGTATGCTCTTTTTGGGCACTGGAAGGACACAATCCACTGTTCTTGTTTGTCCTTCCTTTTTGAAGAGGACCGCAACTTCAGGAAGGTGATGTCATGACTTGAAAGTGAATTGGATTTAAGTGAGGAAGGGTTGTACAAAGTCACCAGCCCCATTCTCTCCTCTGGAGCCATTTGGGTCCAGTGGCAAGCTATAGATCAGGATGACTGGAGGTGGCCCAGGGTGCAGTGGGAGGCCTTGGCCTTTTTTAAGCTAAGGGTTTTCCCAGGTCTCAGACTGAGGCAATGCCCATTCAGTGATTAAGGCTAGGTACAAAATGAGGTAAAGAAAGTTTAGTTTGAGGGGCGGCTAGGTGGCATAGTGAACAGAGCATCGGCCCTGGAGTCAGGAGGACCTAAGTTCAAATCCAGCCTCAGATACTTAACACTTACTAGCCATATGACCTTGAGCAAGTCACTTAACCCCAATTGTCCTGCCTTCCCCCTTCCAAAAAGCAAAAAAAAAAAAAGTTCAGTTTGGGAGGGGAAAATTCTCAGGGTTTCTGGCCAAAACAGAAAAATTGCTATTTATACTCACTCTCAGGCAAATAATGACCAAGTAAGCTTGGACTGGGACTTACTGCTAGTCAATCAATGAGAACCAGAGTGATTTGGATTTAAAGCATGGTCCATAACAAAGAAATCTAGCTGTAAACCCCAAGATACCTTTTGAGGTTTCAACAATCAAAATTTATATCCCTTTGGGCTGGGCACCTGCAGGTAAGGGTATGATTCCCTACATAGAGGCAAGAAGAGGGAAAGAGGGAGTGGAAGGAAGGAAGGAAGGGAGGGAGGAAGGAAGGAAGGAAGGAAGGAGGGAAGGAAGGGAGGAAGGAAGGAAGGAGGTAAGGGAGGAAGGAAGGAAGGAGGGAAGGAAGGAAGGGAGGGAGGAAGGAAGGAAGGAAGGAAAGACCTGTGTTGTCTAACTGGAATTGGCCAGTGGGGTACTCAGTGGGGCAGCTACTGCTACTAACAGGTTGTTGTTTGTCCTTGGTTCTCAAAGAGGACAGAGATGTCATGACTTCCTAGTGACTTGGGCAGTGGAAGAACACAGCCCACTACTTTCTCCATCTAAGTTGTATACAACTCTGTACAGAAAGCACCAACCTTAAAAAAATATTTAATGCTACCAGTAGACTTGGACTCTGGCAGCAACCAAATTTGACTGTCTTGAGAAATTCAGCAATATTATAAGATTTATTGTAATGAGAAGTGGGGAAAAGCATTTGAGGGGGAATATCTCAGTAGTAATTAATTAACCTTGGGATTATGCATTCTTTGACTGTAAGGATATCAGTATTCTGGATGCTCTAGCTTGGTGAGAGAACTAGTGGTCACTTGGAGAGTGGCTAGTGAGGCAGCTTAGTGGAGAAAGAGTGACGGATATGTAGTTAGGAGAGAGCTGGATCTGAATATTATCTCTAAAACTTCTTAGCTATGTGGTCACGTGCACATCACTTAACTTCTCTGAAGCTCAGTTTCCTGGTCTGTAAAAAGGGGGAAATTGTACTTAAAAGACCCTAACCTGTAGGGTTCTTATGAGGATGTAGAATGCCTTGCACATAAATGTTTGAAAACCTGAACCTTAAAAATACCATGTCAATAAATGTCAGGTGTTGTTGTTGTTGTTGTTGTTGTTAATATTAAGTAGAAAGGTGTTTTGGAGAACCAAAAGCTTTTTGCTTATTGGGAGACTTCTTTATTGGGTCCCAAGTGAATGAAGCTGGTTAAGCATACCAAAGGCCAATCCCAAGTCATTACCTCCAAGGTCCTCTGCAGCTCCAAGAGGATGAGACTTGATATTATAATAAGAAAGAACTGTTTTCTTGTTTGAGATCAGGTGGAAGAAAAATGCATAAAAACTCTAACAACCAACTGTTCCTCCCCTATCTAGACTTGCACCTTGCTACTTCTCAGAATGGTACCTTCATTCCACTGAGACAGACCTCCCACCTGCTGTCTACACAAACCTGAGGTATGACTTCATCTTCACTAATGCTGTCTCCCTTATCCAAAAGGTCTCCTCTCCTCTTTTCTACTGATCCTAAAAACAGTTTTCTTTTCTTTCCTTTTTCTTTTTCTGCTTTTTGGAGTGAGGAAGGCTGGGCAATTGGGGTTAAGTGACTCGCCCAAGGTCACACAACTAGCAAGTGTTAAGTAAGTGTCTGAGGCTACATTTGAACTCAGATCCTACTGACTCCTGGGCTGGTGCTCTAGTCACTCCACCACCTGGATGCCCTCATATTTTTTTTTTAAGGCTTAGTTCCTTCCAGATATCTTTCAACTAATCTCACATCCCAAGGTAACCTTTGCTTTATACTGTATCCCATCAGCACAAATTAATCAGTATGTTCCCTGCATTTAGCACAACCTACAGTATCTAATATGCAAAGTAAGTACTTCAAACTCTAAGTGTCCCCTATATGCCTGGCACCCTGGTATGCAAGAACTCTCTGGGACCATCCCTTCCTGCCTCAAAAGGACTCAGTGCTATGTGGTCTGTACCACACCCTCAGGAGCCTCCCTAGGAATGCAGGAGCTTGAAATGATTGTTCAACCTCTCCAAATCTAGCTTTCTGAGCTAGGCTGTGAGAACCCTGTGGGGAGGGGCCCTCTCTCATTCTATTCTTTGTAATCCAATAGTCACCAAGAGAGTGCTTGCTAAGCAAGCAGCAGGCAGGCATAGAATAAATTTTTGTTTAGTTGCTTTTTAGTCATGTCTGTGACCCTTTGGGGGTTTTCTTGACAAAGATACTAGAATGGTTTCCCGTTTCCTTCTCCAGCTCATTTTACAAATGAGGAAACTGAGGCAAACAGGGTGAAGTGACTTTTATAGGGTCACACAGCTTGGAAGTGTCTGGGGCTGGATTTGAACTCAGGAAGATGAGTCTTCCTGACTCTTGGCCTGGCACTCTATCCACTGGACCACCTAGCTGTCTCCACAGAATAAATATATGTTGAATTAAATTTAGATTCAAATCAGTTTAGGTGATAACTGATGGTTCTTTCACACATTTCTCACAAATACAGGCAAAGCACTGTGTGAAAGGTCCAGTCTTTTTTTTTATCTTTAGTCAGTTCTAATGAAAAGCTTTGTTGAATAGGTAGAGGGATTGAACATGAAAAAGAATGTTAAGTAGACTAACCAAGAAGGTAGACTGCTCTAGAAGAAAGGAGGAAAGGTGGCTTACATACAAAAAGGTGGCTGAACAAGAGATGAGTAAGGAAAAAATAGAAACCTGGGAAAAACACAAGGAGTAACTCAGGTTTCTCCAAAGGGTAAAAATTTTCTTTATTAGGATTACATCTATTTTAGTGCACTCTGGCTGTTCAATAAGTATTCATATATTTCAGTCTTTTAGACAAAATGCTTTATTTGAAGTAGTAAACCTAGGGTTTTTTTCAGTCAATTGTGTAAGAGGTGTATTTCAAACTATTACAATCACACATAAATATATCTTTAAATTATTTAAGATTTACAGAATTTATTATCATAATTAAAATGAGAAAAAATATCTTAAAGAGATTAAAATGAAGATCATAACAGCACAGAATTTGAGCTGAGGGACCTCAGACAATGTCATCTGGTCTCTCTCATTTTATATAGGAGGATTAAAAAGCTAAGTCCAAATTCACACAGAGAGTAATTAGTAACACTAAGAGTGGGGTCAAGGTACTTTGACTATAAATTCAGCATTCCTTCCAGTATATCACACAATCAAAGATGATACTACAGACATCTGAGCCCTCAAGACACTATTTATCCTAATACTCTTTGTTTTTCACGATTTCATTGACAGTGTATTAGTACCAAAAGAATGCATTTTTGCTATATAGCTAATTGTTATAAGAGGGTCAATAACAACAATAAAAATGAGGATGACAATATCATGAGAAAAATCGTCCTTGTAACTACTGATGACATAGTTGTTGACAGCTGCCTAAGAATTCTTGAGCTGGTGCTAAGTAAACATTACTTTAAAGGAAGAGTGAAGATGATTAAACCTCAATTCAGTTTTTACAGATGTGTTCAAGAAAGAAAAATCAGGTAACTAACAATGAAAGTATTTTGTACTTCAAGTATAACAATGCCTAGAACCTTCTATTTGCCATTGGTAACTTCACATTGGAAGGAATACTTTAGTGAGAAGATCATTGTTGTATTTACCTTGTCTTTGCGCATCAAAAAAAGAAGATCTTCAGCAGAAATCACTCTGGCTCCTCGGAGCTGTGAAACTTCAGCTGCTTGCTGCAACTAAAAACAAGAGGGAAATGTGAAATCGACTTCTACAATAAGTGCTTTATTTATTAGGTTAAGATAAAATTAAAGATAAACACAAACCAGGCATGATGTCTCAGGAAAGACAAATTCTAACTTCAAAATATACCAAGAATGAAAAACCTTTGGGGATATTCAGCAAATACATGATAGCATTTAAAAGCCAAATGTCCTCTGTTTCAGGATGCCAAAAAACGCAATTAGATTAAACTTATGAGCACACCTGCAACCTGATACAATAAACAGAAATCTTTGATTTCTTTCATGCAAAAAAAAAATCTTGACGCTCAGCTTCCTAAATTACATTAATGCACCTGAAAATAATTTTATGAAATTTTATCCTTCATACCCATATGAGCAATGGTTTCACTCAGTATCACTCGTTGAATAAGTATATTATTAATCTGAGCTCCCATGCTGGTATGACTTGAAATAGGCCTATTCAGAAGTTAAAAAGATCAACAAAAACAGTAGCTGTTTCTAATATCCAAAGGAAAAAAAGTACTTTTAGTTTTGGCAAGTCTTCAGTGGGCAAAGGATTCAGTCCATAAATCATAATACTGGACTGCATTAATTTCTTTCCACACTAATCACACGCACACAAAAAGTTAACTGTATCTGGAATGCACAACACAAAACATACTGCATAAAATGTTACAGATTCCTCCCACCCCCAAATGCTCACTTGGGCCTTTCCTGCTACAGAGACTAGAGTTTTCAGGAATTAAGAAGTCCTAGAAATATAATCTTACTTGAAACTGACCTGGAAAATATAAGAATGTGAAAAATGATAGTTCTATTTTTCTGGCAAAGGCAAAATCAGTTTCTTATTCTGATTAGTTTGAGGGAACATAAAATGCTTATACTTCCATCTGAAAAAAATCAAGATGCTGGAGAAAATGCTACAAAAATGCATCTGTAATTTCTTCCAAATTTGATCATACCATGCTGATTGTACCAAACCCACTCTATCCAATCTGAAATTACTGTAAAAATATTTATATTCAAAAGCTATCCCTGAATGCATCTCTTTCTGAAAGTAATACATCTAACACACACACTCAACAACATCCTGATGAAAAGCTCTTTAAAAGAGGGTACAATGTTTTTGGTTATCTTACCATTTATATGAGACCAAATAAAATATCTCTGATGAACAAACAGTACTCCACAAGTGTTTAAGTTATTTTTCCAACTCAGACTCATTCTTTTTCTACACATACAAACTACAAAATAGATTAAGCTCTCAGGGTGTCAGCTAGAGCACTGGCTACTGTGGTTGGCACAAAAACAAGATTCTATCTATATACAGAAATTTACTTTTAACCATCAATCATTTAAAAAGAAATCTTGAAAGAAAGGTTAAAAAAGGAGGGGGGATGGAGGGAGGGAGAGAGAGAGAAAAGGAGGGAGGGGGAAAGAGAGATTGTGAAAGTTTTGAATAGGGATGGTTTTTTTGAAGATTGGGATTGCTTTTAGGTAAAATTGCTTTTAGGTACACGTGTTTTTTGAACAAAAATATTTCTATCCCTGTGCACAATTCATGCAATCAGTCTGGAAAGGAATATAAGCTGTGCATCAGTCTTTTTTGGCCACACACAGAGTCCCAGGAGGTAGGAATGTCAAGAAACATTTCCTAATACATAGGGTGATGTTCTGAAAATTGGAAAGCACTGTTAAAATGAGGTGTCATCCTTGCTGTTAAGGAGGTGTTATAACTATATGACTCAAAACAGTTTATCAAAATTTAAAACATAATTTCTTAAGGTTCATATTTAAAATTCTGTATTTCACAGCATCCTGACTGGTAGAATCTATCATATTGGCATTTGGTATAAATTTAATAAATATTACTTTCTGTGTTTAGAGTTCTGTGCACAGCTCTCAGGGGAATATTAAAAGTTAAGCTAATCTTTGCTCTTAGAGAGCCTACAGTCTAACAAGGACATAAAACAAAAACACAAATAACTACAATTGTATATTACTATATACATATATACACATACACACATATATGTAATATATGACCACCTCTAAATCCATGTGACCATGTTACTAATATTATAAGACTATAAAAAGACTATTATAACTATAATAGTCTGTAACAGACAAATTAGAGAGGAATAAAATAAATGGTTATGTGAGCTCTGAGGCCTTTCCTGACTGAAGACTGGGAGGCTGGGGGCAAATAGTCAAGGGAGGCTTCCTGCAGGAGGTGGCTTTGACCTGTGTTTAACAAAACAGAAAGAAATTCCAGACGTGATGATGAGGGAGACAGAGAACACTGGGAACGAGGGGATGAAAGCATGAAGATGCTGGGTATATTCAAGAGACCTTCCAGTTTGACTGAGGTGGCCAATAACATTAGATAAGACTGAAAAGGAAGAGTGTTGGGTTTCAGAAAGCTCTGAATTGTGGGCAAAGGAGTTTTAACTTTAGTTAGTAGGCAGTAGGGAGTCACAGAAAATTTTATGAGCAGAGGAGTGACATGGTCAGCATAAGAATGGAAATGCTTAATAGACTAATATAGAAATAATAGCTTATTAATCATGCGGAATTTCAAATGTGGTTATGTATTTTTAGGGTATAGGAACTGGATGTGTGATTTCTTGCCCTCCCCCAACTATTAAGGTCTTCCTGACCCAAATGATCACATGTTTATTTTTATTTATACCTTCTTTTAATACTTATTCCTATACTTGTTATCTTCCTCATTAAACATTAAACCTCCTTGCAAATAGGGATTGATTAATTCTTTATATGTGCATTTGCATCATAAGCACCTTGCACAATGCCTGGCATAAAGCAGGCACTCAAAAAATGCTTATTGACTGACATAGGAAATTCCTTCTATCAATGCAGAACAGCACTTTTCCTGAAATTTATAATCTTAGAGTACTGCCTGGAGCACTCTGAGTTTAAGTCACAAAGCCAGTATGTGTTAGAGGGAGAGCCAGGACTTGAACCAATGTCTTTTCTGGCTTCAAGACTGGTACCATCATCACCATCATCACTACCATCACCATCATCATCATCATCACCATCACCACCATCACCATCATCACCATCATCATCACCATCACCACTATCACCATCACCATCATCACCACTATCACCACTATCACCATCATCACCATCATCATCATCATCATCACCATTATCACCACTATCAGCACCATCATCATCACCATCATCATCATCACCATCACCACCATCACCATCATCACTATCAGCACCAGCACCATCATCATCATCATCATCATCATCACCATCACCATCACCATCACCATCACTGATCATTATCATCACTAGCATTCATGTATATATTGCTTTAAGGTTTACAAAGCACTTTACATGTGTTATCTCAGTAGAACTTCACAGCAAACCTGGCACTATCATTATCCCCAGTTTACAAAAGAGGAAACAAAACGAGTCATTAACTAATTTGCCCAGGGTCACATGGCTGATAAAGATCTGAAGGACTGGACTCCAAGTCCAGCTCTCACCCCACACGGTCACCTGGCTGCTGCCTTTATGCATGTATATTCCTGTGAATTATTTAAGTTAGCATAGGCACAGTAATACAAGTCAGGGATGCACACCACGCAGTAGCTTGGTCTGGGGCGCCCTCAATCATAACTCATGATCTAGGAAGGTTTAAGGTTTAACACCTTTCTTCACCGACCTTATAAAGAAGGCATATGAATTTATTACCCTCATTTTACATGGGAAGAAACTGAGGTTCAGAGAGGCTGAGGGACTAACATGACCACAGAGCTACTAAGTGCTAAAGCCAGGATAATAAAAATGATGACCTCGCTTACAGAGCGCATTAAGATTGACAACGCGCAGGCCTCACAGGGATATCAGCTGGGTACTATTATCATCAGCACTTAAAGAGGAAGGACCTGTGTCACAGAAAGGCAAAGTGATTTGCTCACAATGTAAAAGCTGCTAAGTATCATTTTCACTCTGGTTTGCTGACTCCAAATCCAGTGCAGCTTCTTCTAGACCATGGGCTCTTCTTTATGAATCATTTTGAAACCATTCCAGAATCACCACCCCTACATCTCACATAGCTCTTTCTCACTCCATTCCCATCCTAGGAAATGTGCCCGGTACTCCAGAATAACATCCTATAGTCTATTAGAAGTATTACAATCAAATTATCTAACTGATTAAAGTAATTCATACCAGGTATAAGTGACACAGAAACTCACATTTTCAGGAGGTTTTTTTTTTTTAAACAAAAGAGGCTTATTATGTATCCCTTGCCATCAAAATCCTCTGCCTCTGTCCTATCACATCAAGAAAGAAGCTTGGCATCCATCTCTGGAAAGGCTGTCAGTCTTTGTGTTAATGCATTTGATTTGAGGGGGGAAAAAGCATCATAAACTTCAAACAAATGTCCTTGGAATAGGTGGTGTAGTGGATGGAGCATACCTTGAGTCAGTAAGAGCTGAGTTCAAATCTGCTCTCAGACTCTGGGCAATTTACTTAATCCCTATTTGTCTCTGTTTCCACATCTGTAAAATGCGGTAGCAGTTTCCTCCCAGGATTGTTGTGAGGATCAAAAGAGATAACTGTAAAGTGCTTAGGACAGGGCCTGGCACAGAGTAAGTGGCATATAAATGTTAGCTACTATTATTATCATTTATCAGTTATCATTATTATTACACTGATAATAAGACTGTTGGAAACAGTGTTCTGAGAATTATTTACTGTCAGGTTCCATATGCCTGAAAGCAGGAGACTAGAGGTAAAGGTCCTACAACAATAGCCAATGGAACAAGGTGAATAATTCTGTTAATAATGAAGAATTAGAGCATTTTACAATTTTGTACATTACAAAGAAAGTAGTATACATTGTAATTGTATTAAAAAGCTAACAAACAATGACTGGGGAAAATGATATTTTAAGCTTAATCACTAGCTTAATGACTTTATGAAGTTAACTTTCTTGGCTAGATAAATTAAGGTATATTTAACAGTAAGGTTAGAGTAATTCTTTTAGCAACTTTAGCAAATTATAGATTTTGTAAAAAGAAGTATTTATTCCACAGTGATTGCAATTCTCTTTGCTGAAATTCAGCTTTTGCTTAATAATTTTTCCATTGTTTTCAAAATAAACAAATGGCAATACCCACATTTCAGTAAATGTTTAGCTAAAGGCTAAGAAAAATGTTCACTAACAAACACAAAAATCCCAACTCTTCAAGCATATTTAAAATCTTTACTTTAGGGCTTCAAGCTAAAGTGCGCGTACACACACACACACACACACACACACACACACACCCCTAAATTATCTGGTGTAGGGTCCACATCCTAATAAAGGTAGCTAGGAAGGAATTTACCACAATTAATTGTTACTCACTTTCCTACCCACCCTAAACGTACCATCTAAATTACCAGCTGAGACAGAAGTTTGAGACATATTTTGCCAGAAGAGCATCTAGTAGGAGGAAAAAATCTATGGGGAGATGTGAGGGCAAGCAAAGCTATGCCTTTCCTGATGTGTAGCAAGAAGGATTAAGCTCAGACTAAATGAAAGCTTTGAGTACAATTTCTAAGTTCCTAAGTATGCAATCCAGAATGTATCCTAGTAACCAGGAGGGTTAGCATGGCAATGGCATGCCAAGTTCTGGGTTCGAATCACTCCTCTTTCACTGGTAGGGATAGATAGTACTTTAAGATTCGCAAAGAGCTTTCCTTTGGGTTAGAGAGCACTAGTACATTCCCATATTTTTGCAGATGAAGAAAACAATGCTCAGAGACATAACGTGAAATACTCATGGCCACAACCAATACATTCTTTTTTTTTTTTTTTTGCTTTTTACAGGGCAATTGGGGTTAAGTAACTTGCCCAAGGTCACACGGCTAGGTGTTTTTTTGTTTGTGTCTGTTAAGCGTCTGAGGTCAGATCCGAACTCAGGTCCTTCTGACTCCAGGGCTGGTGCTCTACTCACTGAGCCACCTAGCTGCCCCCCCAATACATTCTTTAATGTATCAAGGACTTAACTGGGACAGTACTGTATAATATATCTTAAAATCCAGGGTCTTCAAAAATCTGAAAAAAATTTAGCCATGTCTTCCAACCAATAACTAACAAAAGCTTCTCTGCAAAGAAAGAAATACTACTATTGTACGAAATAGTAGCTCAGAGTATTTGAGTAAAGTGCTACATGGATTTCCAAGTCTACTGAGTTCATTTTAATCACATTTTCCTAAAGAACTGACTTGGACTTAGACTACAAATAGAATCTGGATCTAGCTAAAAGAATGTAGGACAAAACAAGGAGAAAGCTGGCCCGGGAATCATAGGACTTAGTTTCTCTTTTCAGCATGGGCACTAAGTAGCTATATGATTCTGAATATGTCACATGTCACAAAAACTTTAAGGTAAAAATAATGATTTATTTTTTTGTAATTTATATTTTCATTTAATTTCTAAAATTTCATTATTTAAACATTTTTAAAAATTGAGTTCCAAATTCTCTCCTTCCCACACATTGAAAAGGCATGGGATATGATACCCCTTATACATGTGAAATCATACAAAACATACTTTCATATTATCCCTGTTGCAAAAAAATAAGAAGAAAAATAAAGGAAGGGAAAAATTATACTTCAGATTGCATCCAGAATGCATCACTTCTCTGGAGGTGGATAGCATTCTTCATCATGAGTCCTTTGAAATTGTCACTGATCACTTTACTGGTCAAAGTAGCTAAGTCTTCCATGGTTTGTCTCATTATGATGATGTTGTTACTGTATAAATTGCTCTGGTTCTGTTTACTTTACTCTGCATCTGCTCATATAAGTCTTTCCACATTTTTCTGAAATCATTTCCTATAGCACAATAGAATTCCATCACAATCATATGCCACTTGTGGAATAATGATTTAAATATAAAAAATCATTAAAAATTAGAGAATAATAGATTTTTATATCTTTCAAATGATACAGATAAGTTCTTAGCCAACTAATGACTTTGATGACATTTTTTTTTAAAGCAGTTGGGGTTAAGTAACTTGCTCAAGGTTACACGGCTAATCATTATTTATGTGTGGGTGCTCATTTTCTGAGGCCGGATCTGATCTTGGGTCATCCCAACTCCGAGGCCGGCGCTCTTACTCACTGCGCCACCTAGCCGCCCCTTTAGGGCAATTGGGGTTAAGCAACTTGCCCAAGGTTACACGGCCAGGTTTTTGTTTGTGTGGATTAAGTGTCGGAGGCCGGCTCCGAACTCAGGTCCTTCTGACTCCAGGGCCGGCGCTCTATTCACTGTGCCACCTAGCCGCCCCTCTTTGATGACATTTTATAACAGATAAATTATATAACATAAAATTCTAATTTTTGCAAAACAAAAACAACTATGTCCAGAATGTGAAAAGAAAGAAAGAGTGGAAAGAATAGTTAAAATGTTTGTTTTAAATATCTGTGATAAGAGTTGGACATATAAAACCTTTAAGGAACTGACACCCATTTATTCAAGTAAGAGCCTCTCCAACTGACTAGAGGTCAAAATGATTAATCATGTTAAAAATGTTCAACATCTCAATAATTAGCGAAATATAAATGAAAACCACTTTATGATTCTAATATTCTAATTCTAAATGGCAAAGATGATAAAATTTGATACTATTATACCACTGTGTATAATAGATATGTGAATATCCTGTTATTAGTGGAGCTTTGATTTGGGTTTCTGCAAAGCAATATGTAATTATAAAACAGGAGTTATAAAAATATTCATACTCTTGTGCACAGGGTACTACTACTCAGATTATAACCTAATAAAATTACTGAAAAGGGGGAAAAAAGAGACCAACATGTTAAAAATCACACATAGACATTACTAACGATAGTATTTATAAGGAAAACAACAAAAACGCCATAATTCCTCTTCCCCACCCCCCAAAGATGACAGATTCTCAATGACTGAATAATGACAGAATAAATTGTGGTATATGAATACAACGGAGGGGTCACACACACAAAAAAACCCAAATATAAAGACTTCAAGATATGTAGGAAAACCTACTTGATATGATGCTGAATGAAGAAAACAAAACAAAAAAAATACACATTACTATATAATTAACAACTATATAATTAAAGACAATAATAATAGCAACAAATGCATGTTAAATACACAGGAAAAAGAAGCTCAAAAGGGGTTTTGGAAGCAAGCAGGAGGATTTGGTTACTAACCATGTTAAATGCAATATATACATTTTGATTTGGGTTTAAAAATTAGTAAATAACAAAAGTGTACAGACACATGGATGATTATAGGATCCTAGGATCATGGATTCAGAGCTGGAAGTAAACCCAGAGGCCACTGAATCCAACTTCCTCATTTTTACAGATGAAGAAAAAGAGGCACAGAAATGTTCGATGACTTGTTCTGGGTCATAAAACTCCTAAGAGTCTGAGATGATGTGTGAGGCTTCATCTTTCTGACTCCAAGTCCAGTTCTTCAATCTCTTCACCAACTTGACCCTCTATCATTTACAATTTCTTTTTGTTTGTTCATTTTCATGTACTTTTGTTTATATATTGAAACACATGTACATGTCAAAGGAAATTAAAATGTATCTAAAAAAGTAAAATATAAGTTGATACTTCTATAATGCTTTAAGGATTATGAAATGAATGAATATATAAGAATGGGTTAAAGTGCAGAATCACTGTCAGAGTGATTAAAACACTATCTCTCAAAGGTGTCTGTGCAATCCTCATCTCTGGGGGGCCTTAAAAATAGAGCTTTCGATGATACAGTCACAAGGCCAGACTGAAGGCAAAAGGCCTGGTTTTATGGTTCTTTGACCATATACCAGTTAGTCACACCTAAACTTTAAACCAAACTAGCTAGCTTTGCAAATGAAAACAAGAGTAGGGAAGCAGGACCTTAAATTAAATTTCCAAGTTCCTTTGTGTATTAAACTGCAATTTTTATGGAACGGTGTTTATCATTAAACTAATCCCATATCTACATCTCAGCTCCTGAATAATTTAAAGACATATACATATATATGAAATTCATATGTATACATGTGTATATGTATTCTGTGTCTAAGAACACATACATTATGTATCTACCCTGTATTTTTCCTGGTGTCCCACAAGCATCTGAAATTCAGCATGTCCCAAACAGAATTCATCCTTCTTCTGAACCTCCCTGTTCCTGTGGAGGGTTCAATTTTTCCAGGCTCCCAAGTTTGCAACTCACTTTCCCTTACCATACCAATCCAACACTTCGCCAAATCACATTACTTTCTTCTTCACAGCATTGCATGCATCTACTGCTTTCTTCTCTACTCCTATAGCTCAGATACTGTCTTCCATGTATACCGTTATAAGAATCTATGAGTTAGTCTCCCTGACTCAAGTCTCTCCCAACTCCAATTCACTCTCCATACATCTACTAATATCATCTTCCTATAATGCAGTTCTGATTATGTCACTAGAACACACTACATAAACTCTAATGTTTCTTAAATTACTAATAATAAATAGATTAACCATGTTAAAAATGTTCAACATCTCAAATAAAACATAAATTCCACTGTTAAGTCTTTGGAAGTCCTTTGCAGTCTGGCCCCAACTTAAGATTCCAGTGTAATCCTCCATTACCACTCTTTCTATGGTCCAGCCAAACTGGATTTCTTGCTGTTGCTGACACAGAAAACTCCTATTTCTAAGTCTTTGTACTAGCTGTCCTTTATGTCAGAAATGGACTCTTTTCTCACCACAGTGCCTTTAGAATCCCTTGTTTCCTCCAAAATTTTGCTCAAAGGATCTCCCATCTGTCAGTGGTTTCCCTCCCCCAAGACCTTGCATTTATTTTGTATATATGTAAGCAAAGATTGACTTGACAGAATGAAAGTTCCTTGAGGGTAGGGTTATTCTTGTCTTTGTTGATGGACTGACTGATTAATTGGGGATAATGAAGAAAGGTATTGGAGTATATTAGAGAGAATGAAGGGCAAGCAAGCTTATGACAGATGTCCCTAACATTGAAGACAAAGTCATCTGTTGTGAAGAAATGGGGTGAGGGTAGTGTTGTAAACTTAAGAGAAAGAGGTTTGGAAATGTCATTGAAGGGAGTGAAAAAGAAAATCTGAAAATAACAAAAATGACTGCCACCATGATTGCCACAGTGAGGGTCAAGCTGAGATGAGGTATCTAGCTTGTACTAGACTTGATCCTCATAGTTGCATAACTCCTTCTATTAGTGATCAGCAGCTCAGGATCAGGAACAGAAAGCCTGAATGATGGGAATGAATGAACCATAGTTGGAGCTTGGCAAATATAAAGAATCCTAGTATAAAAGGGCAAGAGAGTCAATGTAATGATTAGTTCAGATTGTAAACTATAGTGTCAAGACTGTGAAGATAGGAAAGTAAGGTCTTTTTTTGTTTTGTTTTGTTTTTTCTTTGCTTTTTGGAGGGCAACTGGGCTTAAGTGCCCAAGGTCACACAGCTAGTTTTTGTGTTAAGTGTCTGAGGCTGCATTTGAACTCAGTTCCTCCTGACTCCAGGGCCAGAGCTTTATTCACTGTGCCCAAGGTCACACAGCTAGTTTTTGTGCTAAGTGTCTGAGGCTGCATTTGAACTCAGTTCCTCCTGACTCCAGGGCCAGAGCTTTATTCACTGTGCCCAAGGTCACACAGCTAGTTTTTGTGTTAAGTGTCTGAGGCTGCATTTGAACTCAGTTCCTCCTGACTCCAGGGCCAGAGCTTTATTCACTGTGCCACCTAGCTACTCCTGGAAAGTAAAGTCAGAGTAGTGCTGATGGTCTGGGAGAAGAGGGCAGATGAAATTTCCATTTTGGCTGCATCACTTTGGGACTCTTCTGACTTCTCCACAGTGCACCATGTTCCAGGAATCTCATCACTAGGAAAACTCACTATTCTGTAAGATCCAATAAGCTTTGGTATTGGTATTCACACTTCATCACTACTCTCTGCCTCTCTGATTGGAGGCAAAAGTGTTGGCAATAAAAACTCCGAAAACTCCATTTACGGAAGGGGCTCAGCACAGAAATTTCATTTCATGGCTCTATTACTTTGGGACTCCTCAGGCTTCTCTCCACCATGCCCTCACATTGGGTACCTTCCTCCCCTACTTCCCAAAGCTTTTCAACTTCCTTTTTATATATTGTTTTCTCCTTTAGATTCAAAGCTCCTTGAGGATAGAAACTTTCTTCTTTCTTTCCTTCCTTCCCTTTATTTCTTTCTTTCTCCCTTCCTCTTTCTCCCTTCTTCTCTCTCTCTCTCTCTCTCTCTCTCTCTCTCTCTCTCTCTCTCTCTCTCTCTCTCTCTTTCTCTCTCTCTCCCTTCCTTCCTGTATTTGTATCCCCAATGCTTTAGCAGTACCTGGCACATAGCAGGTGCTTAATAAATTTTAACTGACTACTGAGGTTGAATTGAAAAGTAGTTTCTAGAAGAATGAGATGGGAAGAAAGATAAAATGGCAAAAGATTAACATCAGAAAAGGAAATTACTTTGTTTCAGATCAGAGAGTTTACAGTTTGGCATGGTGAGGTCCAAGGTATGATTACCCTTCTGACTGGCGTAGGTCTAATGAAATGAAGTTCAAAGAAGTTGAGTGAGTGGATAAACTGAGAATTTAGGACTTTCAAAGGGCCATCAAGATCAGAAGGGTCAAAATCACTTCCTGGGGCTCCATGTTACTATAAGAACTATCAGATTAGAATATAATTGGGAAATATTTCATGAAATAAAATAAAAATATAAGATAGATAATGTTAATTTGTAGTTTTCTAATCAATATGCCGTCCACAGGGATGGATGTCTTTCTATTTGAGTGTGACACCAGTGATCAACATTAATATTTAATTCCCCAAGGATGAGAATTCTCTCTACATAGTTTTTAAATCCCCTAACAGGGATTAGAACAGAGAGTAAAATAGGTGAATCAGATAATAAGCACTTTGAGAAAGGAAAGAGGGAGCTACCCAGAGATAGCAAATGTCTGCTATGAGAGTCTGGATATGGTGATAAAGATGAATGGATTGAATCCTGAAGGAGGAGAGAAGCAGCAAGGCATAGTTCATAGAGTGCTAGACTTAAAATTAGTAAAATTTCGTCTCGAATTCTACCTTTACCACTTCCTAGTTGTGTGACCTTGGGAAAGTCATTTCAATCTCAATTTCTTGATCTGTAAAAAGAGTGTTTTGGATTGGATGGCCTCTAAGGTTCCTTACAGCTCTAACTCTATGATCCTACAGGTTGCTGAGAGATGGTGGCAAATGGAGGGTCCCAAAATGGCCATGAAAATGAATGAATGCAAAAGCATTTATTAAGCAATTACTATGTGTCAAATGTTGGGAATACAAATACATGCAAGAATGACTGCTGAGTTTATATTCCAAAAGAAAAAGATAACCACAATGAGTAGTGGCAAGTGGGGAGTGTATTGATCTGGGAAGTCAGAGAAAATGGTGATTGGAGTCTCAGGGCACTTGACTGAAATTTCCTCACCAAGAATTGCAGTGTGATTTGTATCATAGTAAGGCATATGCTAACTTCTATCAAACTCTTTAAATAAGACAGAGACCCTGCCCTTAAATCGGTCACAGTCTAACAGGAGAGGATAAGAGATGTGCCCAACTACCAGAGTAGTACCCTAAGTACCAGAAAGAGGTAAGGAAAAAGGAGAGTTCGAGACAAAATGCTGAGAAATCTGAGGAGAGGCAGATTGCTTCTAGCTTGAAAGATTAGTGGAGGCTTCAAGGAGAAGGCAACATCTGAGTTTGTCTTTGAAGTAAGCAAGAAAGTACTACAGGCAAAACTAAGACAATTCTAGGCATGGAAAGGATAGAAGGAAAGGCACAGAGACCTGACAAGATAGGAAGAGAGTAAGGGATTGTGAATAACGTAGTATGGCTGTAACAGAGATAACTGATGTCTCCTTCAATGTCTCTGGGCATTTTGCCAACACTTCTTGGAACTTCTGTTACCCTTCTTTGCATGATGATTATTTTACACTCTTCTATATCCACATTAGACTGTAAGCTCCACAAGAGTTATGTCTGTGACAAATATGTCTTTGTATATCCAGTACCAAATACAGTTCTTGCCCACAGTAGGTGCTTAACAAATACAAAAAGGAAAAGAGAAAGGGAGAGAGAATACATGAAGGAAAATAGTGAGAGATGTAATAGAACTAAAATGCAGCATTTCATAAATGTAAAAATCAATTTAGTTTCTTCTACCATATCATCCACTTCTTCTTAGCTGACTAGTATTTCACTGTTTTAGATATCTGAAACAAAACAAGTACACTATGTAAATTGATAAAAGCTGTTTCTAGCATTTTTAGAGTCTCATTTAAATTCCTCTTTTTGGAATTGTAAGTCAAATACAGTTAAGCAGAATTTTGAAGAAGTATGATAAAGCTATAATTATCAGCATCACATGATTCAAAGAATCCATTTTTATTTATGTATTTTTAAAAGAATTACCAAACCACAGCCAATGGAAGCCTTCAAAGCTTATGAAGGGGCTTTATAAACAACACAACACTGACTATGTATTTACTGTAAGAAGAAAGCAAGCTAGACATGGGACTAATTCTCCAGTTACTCCATTTAAATGTGAAATTAGGAGAAAAACAAACAAGAATCATTTGAATGTTTTCTTTTATCTTATTTTGTATATGTTATTTACAAGCAGCTTTTAAGTGTAAAAGTATCCAAGTTTTAAAAGTAAGCAAAAATATGCCTTGATAATATATTGAAAAGTTGAAATTAAGGTAAGAGCATGTGGGTATTAAAAATATAACATTGGGGCACTCAACTTTTTTGTGAAAAGTACCCCTTTGGCAGTTTGGTGAAGCTCGCTGACTCCTAAGGATGATGTTTTTAATGTATGAAATAAAATACATCGATTACAAAGAAAACCAATTATATTGAAATACACTTCTCATTTACATACTTCAGGGAAAGAATTCATGGTATAGTGCCTTCTATTTAAAGTAGAACAACACATTTAAAGAAAAAGGAATTCCACTTTTGTTTATATAATATACCATTTGGGGACCCAATAGCTATGAATGATCACTGATTTACATATGTCCAGGAAGAGGCAGCCTAATATAGCAGAAAGAATACTAATCTTAAAATCTGTAGGTCTAAGTTCAAGTACAGATCTAATACTTACTAGTTGTGTGACTCTGGAAAAGTCAGCTAATTTTCTAGCCTCAGTTATTCATCTATAAAAAGGCACTGCTTGCTTTAGAGGGTGAATACTGGGAAAATGTTTTGTAAAATTTAAAGTGTAATGTAAATATGAAATGCCATTATCTTTATCCTTGCAGGTGAATTTTTTTTTAAAGAAGTCTTGAGCTGCTTATATGAACTAACGCAAAATGAAGAAAATAGGGCAAAAGAACAATACAGATGATGGCTGTGATAATACAAAGGAAAATAATAGTAAAAAACTGGAATCAGATAAATTTGAAAGAATAATACTGATTCCAGAGAACATGCTACTTAGATCTCTCTTCATTAAAAAGATGAGAGGCTAAAGGTAGAGAATGTTGCATGTGCCACCAAATGTAGCTGCTTTGTCAATCAACAGATAGCTATAGACTGGCTACACTTAATTGTTTTTCTTTGTTAAAAGGGAAGATTCAAGGGTGAGGGAGGGTGTGCGTGTGTGTGTGTGTGTGTGTGTGTGTGTGTGTGTGTGTGTGTGTGTGTGTGTGTGTGTGTGTGTGTGTGTGTGTGTTCACATGTGCACGAATGCAGATGGGCAGAGTGCAGGGGAAGGGAATTATATTAGTAAATAACTGGCGCAGAGAAAACCATATGAACAGAGAACAAAAAGGAATCAATAAAAAAGTCTCTGCCCCCAAATTCTTTTATCAGTTCCCAAAATTTGTACCAATCCTTTTCCATAATAGACAGGCAAGTTTCTTTCTCATTAGGCTGAGAACAAAAACAGTTTATCTTAGCCAACACTCAAAGTTACTGACCAAAACAAAAATCTTTGTGAAAACTTAATAGGCAAAAGACTGGAGAGACGGGGCTATTTTGTGGTAGAACCCAAGACTGGTTTTTCATATATAAGAAGACTGATTTCATTTCACCCTTTGCCTGATTTTGATGAGGACCAAACACAAAGGCTCCATACTAACATTCTAGGTTAGTGTATAAGAAACACTTGATTATATTCGACTAAAACACCCATGCAGAATGATTACACAAAACACAAACTGACTTTTGTAATTAAGTCACTATATTTTCCTACTACTCTCCACTATTTTATCCTCTGAATGAAGGCCTCCCCCCACCAATCTCACCATATGAAAAGGTCTCCAGGGCCTAAGGAAAGAAGGGATCAAGAGGAAAAAGAGGTAGGAGCCATGGCTGAAGTGACCTGCTCCCCTGGAACTGGGAGACAGAATAAGCAGGGATGAGAGGGAGGAAGAGGTGAGTGGGGGGCAGTCTTAGAGATACTTCACAATAATGTAATAAATAAATACTGGAAGTAAAATGAGTCTTTTTCTAAACTTACTTACCACTCGCCCTTTGGCTTGCAAAAGCAACATCCTGACTAAATTTTCTCACACAAAAAAATACATCAAAGAGACATAAACATTCTGTGTCCTCAGAATCCTTCCTCACCTCTAGGAGGGAGAAGTCCAGCTGTGAAAACCCATTATGGTGCGGTTGTGGCCATGACATGGTTCAGTGGAATAAACCCCAAAGATTAGGTTATAGCAAGGTTTCAGTGCATTTAGACTATTATTTCCATCTACTGGTGTGACTGAATCCCCAAATGATCTCTGTTACTGCTGCATATAAATTCATTTAAATCAGCAGATTTTAAGTGCTGTTAAATAAGTGACCATTTTGATCGTTTCTATTCCCTTTTCATTAATTATGTAATGTATATTGTTTGACTCTATGGAGAACAGAAATTTAATTTGGTTTTTCTGTGTGCTTACAGTGTCTGTAACACTTTGTTTTTCAGGGTTCTTGTGGACAAATTCATAGTACTGATTGTTTGTATAACTGAAATAAAAGAATAAGCCTATGATAAATAGTTTCTCTCTCTCCCTGAGGCAGAGGACCAGGGTTCAAAAGCTGCCTCTGTCAGCTATTACCTTCATGACTCTAAGCAAATACTGCTCCTCTCTTGGCCCCCCTCTCATCATCTGTAAAATGTGGGAGTTGGGGAAGGTGCTCTCTAACATCTCTTTTATTTTTTTTATAGCAGAAGTTTTATTTTATTTTTTAAATTTTTTTCCAAATGCTTTATTAACTTCTGGTTTACATCATTCATTTCTGCCAGATTTTGAGTTGTATTTTTTCCCCATTTTTCCCCTACCCACCACCCCAGAATAGCAGTCTCACAGGATATCCCCTCATCCAATCTGCTCTCTCCTATATCTTCTCCCATACCCCCTTTGACTTTACCATTATGACAAGGTGAATCTCTGTGCCCCAATGCCTGCACATGTTACCACGCAATTACATGCAAAACAGTATTAATAATAGTATTTATATACATACATATATATATATATATACATGTATATATATGTTTGAAACATTTAATTTTAAAACTCTGAATTCCAGATCCAATCCCTTCCTCCCTTGTCACCCACTCCTGCTGGGAAGATAAGCAATTAAGTATATGTTGTACATGTATAGCTATGCAAAACATTACCATAATAGATATATTATATAAGACTGGCTATAGTCCATTCCCTACTTTGATCCTGTCCCTCTTCAAAAGTAGGTGCCTCCAACCTCCCCTCCCCCCAGTGTGCCCTCCCCTCCATCATTGCCCCTCTCATCGCCCTTCCCCCTACTCTCCTGCAGGGTGAGATATCCTATTTAGTATGTATGCCATTCTCTCCCTGAGCCAAATTCAATGAGAATATGGTTTTGCCTTTTTGCCTTCCTGTTCTACCCCTCCCCTGCAACCATTTCTCCTTGCCTCTTCTACATGAGATAGTTTACCACCCCCCATCTCTCCCCATCTACTCTCGCCACATTCCTCTCTCACTTCTTAACTTCACCCCTTAAGTATCATCCCTTCCCACCAAATTTGACCTGTGCCCTCTATTCATGTATACCTGTAAACATATATACACACATTCACATGTGTATTCATATGCCCATATACCCTTCTTCAACTATTTTCATACTGAGAAAGATTTCATCAGTCCCAGTTATTGTTTTTCCATGTAGGAATGTAAACAGTTCAACTTTGATAAGTTCCTTTTGATTTCTTTTCCCTGATTACCTTCTCAGGCATCTCTTGCTTCCTGTGTCTGAATGTCAAATTTTCTATTCAACTCTGGTTTTTTCCTCAAGAATGCTTGAAAGTCCTCTATTCTACTGAATGACCATATTTTCCCCTGAAACAAGATACTCAGTTTTGCTGGGTAGGTGATTCTTGGTTTTAATACCAGCTCCTTTGCCCTGAGGAATATCATATTCCATGCCCTTCGATCCCTCAATGTAGAAGCTGCCAGGTCCTGCACTATTCTGATTGTGTTTCCATAATATAGCTTCTCTGTGTCATTTTGTGGGTTCTGGAGCTCCAGAGGTCATTCAGAGTCCCCTTTTACATAATTTTGAAGTGGTGTGGGCTGGAATGCCGTGGAAGTGCTGTTTCTATTCAGCTACCTTGGCTCCACTCCCCTAACATTTTCTTTTAGATCCAATTTCTAGGACCCCAACTCTTCCTCCTATTCTTACATTTTTTTTTTTACTACAGCAAGGAGTTCTTTGTTGTTGTTTATTTTTACTGTTAATATTGATATCTGCTTGGGACAGACTAAAAAGAGAGTCCTGATTCAGATGTTGTTTCCCAAAGTCAGATCAACAAGCATTTTTTAAGTGCTTCCTATGTTCCAAGTACCGAGCCCCACACTGGGGATACAAAGAAATGCAAAACCCACAAAAAAAAACCAAACCAAAATAAGACAATTCCCCCCATCCCCCAAAAAACAGACAATAATAACCCCTCCCCCAAAAACAAAAACAAAAACAGGCTTTGCTCTCAAGGAACTCATTTTAATGGAGTAGATGAGATGTGAACAACTATGTACAAATTATGTACATAATGTATACATCTGGGAAAAGGAAAAGTACTAGCATTAGTGGGGATCAGGAAAGTGGTATTTAAAGAAGGTGGTATTTAAAGGTGTAGCTACCTGAGGCCTATATGATACTACCAGTCAATGGAAATTACAGCAGAGGGGGTGGAGCCAAGATGGCGGAGTAGAAACAGCTCATCCAAGCCACTCTGCCCCCAGATTCCCCCCAAACTATGTAAAAGGGCACTCTGAACAACTTCTGGAGCCCCAGCACCCACAGAACGACACAGAGAAGCTAACCTTCCGATGAGGACAGCCCAGCAGCCCTGCAGGAAGGACCAGCTCAGTGGTCTGGGAGCCGGCAGCGCGCAGAGCACAGGGAGCCGAGCCGAGCCCAGGTCCGTGTGAGCCGAGGTTTTAGCCCCAGGGCGGCAGGGCCAGCAGCAGGCTGGAGAGACCCCAGAACACCAACAACTGTGGCGACTCCAGAATTATCAACATAGACATGCCTAAGACAAAGTAAGAGGTTAGTGTCCTATGGACTTTGGGACCAGCATTTGGGGAATGCGTCGGCTCCCTCCCCTGGGGGCTAGAAGCCGCTGAGGAGACACACCATTTTGTAGTTTTCAGAGGCAGCTCCAGCTCCTGGCCTGCCAAACTGTAGGGAGATCCAGCGATCAGTCTTGGGGGGTAATCGCTCTTGCTTTAACCTCCCTGGATCTGGATTGTGATCTAGGGTGGAAGTCGTGGGTGGGTTTACAGCTTGTCAGAAACAAGTTGCCCCCCACACATTCGGGACGAAAATTCCTCTATCTGGCCTTAAAGCCATAGTGTGGCAACAAGCCCAAAAGTCAAGTAATTAAGTGGCAACATGCCAAGGCAAAGGAAACAGAAAAATGCAACCCTAGACTCCTATTTTGGGGGTATAGAGTGGTAAAAAGACTGTGAGGTCAGAAGTCCTGCTCCAAAAGCCCCAGGAGAAAACATGAGTGGGTTGCAGGCCATAGAAGACCTTAAGAAGGACTTTAAAAATCAAATAAGAGAAGTGGAGGAAAAATTGGAAAGAGAAATGAGAAGGATGCAGGAAAAGTATGAAATGAGGGTCAACAGCCTGACTGAGGAAAACAACACCTTAAAAAATAGACTAACTCAAATGGCAAAGGAGGCCCAAAAGGTCAATGAGGAGAAGAATGCCTTAAAAACCTGTCTTTGCCAGATGGAAAAAGAATCTCAAAAACTCACTGAGGAGATTCATTCCTTCAGAGTTAGACTGGAGCAAATGGAAGCTAGTAACTTTATGAGAAATCAAGATGCTGTTAAACAGATCCAAACAAATGAAAGAATAGAAGGCAATGTAAAATATCTCATGGGAAAAACCACTGACCTGGAAAATAGATCCAGGAGAGATAATTTAAAAATTATTGGACTACCCGAAAGCCATGATCAAAGAAAGAACTTAGAATCAACCCTTCAAGAAATTTTAGAAAATTGCTGATGTTTCAGATTTGAGAGGCAAAATAAGGGTTGAAGGAATCTATAGATCACCTCCTGAAAAAGATTCTAAAAGAAAACTCCCAGAATATTACAGTCAGTTCCAGAATTCTCTATATCAGGAAGAAAATACTAGAAGAGAGCCAGGGAAGAAACAATTCCAACATTGTGGAAACACAATCAGAATAG
Organism: Gymnobelideus leadbeateri; assembly: GCA_011680675.1. NCBI lineage: Eukaryota > Metazoa > Chordata > Mammalia > Diprotodontia > Petauridae > Gymnobelideus > Gymnobelideus leadbeateri. The sequence goes on from WOXC01009656.1 coordinate 297,188, forward strand.
CCCAGGACCTGGCAGCTTCTACACTGAGGGAGAGAAGGGCATGGAATATGATATTCCAGAGGGCAAAAGAACTGGAATGAACCCAAGGGTCACCTACCCAGCAAAACTGAGTATTTTGTTTCAGGGGAAAATATGGTCATTCAGTGGAATAGAGGACTTTCAAGCATTCTTGAGGAAAAAACCAGAGTTGAATAGAAAATTTGACATCCAGATGCAAGAAGTAAGAGATGCCGGAGAAGGTAATCAGGGAAAAGAAATCAAAAGGAACTTATCAAAGTTGAACTATTTACATTCCTATATGGAAAAGCAATAACTGTGACTGATGATATCTTTCTCACTATGAAAATAATGGAAAGGTGTGTGGTCATATGAATACATATGTGAATGTGTGTGTATATGGTTATAGTTATATATGGATAGAGGGCATAGGTTGAATTTGTTGGGAAGGGAGAAT